>CM061231.1:126466451-127066451 GCA_030844895.1 Ambrosia x helenae
GGCGCTTGTCAAACTAACATAAACGAGAGTATCTATGCAAATCATGGCCTCCGCTGCATCTCGCAGGTGCCCTAAAATAATAAAAATAAGTTGCACACTACAAACTGCATTTAGTAATTACATCACTTCCACTACAATCTCTATGGTCATTAAGAGATACAACGCCACTTCACTACGCTAAGCACCGCTCTACGATGGCATACTTATCTGCCTTCGAGATACATAAAAGGGTTCCACCGAAGGACGTGAGACAATCTAAGGGTGTTGCAAGGAATAGTACGGCCTATTGTTATGTACCCATTTAAAATTTCAGAAGATATATTTATGAGTTTCAATTTTTAATAACATATATTTTATACATCGTTGTTTTCTACTTCATCATAACGAATAACCAACAAACATGATACACGTGGGCAAAACAGTTGCACCCGCCGCAATGCGCAGGCATTCTTCTTCTAGTATACATTATATAGGAGGAGGAGTGATGTACCATTTAGTAATTATCATAGCCGTCCAACTTAACAAGCAACATGTACAACATATTTAAGCTTAATTCATAAGGGTATAATAGGTACAATGGTGACAATTAAGACACTTAAAAGGATAATGTGGTAAATTTACATAGACATTTTAGTTAAAACCTAAAAATAACATCCCTATAGTCCCCCTGGCTCCCTCACAACTTTTGTCCTATCCTTTAATCTTTAAATCACATTTTTACTCAATTCATTGCCAATTATTGCTCAGGATGTTTCAATAACCCCTTGGCAATTGAATCCTGCAACTGAATCGTTTGTAATCAGCAATGGTGGTTCCTAAGACCTAATCGCATCACCCCTTCAGCTTAGACCTATTCTTCCTTTGTTTTGCTGTTGTGAATTGATGGTTCATATTTGTGTTTGTGAATCACCAGGTCCGTCGCTTAACATCTCTTCTTGGTTTCTTGAGAGAATCTGAAGGTATAATGTTTTTTCTATTGCTTTCGGCACTTGCTTATGTTGCATTTTGTTGTTGTTATTTATTATTATTATTCATGTTTCTGTGTATATGTATACTGGTTAAATTATGATGTATACTTAGGAAACTATTTGGGTAATAATTACTATGATGTGTTCCTTTAGCCGTTCAGTTTTTTTTTAATTATTATTCTTGTAATGTGAAATTGATACATCCGGTGGTTGGTTTGGTTATAAGGTGAATAGAGGCTAAAGGTGATTTATGAGAAAAATATACAAGAAAAACTGAATGAATTTTATCTGTTTTTCACATGCTTTAGACAAGTCATCACTTGGCTTATTGGTTAACTAAGAATTCCAAACCATATGGTGATGTATAAGCACGATTAAAGCTGCTATCTATCTATCTCCCAGAAGCATTAGATTCCAATAACCCAAAATAGCTCATATAAGGGGTTGGGCCCATATGATGGTACCAACATTACCCACATTTGAGCTTTTGTATCTCACGGATATGTATGGGTATCTTCTGATGTGTTGAAACATGTACAGATCAGATGTTGAAGAAGAAGGAGGCGAGACGGTGTTCCCCTCTACAAAGGGTAACATTAGCGTTGTACCTTGGTGGGATGAACTATCTGAATGCGGAAAAAAAGGGTTATATGTTAAACCATAAATGGTAGATGCATACTTTTTCTGGAGCATGACACTAGATGCAACTACAGATCCTTCAAGTTTGCACGGTCGGTTCTTACTTTGATACATATCAAGTGATTTAAAGTGGCTTATCGCATTCTTGTAGACCAGTTTTAATGTTTTTATGACCCTAAATTAATCTGCATTTTCTCTTCTTGTTGAGTAGGCGGATGCCCGGTAGTTAAAGGGGACAAGTGGTCTTCTACAAAATGGATCCGTGTCAATGAATATTAGTCATATGGGACGTAATTTTGGTTCAAAAGTCCATACATATCTGATGACAACTCTATCATCTTTACAAATTAATTTCTTCTACATATCCACCAATTTTAACTGAATCTTTCAGACATTTGTGAATCAATATCACAATTTTGGGTGAAAATGACGCTAATGTTAAAAAGTGTATGCTTGCATGGATGGTGGCAGCCGGGACTTATGCTCATTTCATCATCAGCTTATACTCTCCTCCAATCTCAATTCCTCCCTCCAGGTACGTGAATTGTCCTCAATTTTTAATAAAGTTTAGGGTTCTTTGATATATATATATATATATATATATATATATATATATATATAGCTATTGATGTTGTTTTTGCAGGAATGGAGAGGGCAAAATGTGGGGAAAGTGGATGGATCGAAAGATAAAACAACTAAAATGTACTAATAATATCCTGATGAGAATCAAACAATGTAAGGCTTTAAAACTTATATGATTGTACATGTTTAAGGCCATGTTTTTTATGTATTAGATGTTCTTACATATCCCTTGATGTTTAATATTGGATACATGATGAATATCTAGAAATCTAGGGGCCAAAGTAGTGGAACATGAACAAATAGTAGACTGTTGACAAGAATATGATTGCCTGCAGAATTTTAAGCTGATTTACGAGACCATAATTTGATCATAACAGTAGCTTTTATATCGAATCTTGAGCCTAAAACGTATAACATAGGAGTCGTACATTATGCCTGTGAAATATCATAATTTTTTCCGAGCTCTCATGAACCCTCAAAAGTTGTCTGCTAGAACAAGTTCTTAAGCTGTCCAGTTTTGGACATATTGTTAAATTGTGTTTAAAAGACCATAACTCATAAAATAATGGTCCAAATAACTTGATTTTAACAGGGGAACAACACAAAATAGCTACATTCATAAACATGGCATATGAGGGTTCATTTCAAATCCATGTAGAAAATCAATTTTTTCCCATCCTTGCCCCTACTCCTCTCTGTTGTAAAAGCATAAAACCTTTCTTTGAAGGGTTATTGGCTTTCACATTTAGCTTTCGCTGATGGTAGGAGAGCATGGCTTAGAGTGAGCTAGCTATCCATGGCCCCACCAAGGCATTCTTAGTTCGTATGACCATGCTTCGTAAGTAATTGTTTACCGTGCAAAAACAATATTCAAATTTGGACATAGTCTAAATATCTAATCTTGACTAAATATAATCATCTTGCCCTTTAGCTGTTTTTCTATTTTGGGGTTTTCAACTGTTGTTCTGTTTATATCTTTTGACTCTTTGTTATCAGGTGGAGGATGCAGATGAAACTCATAACAAATATAAACTACTCGATGAACCAATCAATTACGCCTATTTTTTGATGTTTTAGATGTGGCAATATTGATGGGTACAAATGGATTTTTATGAGTTGGTTAGTGTTGTCCAAGTCTGTACACCCCTTTTCCAATAAAATTATTTTTCTATAAATGATTATTGTTATTTCGTTAATACTCTGATTTAGGAGTTATGAAATAAAAAAAAATTGACTCATTTTAATCTAGCTAATTAATTTTAAATACAAATGTATATTATGTAATTATGTTTAAGAAATGAAGTTAATGCTGTTTTTACATATTTTAAATTTGAAATAAAAGAATTGAGTTTAAGTAATGATTTAGAGCACATTTAAAACATAAGTTATAAATCAAAAGTGTTAACAGGCCATGCATCGAACCAATCTGGTCAATCCGAGCACGACCCGTGAGCTAAAAGTGAGTTTTGTGTTAGGTCCGTGTCGTATAATAAATTCACACCCTTATGGTTAACTCATTTTGATTTTAACTTTTTTTGGTTTTACTCGTTTGACCCGATAGAATATGACCTATTAGAATAAATTGGTCAAAACTGACAATTCCTCGAAATTCAAGTCCGGTTTTCTTTTCCTACCTCTAAAATTGCATTATAGAAAATTAATGAACTCACCTATTGGACAACATGATCAGGGACTAATTGTTGGGACACATCCACATTGGGTGGACTGCATTCCATAACATCCGATCTCACACGCGCGAAAGGTAGAGCCAATTTGCACCAAAATGGTTCCATCTTTAGTGATGCAACAACCTCTAAGTTGAGAGCGAATGGAGAGAACTCTCCTACAAGCAATGGTCACACTTTCAAACATTATTGAATCCCACTTTCAAACACACTTTTCATACAATAAGCAAGCTTAATAAACCTAATAAGCTTTTGTCAGGTTTATTTAAAGTAGAGCTTTATTTCCCTCAAATACATTAATGAACTTGAATGTATAGTGAGCTGAGTTCATGTTTATGCTATAACAATTTTATTCACATTCTGGTTTTTACTAGCTGATGATTTCAAATGGAGGAACGGATATTCTGTAATAGTTGTCTTTAGACTTTAGAGTCTTGAGTTGGAATTAGATTTAGGTTTTTGATTTTCATACCTTTACAATTTCATGTCTTAAAAATGGTTTTATTTTGTTCTTGCAGCTTCGGCTTTATTGGGGATTTATGTTGCCTTCGCAGGCCGTGACAGGTAACATTCATGTGTGTCTTGCTTGCTAATAAGTATGTGTTTGTTCATAAATGACCATCATTTTGCTTATTTACTTCTTGATTATTATGTCTTCCAGACAATTAAGTAAGTACCTATTGACACAAACATAATAGCAAGACATCCATTGTAGCAGTGATGGACAAATCATCATACCATGCCATGATTTCAACTTCATACATTCATGATCTTATCGTACACATACACACACATATGTGTGATAATCCTTTGGCTTATGTTAGTAAACTGCACTATTCAAATCAAAGCAAGTTGACATTCTGTATGGTTTGAGATTCATACGGTGTGCCAGTTTGGCAATTTAGATGTTCGGTTAACGGTTTGAAACTTGGATCAGATTGTGTAAAGTGTAAACAACCGTTTATCTTTCTTTTGGGAATATGGTTATGTTTGGAATTCACCCACAAACGCCATGCATACACCACAAACCCCAACAACTACGATGTGACAAAACAGACGCACCCGCTGCAAACGCGGGCATTCCCACTAGTTAGTCTTAATGAGAAAGAACACAGAAGACAGATAGAGAGATAATGTGAGAGGAGAGAGAAAGATGTACTTTTTTTAGTTTTTTATTTGTGTAAGGTAATAAAGAGTTATGACACTTTTGTGTAAGAAAAGAGAAAAAGGATGGGCATATTTGCCCTTCTCAGTACCTTTTAATGTATTTTAAAAGTTGTATTAAATTAAAAAGGGAAGAATAAATCTGAACCATAGATGTTGTTGGTTGGATGGTCAAGATGTAGTTTTCTAAGTTTTCTTAATTGGAGAGGGTTTTCAATTTATCCTCCCTATATATCTATATTCTATATTATCTTATTAAGGAGGAGTGATGGCCAACATGGTCATTTTCATCTCCGTACAACTTAAGAAGCAACATGTACAACATATTTAAGCAAGAAATTTAAGGGTAATATAGGGAGAATAGTGACAATTAAGACACCTTAGAGGGTAATCTAGACATTTCACCATTCTTCTCCTTTACCATATGAAAACAAATTTACATTCATACCCTTCTTTTCTATCCCTGTGACCTGCCATCTAAACAAATTAAAACCTACAAAGTTATAGGAATGAATGATTCACTGAATAAGAGAGCTTCAGAATTTCTCCACCATTAAATCATCCATTCAATGCAAATTTCAATTCTTCTTAGCTGCTTTTCGATTGAATGCACTTAAGAAACCCAAGCGTTTTGTTTTCCCAAATTCAGTTCCTATTACCGTACTAGGGTTTATGCTCTTAAGCCAATTGTATCATCAATTCATAGTGGAAAAGAACGTCTTAACCGTAATACCACCCCCTTCCATTGACGGTATGTTATTCTCTATTTCCTTGGCTTCTCTATTCAGTTTGTTTTTTTCAGAATTTGACATTAAATTTTTAATCTGGGATTAAGTTTGTGTTGATTTAAGTGTACTTAAAAGCCGTCTCTTAGTGATTTGTAAGTTTGTAATATAGACTTGCCCAACCTGATCCAGCAGCTAAAAAATTGCCCAATGTAGCCAGTGAGTCGAACCATCCCGACCACTTTGCCGCTGGGTAGACGCATATATATACATATATATATATATATATCCATAGGAAACCATGTTGAGTTGGAGAAACCATTGAAACCCATCCAATGGTCACCATCTTTCCACATCTACTTTTTTAACATTTTGCAAAAGGGTATGATGGTAACTTTCACCATCTCATTGTTTGACTCCTTTTTTAAACACACATCAGACACACATACTACACACACTATCCTCTCTCTCACTCACACTCCTCTCTCTCTCTCTCTCTCTCTCTCTGTGTTTTTCTCTCATCTAATCTCACACACACTCCAGATCTAGAACCGATGATGCGGCGATGGTGGTTCGACGACCGAAAACCGAAGGTCGTTAGGATCAGACACCCTGAATTTGGGGCATTGAGGGGTAGTTGTTGGATTATTTGGGGAAGAAGGTGAAGGTGGAGTTGTTGAAGATGAAAAAGAGGAAGAAGAAGATTAAGAAGAGTATGGAGATGGGGATTAGGTGGTTAGATCTGTTGGGTTTTTTTCTGGATCTGTTTGTTCTTGAGTTCAAACCTTCCATCTTCTTCAAACCTATTGGAAATGGTGATGAGTTCACCACTGGTATGACCCACATTGCTCGATAGTTGATTGTATTGTATTTATTTTTAAAATAACAAAAAATGTGTTGGTGGTTTTTCGTAGATCTTTTTTTTTTTTTTTTGTTTTTGGAGGTGATGGTTGGTTCGAAAGGGGTGGTTTCGGACAGATCTGAATCAAGTATGGTTTCGGACAGATCTGAGAACGTTACCTTTCATATTCCCTTCCCCTGTTTCTACTACTCTGTTTTGGTTTAAAGAGGATTAATTCATACATAATGAAAATCTTTAAACCACAATTGATAAATAAAATTATTTAAACCACAATCTTAAATAATAACTTTTCAGTTTTTTCATTATGTATGAACGCGATTTGGTTTTTGGAGGTTATTGTTATTTTTTTTTGTTAAGAATTTTTGTTTCTACTACTCTGTTTTAGGCGTAATATATTTATTATTATTTTTTATTATTTTGTTGCTTTCTAATGTTAATGTGGATTTAGTCAAGAGAAGTGGTCAGCAACTCAAGGGAAGTGGTCAAAGAGATGATAAGAAGGTCAACAAAAAATGTGCTTCTCAAAGCTCACGTACACTACCTTATATGATGGAAGTGGTCAAAGAAATCAAGAAAGTATGCAAGTTTTTGAAGTGGTTATTTAGTTTTTAAATTTTATGTTTGGTTAAACTTTGAATATTGATTTATATTTTTTTAGGACTGATTGATATAGAAAGGATTTTTTTATCCAACATTTGCATTTTTTTAATTAGAAACGTATTGCAGAATTTGATTGTGTTTATATGTCAAAAAAAAATCATACAAATGTAAATAGGTTGTAAATATGTATGTAACATGTTACAAGATTTTTTTTCTGTTTTGAGTTTGAATTTAAAACATGTTACATAAGCACCATTAACTATGATACATATGTAACTATGATACATAAGCACCATTTAACTATGATACAGATGTAAATACAAATGACACATATAACATGTTACAACGTAACACATAAGTTGTTACAGAAAATCTGACGTATTCTTACCTATTAAAAGGTTTAAACATTGAAAAAATGTAAAAGCAAGGAAAAAGAGAGAAGAGAGAGAGTCAGGAGAGAGAAGAGAGATGAGAGAGAGGTCAGGAAAGAGAAGAGAGATGAGAGAAATTTAGGAGAGAGATGGACAAAATACCTATATTACCCTTATCTGTAACGCCCTAAAACCCGAATTTTAATTTTAGTAGCATGTTTTAGTGTGTTATGGCATGGGGTGAAATAACTAAGTATCTAATTTAGTAGGTATACAAGTAGAAGGAAATATAATAAGGTTTTAGTCAAATTTGGATGGCATCAAACATGAAGGGTTGAAATTGTGAAGAACCAAAACTAAAACACAACCCACTTTTGGTGGGATATATCATACGACACACACACACACTTCAGGAGAATGTGTGTGTGTTTGTGTATTTGTGGGTGCTCTCTACCACCAAATGAACAAGGGAAAGGGAGATTGCATGTAGGATCTGAGAATGGAGAAGTGTTCATCACCTTCTAAGCACCAAGTAAGTATCCATCCTCTATTATGAAACTTCTTGGTTGAAGCTATTGGTGGGTTTTGATGAACCACTGATGCGTGTTGATATATATATATAAAAATGTGCACAAGTTAAAACCCTAGACTCAACTAAACCACGCACAATCGGCAAGTGTACCGTTCGTTTTGTAGCAAGCGAATAAGACCAGGTATCGAACCCAAAGGACTCAATTAAACACAGAAGATTAAACTGTCACTGAATTGCTTGTTTAAATTAATAACTAGGGGGTTTTAAATTGAAAATATAAAAATTGATTAACTATTAATTAACTAAATTACCCTAAATTAAATTAAATTAAAAAAACTAATTAGAACTAAAATAAAAACCGAACTAAAGTGATGGAAAATTCAAACAAGGGAAAGACTGGCTACCTAGGTAAGAATCCTTAGACATAATACTCAATCCTGACGAAGAAACCCGTTTGGAGACCCTAATTTCATCCAATTACTCTCCTCCTGCAGGTAAGGCTAGTAAGCTAGAATCAAGGCGGGACAAGTGTAGAAATGCTAAAATGGATCCGGATCGCCCTAGCGTACCAAAATCCCACAGAAATCAGGTTAAAACCTCTCCTGGATTAAAACCCTCAAACTATGAAGCAGACTTAAACTCTACTGAAAGAAACCTAGGAAAACTCTAAACACGGACAAGTAGCGACTCCCGCCCTAGCGCTTGCCAACTACCGAACAATGCCTAGTTAGTTACCTAGCACTCTCGAGTTAGATTTCTCACCCTCAAGAATGGACTGCACGTTTTAGTTAATTTATTATATTAGTTTGTTATATTTGTGTCGTACTCCAACTCCAAATACTAGCACGCTAACCTAAGTTGACGAACTAGATTGATTTATAGACCTAGGAGGTATCTCTACATGCCTAGCTCCACAAAACCAATAAACAAACTTCAAATAAAATTAACACCAACACACATATATCAAATCCAACAATAAAAATAAAAATCATGTAATTCTACACATCCAAACGGAAACCAAACGTCATTCAATCATATTATTGTCTAAATCATCATCCTAAGTAGCCATAAAAATGTCTAGCCACTCATAATATTAAAAAATACCATCACAAAATAATTAAACATAGTTTTAAGTATGTCTAGAGAAAAAATTAATAAAAATTAAACCTAACCCAAGGCTCGTTGGCTATTGATCTTTAACGTGCCCGTGGCCTTTTCTCCTTCCGAACCCTTTCGCTCGTCACCGTAGTTGGACGATGCTTGGCTTCAATATTCTGTGCGTTTCCAATGAATTGTAGAATGAATATCTCTTTCTTTTCTTTTTATGCCGTCAAAACATATACACTTCTATATGTGCACCGCCTTTGCCTTGAGTTTTTGATTTAGACTTGGGCTTCGGTCCAAGTCACTTTGTTTTTTTTATTATTATTATTATTATTATTATTATTATTATTATTATTATTATTATTATTATTATTATTATTGTTATAACTCCATGTTCCTGGCTCGGTTGTTTTTGGCTCGATCAAACTTTCTCGTTTACGCTCCGACGTCAATGAACATATGCCCTCAAGTGTCCGTGTCTCAATTAAAATTCTTTCCTTTTGAGCCCATTTTCCACGAACACCTATAAAATAATAAAATAAATAAATACCTAATAAAAATGACACAAAACAAATAAAAACTTGACCAAATAATATACAAAATACATAGGAAAATAGATGTGTTTTACGACACATCAAACATCCCCACACTTAAACCTTTTTTCGTCCCTGAAAAAGACTGCAATGGAATCATAATTAGAATTATTGGTTTCAAAAACTTTTAGGTTCATTAATTATGATCTAATTACGCATCAACTAAAACTGTCGGTATTGTTGTCCACCTAAACCCAACCACTAGCTAATCAGGCCCCAATCATGTAAAGCAGTTAAGTTCATATTATTACAATCAATCTATGGGTCTCACACTCAAGATATCCAGCTTCACCTAATCCCACCTCAAGCTTTCGAACCAAAGGTTAAACCATATAGATTTACCAACCACTGCAAACTAAACTCCCTAATGTATTAGAAATTAAATTTATGATGGATGATGGATGAAGTTTATGAGCTTAGACACATTTGTTTTTTTTTCATACCTAACCCAGAGGTTGTCTCAATCAGAGTCACCATCCCCAAGAGCGACAGCATGAGCTTTGGTATTTTTTTTCAACTTGACCTCGAGTGAGTTTCGATCAGAGGCTTCAGTTTTTTTTTTTTTTTTTGGTCTAGCTCAATTGATGGACATGTGAATTTTTTTTTTTTTTTTTTTTTTGGGCGCCACTTTTCACCGGATTTATTCTCATAAAAAGGATCAAGTGTGCCATTTAATTAATAATACATATGGGCTTTCAACCTACAGCGGTACCTCTAATTACTATCAGCGGTTTCAGTTCTACCGTTTCTCCTAAGATGAGAACCCACAAGATTTCATGATTTATTAAGGTATATTAAGAACAATCCTAGGACCTTTCAAAGCTAGTTGGGTCTACCGACACATCTTAAGCAAACACGCTTTCAATCTATTTATATTCTCATATATATAATATTTTGAAAACCAAAAATCCCAATTTTACTATCATTTTCCATATAAAATGCACAAAAAATCAGGGACAATTTTTTTTCTTTTTTTTTCTTTTTGAAATAAAGACTCAACCTATAATAAAACGCAGTTCCCATCCCCACACTTAAAATTGCACATTGTCCTCAATGTGTAGCGACAAGGAACTAAAAATAAAGAAGATAAAAATAAATATAACAAGTAAAGTGGAACAGACTCCCCTGGTAATATTGCAGTAACATCCTCGCAAAGCGTGTCTTGAGCTGCCCCCATCCAAGTGCAAAGCAACCGTATAGCATTTCATTCGCGGTTGTAAGCAATATATATTGCAAACAATAACTCAAAAGACAAAACGTAAAATGAAATAAAAATAGACCGACGACTAGGAATGTCCTTTTACAAATAAAATATTATTGGATTGACCCCGCCTGAATGGAGATTGAGTACAGGCAGGACCCTTCCAAAACTGCAAATAATAATACGGGACAATCCCCACACTAGACACAAACCAAAACATAAAAGAAAAATAAAATAAATAAAATATAAAATAAGCAAGAATATACAAACTCTACAACTTGGGCGAATTCCCAAATACACACAATTCTCCTCAAAATATATCCGGTGGCTCCCGTTTGCAATCCTTGGCAACCTGATAAGCTAAATTCCTAGCAGTGTGATCCATCACCTCTCCTTTACTTTGACCGCCGCCCCATCTAGTCCACCAATAAAAAGCCGCCTCCATACCAACACCATACTGTGGTCGTTTTCGTGGATCCCGCACCTCTTTTGTTCTTATTTTGTCTCGTTCATAGTCTAGGTGCACATTAATAGATTTAACCTCCTCTTTCGGTTCCTCATAAGAATTCTGCCGAACTCCAAACACAATCTCCTCATCACCTACCCGTAGCCTCAGTTTTCCTTCACCCATGTCGACTAGTGCTCTCGATGTGGCCAAGAAAGGTCGACCCAAAATGAGCGGCACGGTGTCGTCCTCTTTCATGTCTAACACCACAAAGTCGACTGGGAACACAAATTTGTCCACCTTCACTAACAAGTTCTCCAATATTGTGACACCTGGCAAATTCGGGTTAACAACGTTGTCTAGATGAAAGTCTACCTTAGCGAGTCACGCGTATACGGTACTTAACTGGGTTAGTTAGGTCGGGTTATGGTTCGGGAACTACTGGTTAGTCTAGAAGATCATTGGATGTTGGTCTAGAGGTTCGTTAGATGTCAGTCCGTAACCAAGTGTCCAAACGGTGACGATTTGTAGGATCGTCAGAGCATACGGAACGTACGAGTCTCGAGTCCCGGGAATTGGTGAACGAGTGTAAATATGTGTATTTACTTGTGTTATGTGTTTACAATCATTATGTGACTTGTCGGTACATGAATATGCATTAACATATGTTAAAACGGGGTTTAACGCGCAAAACACACAAGGGGAACCCCTACAGGCGATTAGGAGGCCTAATCGCCCATAGGGGAGGCGAGTAGGGCACTGTAGACGCGAGTAGGAGGCTACTCGTGTGTTCCTTGGGGCGATTAGGCCCAATCTCATGCGATTAGCAGCCCTAATCGCATGTAGCTGCTGCATACTCGCCTATAACGTGCTGGACGACTAGAAACGCCTATAAATACAACACTTAACCTCCTAAACTCACTAATACTAACCCTAGTCGTCCCATAACCGCCCCAAACACTTAAACAACCTCTGGAAGGCGATTTTGATCAAAAACACAAGGTTTCAAGGTCTAATCATCATCCTTTTGCAAAACCAAGGTTTAATTCTCATCCATAATACTTTGTAAATGTTTTCTTATCAATCCCTAATGGTCCAGACCTATTCATAAACGAAAAAGATTTCTGAAAATCGTCAATAAGAGTTATTAATCGGATTATAATCAATAAACATGTGTTATGGGTATGCATGATTAGAAAGATAGGATTTTTATGAATCTTGATGATGTTTTGATGTGTAATCATGCTAGGTCAGAATCAATATGGATAGTATGATGATAGAAATCTGATTAATTGATTATTAGGGCTATTGATACGTGTGTTGGTATGATGATTGCATGCTACGTGTATGTGTTTGGATTGCTTTGTTTGCATGCAGGACTGATTTACGAGGATGAACGAAGGGTTTTGGGTTAAACATGGTTAGGATAGTGTTTGGGATGATATTGGGTAGTTACACACGCTCTGGATCTGATTTGGAGCGTTAAACGCGCGAAAAACCGGAACAGCAAGGTTACAGGCGATTAGCCTTGCTAATCGCTAGTAACTAGGGCGAGTAGACCCCCAATCGCGTGTAGTAATGGCGAGTAGGCCTACTCGCCTAGCTACAGGGGCGAGTAGCCCAAATCGTGTGGTCCCAAGGGCGATTAGCCCTAATCGCCTGACCCATGGGGCGATTAGCCCTAATCACGTGACATGTAATGCGATTAACCTCCCTAATCGCGTGTACTGCTGCTGTAAGTGTATATTAGCATACCGAGACCTGATTTGACATATAGTAACATGCTAGGAACCCCGTAACATGTCTAATAACTTGGTAACATATAATTGGATGTATTCCGGTGATACGTGAACTATGTGCTATAACTTGTTGTGCGTTAACGTATGTTAAGTGTACTTGCGTTATTGTATGTTTTGGAGCGTAAACGTAACACGGGGAGTCTCGGGTCACCAATGGGATGTCGAGTCTTGTACTTTGGGTCAGTTAAACAGTCATGGTATTTTTAAACGAACTTGGTTATGGTCTGGACATCTAGGGACTAATTAACCTGCGGGTTATTAGTCTAAGTACTTGTAACTGTCGTATGTTAGGTCGCCACTGTACGGGACTAACATAGCAGCTGAGTTTACTCGGGATTAGGAGTAAAGCAACTTAAGGTGAGTTTACGGCCCCTCTTTTAAACTGGTTTTATACTTTCGGGGGAGAAAACATGTGTTAAAACGATTGTTTGGTAAATTCTGTCATACTATGGGTTCTAACGTATACTACACGATCTTTGGAAGTCCCGGGGGAACCATGAATGTGCGGGTTTGCACAACGGGGAAATGTGAATAGCGCTATTGGGAATGACCAACCCCGCTCGTCGCTTGGAGGGCCGGGCGAGTGCATATTGTCTCAAACAGGAACAACAGGAACATTTGGAACTATTCGGGCACAAAACTGGTATACGTGTTAGTAATGGTTTTCCAATCGTGGTAGTAACAAAACGTACGCCTAGCTAGCGTATACTGGTTTTCTATTTGTTATAGTATGGACAGGTGAACTTGGTACTGGAACTGCAAACCTGTAAACTCACCAGCATTTTTGTGCTGACGTAAACTTTTACATGTTTTCTCAGGTCGCTAAGGTAGCACAGGGGAACTAGGGCGCACGCGTCTGCACGGCGTCTAGATAGAGTTGCATTGTTTCACAAACATTGAACTTGGTTTATTTATGTTGAACTTTATTTTGAATAAGCTTCCGCTGTAAACGGGATTTTAAAACTATGTTTTGGTATTGCATTAATTACATTTAGACTTGTTTATTGTGATCGTTGGTTTGGATCCTGGTTTGTCATGCGCCTCGCGGTAAAACTCCGCAAGTGGATTTTGAGGGTGTGACAGATTGGTATCAGAGCCAATGGTTATAGTGAACTAGGACTGCATGTAGAGTCTAGTCTATAGCCGAGTCGCACACACTAGACGATCACATGGTACTAAACGTTATAGTGGTTTACGTATGGTCTTGTCGGGGTGTCTCTAAATCGTTGGTCTTTCTGCGTTACATCATCCGTTCTATTTTAGGTTGGGTTACTTGTTTCCTAGGCGGTGTAGTCTATTGGGGTAACTCGTGTGCTCTTGAGATTTGTCCAAGGCTCGGACATCTCCCCTGTCGCACTCCAATAGAAACACTTGTCATGAACTACCGTAGTATTACGGTGTGTAGCTAAGAGTCTATGTTCGGTGATTTGAACTTTGAACTAGGAGAACACTTGGAGGACCATGTAGAGCGTTTTATCATTTTGGGTGCACACAAAATCATAAAACGAAATGCATGGAAGCCCTAGTGAGCTTTGGGTTTGAAGGGATAGTCCTGGATTGGATCTGGCTTTAATCTTGTGAACATTTGTGGTTATCTTTTAACTGCAAAACTAAATTTTCTCGTTCTTTCTGCCAGAATCATGTCTGGAGTGCGTGGAGGACGAGGAGGTGGACGCGGTGGTGGACGCGGTGGTGGTCGTGGTGGTGCTGGTGGTCGTGGTGGAGGTATTAACCTGTCACAGGCTGATCTGAACAACTTGCTCCAGGCTGCCTTTCAGTTAGGGCACAACGGTGGTGGTAAGTTGTTTTATCCATTTTCTTTGGCTCATTGGTGAGTCTTGTGTACGTTATTCGTGATTTCTCGTACGTTTCATTTCAGGTGGTCCTGTTGACCCACCCCCACCCATGTGCACCTATAAGATGTTCCGGGACTGCAAGCCCCAGGAATTCTCTGGCACCGAGGGTGCGGTCAGTTTGCTTAGGTGGTTAGAGAAAGTGGAGTCGGTATTCTTGATGTGTAACTGTCTCCCAGAAGATCGGGTGAAGTATTCGGCTGCGTTATTTCAAGACGTGGCATTAACTTGGTGGAATGGTATTACCCAGAACATGGGGATTGGGGAGGCATATGCTATGCCGTGGGAGAACTTTGTGCAGTTGCTGAAGCGGGAGTATTGCCCGAGAGAAGAGGTACAGAAGCTAGAACATGAGGTGTGGAACCTCAAGATGAATGGGTCGGAAATAGAGAAGTATACGGTTAGAAGGAATGAGTTGGCAGTGCTATGTCCCGATTTGCACGTGCCGGAGTATCGCAAGATTGAACATTATGTCTCCGGGTTGGTGCCGGAAATTGCAGGGTTAGTGGCTGCTGGGAATCATCCTACTTATGCGGAGGTAGTTCGATCGGCACATAGGATGACTAATTTAAAAGTGAACGAGGGGATTTTGCCGGCAAAAGGTTCGACTGCTAAGGCTCCAGAGAACAATAAGCGCAAGTGGGAAAACGACGGGAAGGGATCTGGGTCTACGCAGCAGGGTAAAAAGTTTGATAATGGGGGTTCATCGTCTTCGGGTAATAAGCAGGGTGGTTATGCTGGAAAACTGCCCAAATGCAACAAATGTGGACGCCATCACCAAGGGAACTGCGACAGTAACCGCTGTCACCGCTGCCAGCGAACCGGGCACTATGCTAAGGATTGTCGGGTTACACTTCCATCGACTCAGGCTCCAACTAACAGCTCAGCTCCGACTACTCAGGGGACTACAGGGAAACAGGGATGCTTCAATTGTGGTGACACTGGGCATTACAGGAAGGATTGCCCAAAGCTGAAACAGGGGGGAAACAACGGGAATGGTAACAACGGGGGCGGTGGCAGAAATGCACGTGCCTTCGTCATTGGAGCTGCTGAGGCGAGACAAGATCCTGATACAGTCACCGGTACGTTTCTTCTCAACAATCATTCTGTTAGCGTGTTATTTGATTCTGGTGCCGACAAGAGTTTTGTATCCGTGGACGTTAGTCGACTGCTAGATGTAGTATCTGTACCATTAGGGACCAAGTATATTATTGAGTTGGCTGACGGTAAAACGATTGAAGCTACTAGTGTTCTTCGGGAGTGTCAGTTAGAGTTGTCGGGTTTATCGTTTCCCATCGACCTTATGCCGGTACCGTTGGGTAGTTTTGACGTTGTGGTAGGAATGGATTGGTTATCTTTGTATCGCGCGGAGATTGTCTGTTACGATAAGGTTATTCGGATTCCTCTCCCTGATGGAGAATTTCTTTCTGTGTACGGTATCAAGGGTGGTGTTTCGCTAAACATCATCTCTAGCATGAAAGCCCTCAAGTGTCTTCGTAAGGGTTATCCAGCCGTTTTGGCGCTTTTATCTGTTTCCTCCAGTGATGAGAAGAAGATTGACGACATTCCGGTGGTACGCGAGTTTTCTGACGTTTTTCCCGATGATTTATCCGGTCTTCCTCCTCATCGTCAAGTCGAGTTCGGTATTGATCTTGTACCAGGGGCTGCTCCTATTGCTCGGGCCCCCTATCGTCTTGCACCTCCTGAGATGCAGGAATTGTCCAGTCAGTTACAGGAACTCTTGGACAAGGGTTTCATCCGGCCGAGTTCTTCCCCTTGGGGAGCCCCGATTTTGTTTGTCAAGAAGAAGGATGGGAGTTTCCGTTTGTGTGTAGACTACAGAGAGCTGAACAAGTTGACCGTTAAGAACCGTTATCCTCTTCCGCGTATCGATGATCTATTCGACCAGCTCCAGGGTTCTAGTTATTATTCCAAGATCGATTTGAGGTCCGGTTATCACCAGCTGCGCGTCAGGGAGGCTGACGTTGCAAAGACTGCTTTTCGAACACGTTATGGCCATTTTGAATTCTTGGTCATGCCTTTTGGTCTCACGAACGCACCGGCGGTTTTCATGGACTTGATGAACCGCGTCTGTAAACCGTATCTGGACAAGTTTGTCATTGTGTTTATTGATGACATTCTGATCTACTCCAAGAACGAGACCGAACACGGGGAACATCTGCGGTTAGTTTTGGAACTTTTACGACGGGAGCAACTTTACGCCAAGTTCTCAAAGTGTGACTTTTGGTTACGCGAAGTCCAATTCCTAGGACATGTGGTTAATGAACTAGGGATTCATGTCGATCCTGCTAAAATCGAAGCGATCAAGGACTGGGGAGCACCTAAGACGCCAACTGAGGTGCGGCAATTCCTAGGCCTTGCGGGCTACTATCGTCGTTTCATTCAGGGGTTCTCGAAGATTGCTCAACCCCTCACCACTCTCACTCAGAAGGATAGGAAGTTCGACTGGGGTGAATCACAAGAGTCAGCGTTTGAAGAACTGAAGTCTAAACTGTGTTCTGCTCCTATTCTGTCTTTACCGGAGGGTCCTGATGATTTTGTCGTTTACTGTGATGCTTCCATTCATGGACTCGGTTGCGTGTTGATGCAACGCGAGAAAGTGATTGCGTATGCTTCTCGTCAACTTAAGGTGCACGAGAAGAATTACACAACTCATGACTTGGAGTTGGGTGCCGTGGTATTCGCGTTGAAAATTTGGAGACATTACTTGTACGGTACCAAATGCACCATCTACACCGATCACAAGAGTCTCCAACACATTTTCGACCAGCAACACTTGAACATACGGCAGCGCCGTTGGATTGAACTTTTGAACGATTATGATTGTGCTATTAAGTACCATCCTGGCAAGGCGAATGTTGTAGCAGACGCCTTGAGCAGGAAGGAATCCTCTAAACCTCGTCGCGTTCGGGCGTTGCAGCTCACTATCCATTCGTCGCTACCTGACCAAATCCGTTCTGCCCAATTGGAAGCTTTGAAGGAGGAAAACCTTAAAGCTGAAACTATGCACGGTGCCGACAAGCACCTAGAGCGAAGGCCTGATGGCCTGCACTATTTCGCAGAACGCATATGGGTTCCTTTATTCGGGGGACTACGGGAGCTTGTTCTTGATGAGGCTCATAAGTCCCGGTATTCTATTCATCCTGGTTCGGATAAGATGTACCAAGATCTGAAGGTACTTTACTGGTGGCCAAACATGAGGTCGGACATAGCCTCATACGTAAGTAAATGCTTGACTTGTGCTAAGGTCAAGGTGGAATACCAGAAACCGTCGGGTCTCCTGCAACAACCTGAAATTCCGGAATGGAAATGGGAACGGATTACTATGGATTTTGTCACACAACTTCCTAAGTCACCAAGCGGGAACGACAAGATATGGGTGATTGTCGATCGGTTAACGAAATCAGCCCATTTTCTTGCTATTAAGGAGACCGACACTATGGATCGTTTGGCTCGTCTCTACTTGAAAGAAGTTGTTTCTAAGCACGGGGTACCTGTTTCTATCATCTCGGATCGTGACTCCCATTTTACGTCTCACTTCTGGAAGTCTTTGCACAAGGCTTTGGGTACCCAACTAGACATGAGTACGGCTTACCATCCACAGACTGACGGGCAGAGTGAGCGTACGATTCAAACTTTAGAAGACATGCTGCGGGCATGTGTGATCGATTTTGGCAAGGGTTGGGAAGCTCATCTGCCGTTGGTAGAGTTCTCGTACAACAACAGTTATCACACGAGCATCAAGGCTGCTCCGTTCGAGGCACTGTACGGACGGAAATGCCGCTCTCCTCTTTGTTGGGCTGAGGTGGGTGAGAGTCAACTCACTGGGCCCGAACTAGTGTACGAAACTTCGGAAAAGATCGTACAGATTCGAAATCGGTTGGCGGCGGCACGGGACCGGCAAAAGAGCTATGCTGATCAGCGTCGCAAACCACTGGAGTTCCAAGTTAACGACAAGGTGCTTCTGAAAGTTTCTCCGTGGAAGGGCGTCATACGCTTTGGGAAGCGTGGCAAACTCAATCCACGATATGTTGGCCCATTTACGATCCTGGAACGGATTGGGCCGGTGGCATATCGACTTGATCTACCGACGGAGCTCGGTAACGTACATAACGTCTTCCACGTGTCAAACCTGAAGAAGTGTCTGGCTGACGAGTCTCTCATCGTTCCACTAGAAGAGATCAAGGTTGATGATCGTCTTCGGATTGTGGAAGAACCTGTGGAGATCCTTGATTACAAGATTCGTAGCCTACGACACAGCAAGATTCGTATCGTTAAGGTTCGGTGGAACTCGAACCGGGGACCGGAATATACATGGGAACGGGAGGATCAGATGAAGTCTAAGTATCCTCATCTCTTCCCTAAGGAAGCGTTCGAGTCGAGGCATGTCTCATCGGCAGCTGAATGAATCTCGGGTCGAGATTCCTTTTAACGTGGGGATGATGTGACACCTCGGGTAAATCTCTCTTTTGATTTCTACTCTATATTGATTCCTATCTGTTTGTTTATTCCCTCGTTGCTTCTTTTGTTACTTACGCAATTTTCGGGACGAAAATTCTTTTAACGTGGGGATGATGTGACACCTGGCAAATTCGGGTTAACAACGTTGTCTAGATGAAAGTCTACCTTAGCGAGTCACGCGTATACGGTACTTAACTGGGTTAGTTAGGTCGGGTTATGGTTCGGGAACTACTGGTTAGTCTAGAAGATCATTGGATGTTGGTCTAGAGGTTCGTTAGATGTCAGTCCGTAACCAAGTGTCCAAACGGTGACGATTTGTAGGATCGTCAGAGCATACGGAACGTACGAGTCTCGAGTCCCGGGAATTGGTGAACGAGTGTAAATATGTGTATTTACTTGTGTTATGTGTTTACAATCATTATGTGACTTGTCGGTACATGAATATGCATTAACATATGTTAAAACGGGGTTTAACGCGCAAAACACACAAGGGGAACCCCTACAGGCGATTAGGAGGCCTAATCGCCCATAGGGGAGGCGAGTAGGGCACTGTAGACGCGAGTAGGAGGCTACTCGTGTGTTCCTTGGGGCGATTAGGCCCAATCTCATGCGATTAGCAGCCCTAATCGCATGTAGCTGCTGCATACTCGCCTATAACGTGCTGGACGACTAGAAACGCCTATAAATACAACACTTAACCTCCTAAACTCACTAATACTAACCCTAGTCGTCCCATAACCGCCCCAAACACTTAAACAACCTCTGGAAGGCGATTTTGATCAAAAACACAAGGTTTCAAGGTCTAATCATCATCCTTTTGCAAAACCAAGGTTTAATTCTCATCCATAATACTTTGTAAATGTTTTCTTATCAATCCCTAATGGTCCAGACCTATTCATAAACGAAAAAGATTTCTGAAAATCGTCAATAAGAGTTATTAATCGGATTATAATCAATAAACATGTGTTATGGGTATGCATGATTAGAAAGATAGGATTTTTATGAATCTTGATGATGTTTTGATGTGTAATCATGCTAGGTCAGAATCAATATGGATAGTATGATGATAGAAATCTGATTAATTGATTATTAGGGCTATTGATACGTGTGTTGGTATGATGATTGCATGCTACGTGTATGTGTTTGGATTGCTTTGTTTGCATGCAGGACTGATTTACGAGGATGAACGAAGGGTTTTGGGTTAAACATGGTTAGGATAGTGTTTGGGATGATATTGGGTAGTTACACACGCTCTGGATCTGATTTGGAGCGTTAAACGCGCGAAAAACCGGAACAGCAAGGTTACAGGCGATTAGCCTTGCTAATCGCTAGTAACTAGGGCGAGTAGACCCCCAATCGCGTGTAGTAATGGCGAGTAGGCCTACTCGCCTAGCTACAGGGGCGAGTAGCCCAAATCGTGTGGTCCCAAGGGCGATTAGCCCTAATCGCCTGACCCATGGGGCGATTAGCCCTAATCACGTGACATGTAATGCGATTAACCTCCCTAATCGCGTGTACTGCTGCTGTAAGTGTATATTAGCATACCGAGACCTGATTTGACATATAGTAACATGCTAGGAACCCCGTAACATGTCTAATAACTTGGTAACATATAATTGGATGTATTCCGGTGATACGTGAACTATGTGCTATAACTTGTTGTGCGTTAACGTATGTTAAGTGTACTTGCGTTATTGTATGTTTTGGAGCGTAAACGTAACACGGGGAGTCTCGGGTCACCAATGGGATGTCGAGTCTTGTACTTTGGGTCAGTTAAACAGTCATGGTATTTTTAAACGAACTTGGTTATGGTCTGGACATCTAGGGACTAATTAACCTGCGGGTTATTAGTCTAAGTACTTGTAACTGTCGTATGTTAGGTCGCCACTGTACGGGACTAACATAGCAGCTGAGTTTACTCGGGATTAGGAGTAAAGCAACTTAAGGTGAGTTTACGGCCCCTCTTTTAAACTGGTTTTATACTTTCGGGGGAGAAAACATGTGTTAAAACGATTGTTTGGTAAATTCTGTCATACTATGGGTTCTAACGTATACTACACGATCTTTGGAAGTCCCGGGGGGAACCATGAATGTGCGGGTTTGCACAACGGGGAAATGTGAATAGCGCTATTGGGAATGACCAACCCCGCTCGTCGGCTTGGAGGGCCGGGCGAGTGCATATTGTCTCAAACAGGAACAACAGGAACATTTGGAACTATTCGGGCACAAAACTGGTATACGTGTTAGTAATGGTTTTCCAATCGTGGTAGTAACAAAACGTACGCCTAGCTAGCGTATACTGGTTTTCTATTTGTTATAGTATGGACAGGTGAACTTGGTACTGGAACTGCAAACCTGTAAACTCACCAGCATTTTTGTGCTGACGTAAACTTTTACATGTTTTCTCAGGTCGCTAAGGTAGCACAGGGGAACTAGGGCGCACGCGTCTGCACGGCGTCTAGATAGAGTTGCATTGTTTCACAAACATTGAACTTGGTTTATTTATGTTGAACTTTATTTTGAATAAGCTTCCGCTGTAAACGGGATTTTAAAACTATGTTTTGGTATTGCATTAATTACATTTAGACTTGTTTATTGTGATCGTTGGTTTGGATCCTGGTTTGTCATGCGCCTCGCGGTAAAACTCCGCAAGTGGATTTTGAGGGTGTGACAAATATGCCCCTAGGAATTTTCACAGATTTGTCAGCTAGCTGAATACACATCCTAGTTGGCTTTAGCTCCCCAAGATTAAGCTTTAAGAATAGAGAGTAGGGCATCAGGTTTATGCTAGCACCTAGGTCGGCTAGCACATTTCTAGGAGTGAGGTGGCCGATCAAACAGGGAATGGTGAAACTTCCTGGATCGTTCATTTTATGAGGAAGTGTATTCTGTACGACAGCAGAGCACTCCTCAGAAAGAGTAACGGTGGAGAGCTCCTCAAGTTTCTTTTTATTAGTCAGAAGATCTTTAAGAAACTTGGTATATTTTGGCATTTTGGAAAGAGCCTCTATGAATGGGAGGTTAACGTGGAGTTTCTTCAGCATGTCCACGAACTTAGCATATAGCTCAGAATCATCAACCCGCACTAGACGACCAGGGAATGGTGGCTTAGGCTTATAAACACGGACTTGACTCTCTTCTTTCTCACTCGACTCACTCGGTTGTGTTGTACTCTTTGAGACTAGCCTAGGTTGCACTTTGGCAGATGGTGGCTCTAACTCAATTTCCTCATCAACAGGTTCTTCATCTTCTCCCGGTGATGGACCAACTACATTCCACCCACTCCTAGTAGTTACTGCCTTAACTTGAGCATGCCTAAATGTAGAAGTACTTGAGTTAGGATTAGGAACAGTGTTACTAGGAAGGGCTCCCTGAGGTCCTTGACTAACCTGATTAGCTAATTCTCCTACTTTGGCCTCTAGGTTCTGGAAAGCAGCTTGTTGACCTTTCCTGAAAATGTCCTGCTCATCAAGTTGTGTCGTACTCCAACTCCAAATACTAGCACGCTAACCTAAGTTGACGAACTAGATTGATTTATAGACCTAGGAGGTATCTCTACATGCCTAGCTCCACAAAACCAATAAACAAACTTCAAATAAAATTAACACCAACACACATATATCAAATCCAACAATAAAAATAAAAATCATGTAATTCTACACATCCAAACGGAAACCAAACGTCATTCAATCATATTATTGTCTAAATCATCATCCTAAGTAGCCATAAAAATGTCTAGCCACTCATAATATTAAAAAATACCATCACAAAATAATTAAACATAGTTTTAAGTATGTCTAGAGAAAAAATTAATAAAAATTAAACCTAACCCAAGGCTCGTTGGCTATTGATCTTTAACGTGCCCGTGGCCTTTTCTCCTTCCGAACCCTTTCGCTCGTCACCGTAGTTGGACGATGCTTGGCTTCAATATTCTGTGCGTTTCCAATGAATTGTAGAATGAATATCTCTTTCTTTTCTTTTTATGCTGTCAAAACATATACACTTCTATATGTGCACCGCCTTTGCCTTGAGTTTTTGATTTAGGCTTGGGCTTCGGCCCAAGTCACTTTGTTCTTTTTATTATTATTATTATTATTATTATTATTATTATTATTGTTATAACTCCATGTTCCTGGCTCGGTTGTTTTTGGCTCGATCAAACTTTCTCGTTTACGCTCCGACGTCAATGAACATATGCCCTCAAGTGTCCGTGTCTCAATTAAAATTCTTTCCTTTTGAGCCCATTTTCCACGAACACCTATAAAATAATAAAATAAATAAATACCTAATAAAAATGACACAAAACAAATAAAAACTTGACCAAATAATATACAAAATACATAGGAAAATAGATATGTTTTACGACACATCAACCACCCCTAAATTGGGTAAATTGTAAGCATTAGATGGCTAAATTCATGTTTTGATGCACTAATCTAGTGTCATTAATGATTTTGGTAATCTCAAGTGGCATTTTGATTTAGGGTTCATGTTCAAGGAAAATGGGGGTTTTTACCCATGATCATTCTTGAACAAATTTGATAAATAGATTGAAAGAATTTGTGTTTTGCTATGTTGATATCTATTGAAAGAAGGGTATGTAATGTAGGCAAATAACGCGATGATTGGTGTTATGAGTTATGAAAGTAGGCATAAAATACTTGTACATTGAGCTTAGAATGTTGTATGCACACCAATTGTTCGATGAAATGTCTAGATGAACTTGCGTGCAAGTAATTGATGAATATGAATGGAATATGATGATTGTTAGTAATTAACATAAAGGATGTGTTTGATGGAAACCATGTGTGAATTAGAATGGATTGTATGTAGGTATATATGCGTATGCACATAAGTGCTCTTATGGTTAGAGTTGTCCTATAATATGTGAATTTGTTTGCAAAACTCGACAAGTATGAGGGTAATGTGATAATTGGTGCAATTGATAGTAGGTTAACATAAGGATTTCGTCTTAAAGAGTAATCATGTGGGGACTTGGTTGATTGTATGATATGGTAGGAAGTATGCATTAGTAATGTATACACTAATGCTTAAATACTATGATTGGAATGATGAATAATCTTGCATGTTAATGAGATAGGAATGTGATGTTTATGGTGTGTTTCATATGATCTAGTCATCAATATGGACATATGTTCTAAGTAGGAAGTTTGTATAGTTGGAAGTTGACTTTCTGAAAAAGTCAACAATGTATGACTAACATGGTTATGCTTCCTAACATGATTGTGGGATTAAGGAAATCATGTGATATATGTGAGATTATCTAGGTGTCATACATGATGATATGTTGGATTGCTTGATTGATAAACAATGTGGTAGTTAATTATGTGATATGCATATTAGTAATTGACCAATGAAAGTCATGGGAACAAGTAAATGTAATATGATTGATAGTATGCAAGGTTGTGTATGCTAACGGAATGGTGGGAATGATAACATGAATGCGTAGGCAACATGGGCTCAAGCATGAGTGGCTAATGGGTCAAGTGGAGGCAAGTAGCAAGCATCAACTTGGAGGACATATGGTAAGTGATTCCCGAACTTAACTCGCATCTATGATATTGAATTATGTTCACATAGAATGGGAATCTTGAAGGAGTACGTGGTTATGGTTATGGGTCAAGGATCTATATGGTAGTTAACTTGGACATTGTCTTTAGGTAAATGTAACTAGTGTAGACAAGGTTTGAGCGAATCAAGTATATTAGGCACTTGAACTCAAACCGGAAGCTCGT
Organism: Ambrosia x helenae; assembly: GCA_030844895.1. NCBI lineage: Eukaryota > Viridiplantae > Streptophyta > Magnoliopsida > Asterales > Asteraceae > Ambrosia > Ambrosia x helenae. The sequence goes on from CM061231.1 coordinate 126,491,813, forward strand.
AGGGGCGCGCATTCGATCAAGGTATGTGTGGAATGAGGGGTGGGAGAGTTGGTAAATGGGTTGCTAGAATGTCGGAAATTGTGGGTAAGAATGGCATGTAAGATATTACGTTGAAAAAGGAAAACAGTGCGCGAGATCTGCTGTTGGCGTACCCTACGCCAGTTTTGGCGTAGGATACGCCAAGTCTGTTTTGCCTACGCCAACTTCTGCTGCCCTACGCCATTTTGTCACCCCTTGCCTACGCAAGTGGCGTAGGCTACGCCACTTTTGGCGTACCCTACGCCAAATCCCCTTTCGGCCTCGGATGTTGATTTTTCAGCTCGTTTATGCATCCGTACCTTGCCCGAGCAACTCCAAACCTCATTTATAGTGCATATGTGTACTCATGCTCGGGTTTGAGAGAGAGCTTCATGTATGTAAGGGTTGGTAGTTATATGTAGATTGAGTAGAGGATTGGAAACGTCACATTTGTCTTAGAGATTGGCGAAGGAAGAGTAACATGACGGGTAAAGTAGGTTATACGAGGGAATTGTATGCTTGTATGTAAAGTAAGTTATATGAGGGAATTGTATGCTTGTATGTAAAGTAGGTTATACGAGGGAATTGTATGCTTGTATGTAAAGTAAGCTATATGAGGGAATTGTATGCTTGTATGTAAAGTAAGTTATATGAGGGAATTGTATGCTTGTATGTAAAGTAGGTTATACGAGGGAATTGTATGCTTGTATGTAAAGTAAGCTATATGAGGGAATTGTATGCTTGTATGTAAAGTAAGTTATATGAGGGAATTGTATGCTTGTATGTAAAGTAAGTTATATGAGGGAATTGTATGCTTGTATGTAAAGTAGGTTATACGAGGGAATTGTATGCTTGTATGTAAAGTACGCTATATGAGGGAATTGTATGCTTGTATGTAAAGTAAGTTATATGAGGGAATTGTATGCTTGTATGTAAAGTAGGTTATACGAGGGAATTGTATGCTTGTATGTAAAGTAAGCTATATGAGGGAATTGTATGCTTGTATGTAAAGTAAGTTATACGAGGGAATTGTATGCTTGTATGTAAAGTAAGTTATATGAGGGAATTGTATGCTTGTATGTAAAGTAAGTTATATGAGGGAATTGTATGCTTGTATGTACTGTGGGGTATTGAGGGAATTGTATAATTGTATGAATTGTGGGGTTATTAACCTTGTTATGTGAATGGTAAGGAAGATGCAGGTATGTAAGTGTGAATGCATGAGACTTGTAGGATCAGCTCGGGGTACCACACCCGAACTTCCAAGAAGGCGTTGGAACGAGATCATGGAGTATCTATGGACATTATCTCCGCATTTTGAGTAGCGTGTATTAAGTCACTTAGTGAACTAACGAAACGGTTATTTGCTGATCGCAGGTTGTCTTGTCTACACCATAGAGCAAGGAAAGGATGGAGATCGAGCAAGGAGGCGGATTGTACGAGGACACGACCCTATAACGTGATATAGATGGGTCATGTTTAATGTGATAGAACATATTTAAAAGATGTAATACCTAAATTGTTTAGTAGATTTGGGTTATAAACATCCAAGGTTGTTTTTAAAAGAAATAAATTTTTCGGTTGGCTTTTCCGCTACGAGTTTTCTGTAAATCAGTTTTTAGGGTGTTACATTATCCTTTAAAAAATAAAAAGGATATGTACTTTGGTGAAATAAAATAATCAGAATTAATCTCAACCATAGATGATTGTTGATCAATGGCCACAATTGAGTTTCTTGAGTTTCTCCAACTCAAGGGAGTTTCTAAATTATCCTTATCCTATATATATATATATATATATATATATAGGGAAAGGATATTTTGAAAACCCACTTGAGTTGAAGAAACCCGTGGAAACCCTATGTAAAAACATTTTTTCTTGATTTTTTTCAGCATAGCTTTTATATTCAATTTTATTAGTTTCGGCAAAAAAAAAATCAAAAAAGCGCCGAGTAGATTATTTTGTTACACACTAGATATTTGCCCGCGTGGACACGCGGTTCACCAACGTATAATTATTTGGAGTAGTATAATGTATAAGAAAAATACAGTAGAAATATTTTATTAAAATTTAAAACCAACGAATACAAATTTTATTCAAATATCACTAAATATTTCCTTATACACCACATTTTTTGTTTTAGTTTTGATATTCCCATCACCATAAAGTATAAGTAATTCCACCTATGCCCTGATTTTAACTTTTGACAATGCGACATAAAGTTGCCATGTGAGAATACAGGGTCTCTTAAATACAATCCAACCTTCGATAGAGACTGTCTTTGGCTTTTATTGATGGTCATTGCGAAACATACGGATATTGGGAATTAACGCCTTTGGAACTTCACTGGAATCTTGTTATCAGATGGTATTTGAGGAGCATTATCTAGTAAAAAATAAATAGTAGTAAAAAATATTTATGATAAAATTTTAAAAGTAAGACACCGTTTGAGTCAGATCATTTAAAATTCGAATTAAATGTTATAATTAAGTCTAATTGTTACCATTATAGATATTAAAATATGAAATACGTAAATGGAACATTTAATATTTGAATATTTATAAAATTTAACTAAAATCTATCAATTCAAATTTTTGTATTCAAAGTTTGAATTTTAACTTGTAAATAATTTGAGAAATTTGTAACTAAAACTATTATTTGTTAAATTTTAAATATATAAAGAAATATCTAATTAGTATATCTCTATTTTAAAGGTAATAGTAGGATTTTTTGTTACAATTATTAACTTAACTTTAAAAGTTTGAAATTTTTTAAAATATTCAAATCATTCAAAATTCGAATTAAATGCTATAATTAAGTCTAATTGTTATCTATATTATCTAGAATTCAAAATTTAGAATTTTTATAATGTTAACAAAATTTTAAAATTTATATTATAGATATTGAAATATGAAATTATATATTTAAATAGAATATTTAATATTTGAATAAATATAAATTTTAACTGAAATCTATCAATTCAAATTCTAATAAGCAAAATTTGAATTTTAACTTGTAACTGATTGGAGAAATTTATAATCAAAACTATTATTTGTTAAATTTTAAATATATTAGAAAATCTCTAATTATAATAACTCTATTTTAATGGTCATAGTAGAATTAATTGTTACAACTATTAATTTAAATTCAAAGTTTGATATTTTTAAAATATTCAGATAATGCAAAATTTGAATTAAATGTTATAATTAAATCTTATTGTTACCATTATTATTCAAAATTTAGAATTCTATAATGTTAAAAAATTTAAAATTATAGATATCAAAATATGAAATTATATACTTAAATAGAACATTTAATATTTGAATATTTATAAAGTTTAATTGAAATCTATCAATTCAAATTCTATAAATCAAAATTTGAAATATTCAAATCATTCAAAAATTTGAATTAAATATTTTAAATGTGTTAATTAAATCTAAATATAAATGTTACCATAAATCTTAAATTCAATTTTTTGAGATTAAATATTTAAATAAAACATTTAGTATTCAAATATTTTTAAAATTTAACATAAATCTATAATTTCAAATTATAGTATTTAAAATTTATATTTTTACTTGTAATTAATTTGAGAAAGTTACAACCAAAATTATTAATTGTTATATTTTAAATATAGTAGGAAATCATAATTTAAAGATAATAAATAGTTTTGTAATGGTGACCATTATTAACTTTAATTCAAAATTTTAATTTTTTTAAAACATTAAGTCATTCAAAATGTGTAATTAAAAGCATAATTAGTATGTGTAATTTGTTACCATTATTAAACAAAATTCAAATTTTGATAATTCACCATTTAATTGATTACCAATATAAGCTAAACTAATATTAGGATAATATAGTGCAATTAATAGGATCAATTAATGTATTAATAAGAGTTGACACAACTTATGTAAGGACTTTGAATCATAGTAACTGTGTAAATAAAAGGATAATTAGTATGTGTAATCATAATTATTAACATTATTAACATTAGATGTTTCTAATATTATGTAAATCATGATAAATGTTAATTATATGCTAAAAATAATAATGTGACAAATCAAAGAATTAAACATTTATTTTGTGTTTAAATATCTTTAATTTTAAAAACCGGATTTTTTTAAAATTTTTGATTTTGAATGCTTGAAAACAAAGTAATTCAAATGAAAATAGGCGTATTAATTATGATGAAAAAAATTAAATTTAACTTTGTTTATAAATCTATATATATATATATATATATATATATATATATAGGATTTGGTTCAAATGAGAACCTTTCCCCAAATTGAGAACTGAGAGAACCATTTTGGGCCACACATTTCTCTAAGGCAATTTTTTTTTTTTTTTTTTTTTTTTTTGCAAAAATCGCTGCTTTATAGGTAAGGAAATTTTTTTTTTTTGTATTTTTTTTCAGTATACACATGTGTATAATTGCATTATACACATATGTAAAATGCAATATACACATATGTATAACTGAAATATACACATATGTATAGCTGAAAAATGCTATATACACATATGTATAATTGCTATATACACATATGTATAATTGTTATATACACATATGTATAAATGAAAAAAAATTCAAAAAAAATAAAAAAAAAATTTCCTTGCATAAAAATGTGCGATTAAAACAAATATATATATATATATATATATATATATATATATATATATATTTTGCCTTTATAGGAAATGTGTGGCCCAGAATGGTTCTCTCAGTTCTCAAATAGGGGTTGGTTCTCTTAGGATCCCTACCCTATATATATATATATATATATTGCAAAGGGATTAATCATACATGTCATACTCTTATGCAATCTCTTATTTGAGAGATGCCACATAGGATATGATGTGGCAACTATAAACCAATTAAAAAAAGAAATAAATATGATTTAACCTAATCTATTATAATTTTTAACCTAATCTATTAAATACATAATCTACTAAATCTAAATATTAAACCTTTATTATTTTATCTCTCGTGTTTCATCCCATAACTTTTAAACGTTAATATCTTTTATATACGAGATTTTTTAAAGAAAAAAATTACACCAAATTAACGAGCGTTTTATTATCTTTCCAACGAGTATCATAGTGCTATATAAAAATCGGAGCAAAAAATGACTATTTTTTGTAACCCGACAGGTATTGTGTCGGGTTTGGGAATTAGTTTAAAAAAATTGTAGGTTTGGGTCGGGTCTGGTGATACCCGACCCGATTACCCGAAACAACATACCCAAATACCTGAACTACATACCCGATTATATACCCATGAATTTTTTAACGCATCACATAACTCTTAGACTAATGCATTCGATATTTCAATAATTCCCTTTTTTTTCTTATTTCATGTTAGTTCTTTTTAGAATGATCGATTACAAACTTCCGAATTCATTTGTAATGACACTAGATTTATACCCCGGCGTAGAGATTCGTTTTTTTTTTATATTTGAATATGATAACTTATGGCAAAGATTTGTTTAAAATAATAATAATAATAATAATAATATATTTTATTATGTTATATTAGATATTTCAACCCGGGACGCTCCCGGGATAAAAACTAGTGTATTTATATTTATATAGGATTAATAATTTTGTGTTTAAAGGTTATTAATGAAATGGTAATCACAATTATTAACATTGGATGTTTCCAATATTGTGTAAATCATGATAAATGCTAATTATATGCTAAAAATAGTAATGTGACAAATCAAAGAATTAAGCATTTATTTTGTGTTTAAATGTCTTTAATTTTAAATTCTGGATTTTTTTTAAAAATTTTGATTTTGAATGTTTGAAAACAAAGTAATTCAATGAAAATATGCGTATTAATTATGATGAAAATAGGCGTATTATTACCAATATAAATTACAATAAATTTAGTAAATGAGTAATTTGAATGTAATAAGGAAATTTAATGAGTTCCTAATTTAAGTCATTTTATTTTCGCATTTTCATTTATTGTTTTTTGTTTTTTAAAAAAAAAGTAAAAAGACTAAAACGTGAAAAATAAATAAGTAAATACATTAAAAAGTTTACAATCAAGGTTTTATTGATGATATATTCACACCTGAGCTAGAGACTTGGATTTTATGAATTACAGCATACCTTTATCATGTCCAGTGGCTAACACCCTGTATGGTGTTAAATGTAAGTCAAGATTTTCCAACTTAAGCAGACGATCCATGAGTGAAACCATTTGAACAACCTACACAAATGAATTTCAGGGGATATTATTTCCAAAAAAACATAATGAATTTCCAACACAGAAATCTTAGAAATATTTAATTTACATTTTTAATGTGTGTGATTGAAAGAAAACGTGTAATTAAAATTAATTCACTCAAATCCCTAAATGTAAAAGATTTTGACATTCCTTTCAAATTGTGAATGACTCAACCTAAAGAATTGGAATCTACAGCTAGTGACCGCCAAGCATACCAAATCTCAACCACCACTGTCGTTGCATCCACCAACTATCCATCCCTCATAACTCAACCACAGCCGCCACCGCCGATGATGGTGGTGCAGATAGTGGTCGGTGGTGCAAGAGCCGCAACGGTGGTGCAGCGACCACTGGGTGTTGCCCGTAGTGATGAATTCCTAACTCCTCAGTGATTGTTTTGCACCAAAAAAAACATTAATATAAATTCACATTCCTATGATAAATTCCCAATCTTTTTGGCAATTTCAAATTCAAAACATGTTATGCAAACTAAACGCACCCTTGTCCATTCTAAATTACTTTCGTAAAATATAGGTAACATTATGTAATTATGTAGTATGTAATATAGAGATGGTATAAATGAAACAAAAACAAAGATTTATACCTTGTTAAAAATGCGAAAGAAGATATTGATTTTGATTTGAGTAGCCCCTTCACTCATCTCCACAGGAATCAGTTGAACCAAACAAACACAACAAAAAATAAAAACCACAACCAAAATGAAATTAAATTCGTAAAATAGAGATAGATCAAAAGAGAGATTTACATGAATACATTAAATGTCTCCAAAATCCAAGACTGCTTCCACTCAAAAAAGCTTCGTTTTCCAACACGATGTTTGGGTGCATATCGATAATACCTTGAAGAAGAAGAAGAAGGATGGTGAGGATGGAGAATAGATGAACAATGATTTGAGTTTTTTTGATTCACTATGAGAGAAGAAATGTTTTGAAAAAAAGAGTATAAGAGAATAAATGTTTTAAAAAATTAGGAAAGTTAATAATTGTGATATAATAATAATAATTGTCATTAATAATTGTGTTTGACCAAACCTTGTGTTTTAATATAGATTTTTGATTTTTTTAAAACATAAAATTTTATAAATTCCATGGTTGTGCCATGTGGCACAATATGATAGGAGACAAAATTGAAGGCTCAACATGAGAGTGTCATGTGTACACATTGAGTTTTGTTTATTAGTTGTATAGATGTGTTACACAAACTCGGTTTTATCATACGTCGGCACTGTTACATATGTAACATGTTTGTTACATGATTTTTAAAAAAAAAATCTATTCGGCGTTTTTTTGATTTTTTTTTACCGAAACTCATAAAATTAAGTATACACGCTATTCTAAAAAAATTAGACAAAAAAAATGTTGCTACATAGGGTTTCCACGGGTTTCTCCAACTCAGGTGGGTTTCCACAGAATACTTAGCCTATATATATATATACATACACACACACACACATATAGTATTATTATGGCAAAGTTTTAAAACTCATACAAGTTTAGTTGAAATTTGTTCAAAAATATTGTTATCCCGTGTGTTTACTTAGTTTGGGTGAGTTCCATTTTCATATAAAAGTTGATTATCTTCTAAGGGCATTTAGGGAAGAAAAATGGTAAAATTTAGAAAATTGTAAAGAAACCTTTGGTATGCCATCTTAACTGTGGACAATTTGAAAATATTTGCCCATGTCTCCTCCTTTATAATGTAGTATAGATAGATATAGATATGTCCCAACTGGATAAACTCTTATTTGTATCTTGGGCATAATGTAGGCCTACTAAATTAACTAGGAGGGGAGAGAATTCTGAGTAATAGATGCGCTCCCGAGTAATAGATGCGCTCCCGATCCAAAATGAACAGGACCGAACAAAATCAAACTTGATATCTCTAAAATTTCAAAATTTAGGAAGACTAGATCAATATAGGGTGGGTGGGTCTCGGTTTTTAAGGTAGACCAGGCAGGTGTAAAAGTCTAACACTCTGTTCCAGAGTTTCATTAAAGGACGGAAGAGAAAGGATTGGGAAGGAAGTGGGAAAAAAATGTGTTCCAGAGTTTTTTATAGGAGGGAAATGGAGGGAATGGGAGGGATAATAAAGAGGATTTTAGTGTGATTTTCAATCTTTCCAATTTGAAAGGAATTGGAGAGAAGGGAAGAGAGGGGAGATCCTTTCTCTTCCATCCTTTAATGAAACTCGGGAACACAGTGTAAACGAGTTGATTTGAGTCCATACTCATTTAAACTTGAGTTTGACTCATTTAATTTAAGAGAGCTCAAGCTCGGTTCATTTAGAGCTATTCTAAAGCTCAAGCTTGGCGATTCTCCTACTGTTATGTGACTGTTGGGATTTCCAATGATGTGTCCGAGCCCAAGATCTATTTGTTGCGTGATATTTCAACTTTTCAGGACAGATTGTTCATTGTTGACAATTTGGCATATGATGATTAACTTAAAACTTATATCTAGGCCCATTAGTTTATTAAATGAAGGTATTTCTAGCCCATAGTGAAACTTTATTAAGCCCGCCTCTACTTATGAAAAGTATAAAAATAAAAAAAAAATAAAAAATATTTGTGACAAGATGGGATGGACAAGTTTGGGTAAAACAGTAAAAACAATTCTTTTTCATTCTTTTTTTTTGAACGATCAACAAAAATTTTATTCCACCACGCTAGCGGGAAACTAGCATACACCTTACAATTCATCCACCAAGTATTTACAAACGTACAACAAAATAAAAAGTTTACCACCGGATACTAGAAAGATCAAAATTCCGCCAAATGTTCCAATTCAGGGATTGATGTTTCGACCTTGCTCTAACCCAATAAAGACTTAGAGTTTTTATATCACCTAGAACCGTATGAAGTTGAATTTGCTTTTGATTAAACACCGCCTCGTTTCTATGTTTCCAAATGCACCATATCGTCGTCAAACAAATCGCGTTGAACGCTTTCCTCTTATGTTTTGAACCCCCCACCTGATTATGTAGCTGCAGAATATCTTTGAAATGGAAAAGGAAGATAGAGCCGATTTTGCACCATTGGGCAATAAGCTGCCACAGAATCTGCGAAAAACCACATGCAATGAAGAGATGATCCGAGGTTTCAGCGAAATCGCCACATAAAGGGCAAGTATCCACGCCAATATTAATGTTTTGATTAAGCAAAGCACTTCTTGTAGGTAACCTATCCATTTCAGCTCGCCATGCCAAGATCACCGCCTTTTTAGGAACCTAATTATTCCAATTCATGTTGAAAGTAACCTGTTCAAACCTAGCGGACTGAAGCAAGTTCTTGAGCCCAGCAACCATGAAACTGCACCCATCCCCAACCGCCCAAACCCATCGATCTGCACTGTTTGTCAAATCTGGTACCGTCACCAGCTGATAAAGCTGCTGCAGATCCGCACATTTAGCAGCAGACAGGTTTCTGTTCCAATCCCAACCCCACCCGTTACCCGATTGTGCGACTCGATCCTTTATTGCAACCGCCTTGTTTCTTTCAAGATCGAATAAAACTGGAAAAACCACAGCCAGAGGACGGTTCGTGGCCCAACTATCCAACCAGAAAGAAACACCCAACCCGTTACCCACAATCCCTTTAATGGCCCAACCCACGTCCACCCCGCACCCTTTGATCACCTGCATGGAAGAATGGACTTGTTTCCAAGTCCCCGGTAGTGAAAGCTTTGTTGGGATAGGATTCCAATCCCGGCACGAGCTATGAATCGACCAAATAATTTTCCTCTATAAGGCGGTGGTGTCGGTTTTAAACCTCCACCACCATTTAGCTAATAAGGAGAGATTTGCGTCAAGGAGAGAACCGAAACCAAGGCCACCACGATCAACCGATGCACTAACCCTTTGCCACGCGACCCAATTCGTCTTCGCCCTTTCCTCCGAGCCACCCCAAAAAAACACTCTTCTCAGTTTGTCAAGCTCATCAATGATTTTTTTAGGCGCTTTAAATAAGGAAAAGTAGTAAGTGGGCAAAGCGTTAAGAACAGACTTAATAAGCGTCACTCGTCCACCAAACGAAAGAGTCTTTGCTTTCCATAGTGATAGTTTATTTCTAAAAGCATCTACCACCGGTTTCCAATGCTTGCATAAGTTCATATTTGCGCCAACTTGCAAGCCTAAATATGTGAATGGAAAGGAGCCCGCACTACACCCCAATATGTTCGCCATCAATTGTGTTTCCACATTATTCACCCCAATGCCAAAAATACACAACTTGCCCAAATTAATTTTTAATCCCGACACAAGATAGAAACATCTAAGAATCCTTCTAAGATTTAAGGCATTTGTCGAAGACCATTCACCCAAAAAAAACCACGTCATCCGCGTATAATAAGTGTGAGATTGGGAACTCCCCCGACCCGCATTTTAGACCATGAAACAAGCCCACATTCGTAGCCCTCATCATCACCCCCGACAAAGCCTCCATGGCGATAAGAAATAAAAACGGTGAGAGAGGATCGCCTTGTCTCAATCCACGACTACACGCAAATTCATGTGTTGGCGAGCCGTTCACAAGTACCGAAGCACGCGCCGAAGTGACAATTGCCATAATCCACTTACGCCATCTTTCCGGGAAGTTCATTTGCGCCATAACAGATTCAAGGAACTCCCAATTTAGCGAATCATATGACCTTTCGATATCCACTTTGAACATCAAACCTTGTCGCTTTAATTTTTTCATCCACCCAATCACCTCATTTAAGATCAGAGGCCCATCCGTGATGTTCCTACCGGATAAGAATGCGGATTGCTCGGGTGAAATTAACCTCCCGATCACTGTTTTAAGTCGTGTAACTAACACCTTATTTACGCATCCCACTAAACTAATCGGACGATAGTCCTTAAAGTCAAGTGGATCCTTTCGCTTTGGGATTAAAGCAATAAAGGATGATGCACAACCCGCACCCACTGCTGCCCCGTGATAAAAGTCATCAAAAAGGCGGATAAAGTCGCTCTGGAATCCATTCCAACACCTTTTAAGGAACCTGAAATTAAAGCCGTCTGGCCCCGGCGCCTTGTCACCATCGCAATCCCATACCGCGTCTTTAATTTCCTGTAAGGAGAAGGGTCTTACTAACATATCTGCTTCAGAATCAGTAAGCTTGCTGACGTGGGAACAGATAATATTAGGTCTGATTGGGAGCGGTTCTTTCAATTTATCCTCGAAGAAAGCAAAAGCACGGTCCTTTATGAAAATTGGATTAGTTAACCATTCGCCATCCACCATGACGCCATTAATCCTTCTACTAGACACGTTTGCATTTATGATCCCATGGAAAAATTTCGAATTTTTGTCGCCTTCAACCGCCCATTTTACACGAGCCTTTTGCTTTAAATCCATATGCTTGCTTTAAATTCTTTTTCATTCTATTTATTTTATTTTTAATCATACAACTACAATGTTTAATAACGATTCACTTAGATGACGTTTGACTTAATTTTTAGTGTTTTCATACAATGAAAGTTACCAACAAGTTAATAATTTGACCTATTAAAGATAAACGAAGTTTGATCTTGACTAACTTTAAGTTATCTATCAAATTTATTGTAAGTTATTTGTCAGAGATAATGATGACTAGATTAGACTAGGGGTGAGCACCGGTGAGAGCCACCGATCGCTCACTCGCGTCCTCCGGTCATTTGACCCCGTTTTGATTTTTGTCCGATCGCTCGCAAACAAAGCCTGCAAATCCAACACAAAAACAGGGTAAAGCCCCGTTTGCGCCATTGAGCCTCCTCACGTTGGCACATCGTGCCGGGCTTAGCGTGAGGTTGTTGTGGTGTTCATGGTTGCGCTGGGTTCGCACTAGTCTCACATCTGGTTGTTCGCGTGTCCACAACGGACTTTCTTAGATGCTAGTTATTTTCAAACCGAGCAAAGGAAACTGAGTAAAAGTAGATCAGTACAATGGCTTATATAACAGGTCTTGTACCCATTTGTTTTTATACTGCTCAACACATAGTAAGATATATTTTATTTTATTTGTTTATATGCTAAACTAATATGTTTGCCGTTTTGGTTTTAATCCTAAGTGTGGCCCCCCTAGACAAACAAGAACTTCCTTTTGACGCAGAGTCATATCGAACTGCACCTCCATAGCCTGTAGGTGTTTACCATAAAGAGCACTCGCCAAGGTTTATTGACGTTTCTTAGGGGCGGTCTTCTTATAAGTAAAACCGCCTAGATCAAGCTCTAGATGATGCACTATCACAAACTATGAAACTTGCAGTTTGCTTGTTGAATCTTGAATGCGTACATCGATTGTTTCATTATACTCCTGTTCAGCCCTTAAACTTTGTGTGCCTCGATGATCCTTCATTATTCTAATTGTATATAGTTATGATTTATTATTATTACTAATTTACTACTATTATTATTTTTATTGTTATTAATTGATGATTATGAATGATTTGAGCAGATGATGATGATTGTTCTTTAGTTGTTCCTACCAAACGCAGGAAACCCTCTAGTTCTGCTGTAAGATCTCGTTAGGAAATGCTAGTTGCAGGAAAAAGGTCGTTGGACACCTTTTAAGATGAAGAAGAACAAGAATGTATGAACCTAGTTATAGTTGGATTCATAGTTAGTCCCCCTTGTATGTTGTAAGTACAAGATTTTTGTTATGACACATATTAATATATCATTGTATTTAATTTTGAAATAGATTTATTGAATTACATATATATGTATATATATATATATATATGAATCCACGGTAAATTAGTAATTTTATATTTTTTGTCAAAAAAGATGACACACATAGTGTGTCGTAAACGTGTGTAGTGAAAGAGTGTAATAAACGTGTGTCGTAAACTGGTGTTATGAAAGTGTGTCATTAATGCGAGTCATTAAAATATGACATGCGCATAAATGTCATGTTTATGACACCACCATCAACGACACTCTTTTTTGTGTCATTAGACCCATTTTATGACTCATATAGCACGTCAAGAAAGGTGTTTTTTTCTAGTAGTAGCATAATTTATATTTTTATATTACATAAAACTAGTATCTTTATATAAATAATAGGTACGTTTTGTCTCACGAGTCTAGTAAAAGATGTTCAGACTTGTTTGCTAAATCCTTTTATGACCAACAAACTCACTCACTTTTAAGCTCAACCTCGTAATACACTCGTAATACACTTTTATATATTTTTCGAGCGGCAAACAACTTTTATTAAAATCAAAACAGCCACTGGCAAGAAGCTAGAGACGTCATATACCAAAATCGCCTACAAGCATAACACCAAAACCATAAACACCACCTAAAACCCAATAATACACGTTTATATAGTTAAGAGATTACTAAGTTACAAATTCTCACATTCTGTAACTTTTAAGTTGTGCTAGATTCAAAATAATGAGGGTAATCCACTTGGTAGTTGGTATAGGCTTATAGGCAAAAATGTATATAGTGGGATAATATTAGGCTTATGGGTATGGAGACGCCCCCCCCCCCCCCCTCCCATGCTTTTTGCCCCGTCTCCCCTCAGCACACCGCCCCCTGCCCCCGTCCCACCCACCCCCCCCCCCCCCCCCCCGTCCCTCACGTCCTTCTGCGGACGCCAGAGCCTGGCCAATCAGGTATTTTCTTTTTTTTCTTTTTTTAATTCCAACGGTCAGATTAATAACAGCTACTTTTTTTTTTTACCCCAAAACCAAATATATATACACTACAATTCATTTTAAACCCACATAAACAACCAAAACCAACTTAAAACTCTTCTACTTTTCTTTAAAAAAATACACAACAATGTCATACCTACCAATGTTTGATTCCTCGTCTTCGTCGAGCGAAGAAAACCGGGTTTTTGTGAACGCGGTTTGGGAATCGGCACAACTAATCGTGGCGGAGGAAGCCGAGGTGAGCTCGCAACCGCGACAGAGGCAAGCGGCCATAAACAGAGACCGGGAGGGTAAGTTTATATTTTATCTTCAAATATATATATTTCATACTTTATTTTTTAGAAAGTGTTAATTTTCTTCAAATATATATATTTAGATACTTATTTTTTAGAAAGTATAATTTTTCTTCAAATATATATGTAGGTGCACACGAGCGATTAATCAATGATTACTTTGCCGACCAACCGGTGTATACGGACGAGATGTTTAGGCGGCGGTTCCGGATGAGCCGTCGATTGTTCGTACGTATTGCCGATGATTTGGCGAGTTGTGACCCGTATTTTACATTACGGCACGATGCTAGAGGCAAGCGTGGGTTCACAACTTATCAAAAATGCACGGCGGCATTGCGGCAACTAGCTTACGGGACGACATCTGACTCGTGGGATGAGTATTTACGGATGTCCGAAAGAACGGCACGTGATTGCTTGTATAAGTTTTCCAAGCGCGTTGTCAAGATCTACAGCAAAAAATATTTGAGAAAACCAAACTCAAACGATATCCAGAAATTGTATCAGTTCCATCACGAAAGGCATGGTTTTCCAGGGATGCTTGGAAGCATCGATTGCATGCATTGGCCGTGGAAAAATTGCCCTAATGCGTGGCGTGGCATGTTTTATCGAGGCGATCAGGGTCACCCGAGTATTATCTTAGAGGCTGCCGCGTCACAAGACTTGTGGATTTGGCATGCCTTTTTTGGTGTTCCCGGTTCCAATAACGACCTTAATGTTCTTAACCAATCATTGGTGTTTGATGATGTGAGAAAGGGAACCGGTCCGGATACAAAGTTCACGGTTTCGGGGGTGGAGTACAAGCACGGGTATTATCTTGCGGATCTAATATACCCAACCTATTCTACACTTGTTAAAAGTATTAAGCACCCTCACGACGAAAAAAGAAAGAAATTTGCAAAATGGCAAGAAGCGGCGCGAAAGGATATCGAACGAACTTATGGGGTTCTTCAAGCGAAATGGCACATCATCGCACACCCGGCACGTGCCTTCACACCAAAAAAAACTTCGTTATTGTATGTACGCTTGCATCTTGTTGCATAACATGATCATCGAAGACGAAGGCCGAGCTATTTGTGAGTTCGATGAAAATGCGGTGGAGGAGAATACTATTCCGGATGACGAAGCGCAACAAGAGTTAAACGATTTCGCGTTACGTAACGAACACATCCATCATCATCTACAAGCCGACTTGATCGAATATATATGGAACAACGGAATCGACTATTAGTATTTTACTACTTAATTTTAGGATGGTTTGTTATTTTTTTTTAAAATTTTTAGGATGATTTGTAATTTTTTTAATTTTTAGGATGGTTTGTAATTTTTATTTTAAATCTACTATTTATTTGAATTTTATTTTGTTTATTTGTTAGTTTTATAAAAGTAGTTAAAATTAATTTTTATAAAAAAATAATAGTATTTAATGCTTGAGACATGGGTTTCTCATGTCTCCACACCCCACTCATGTCTCAAGCATATGGAGACATGACTTTGTTGAGGTGGCATCCTATGTGGCATGGAGACATGACCTTTCTCATGTCTCCACACCCCATAGCCTTAGACATTAAAAAAAAGTTGTGCTAGATTCACATTTACACCCTTGATTAAAATCATTTTTAACGGTATCATAATAATTCAACAGTGGGCAGCTACAATGATACCAAGGTTCAAAATTGGATTAATATATATATTTTTATATCTTTTTCCTTTATAACAATATATATTCACCATGATTTTATTACTGGCCTATAATTTATTCCAAATTTTCAATTCACTATTAACGTGCATATTATTTTTTTAAACCAACAAGACACACAGAAATAAAAGTTTTTTTTATTCTTATCGTGTCTATGCGTTATCTATAAAAAAAGCTACGTTAAGATAAAAGGATAGATAATCATAAAAAGGTAGAACATTTAATAATGGATAAAGTGAGTATTAAATATTGGACACGATGGGCTTATAAATCGTGTAATAATGTGCATCACACAAAGTAAATTTACGTAAATATGCATTATCAAATTAATTTATTCTCAACATCAAAAATATTATTGTTGATAATAATGTTTCTTCTATATACATCTTGTTTGTGTAATGATCGATACAACTTTTCATATCCAAATATAGGTTGTGATCGGAATAAATTTTATTGTACGTGATGAGTAAAATGTAAATTAAGAAAAGTGGGTTCTAGGTGTTATACTAAAATGTCCTAGTTCTAGTAGAAAGAAAGTAAAAGATTGTTTTAAGAGACTTAACATTTAAGTTTAGGTGTGTAACACATCATATTCCTTTTGACACTATGTTATATTTTATAGTTCAATGTGTCATATTTCATGATTAAAATTTTAAAGGAAAAATAAATGTAATATTGTTACTTGTTAGAAATCTAACTATATGTAGAAACTAATTAAAATTTAAAATTATATTGTTTTGTTAAAAATATCAACTAGCATGATGAAAGGCAATTTGAACAAATCAAAATCAAATAATGTGTTTTCCTTTTAGTTCATCTTTGATTTTAGGTCTGAAATTAGACGAAGTGATTAGTGAAACTTGAGCTTTATTTTATTATATAACCTCGATGATATGAACACATAGCTTAAAATATGTAAGAAAAAAAAAAGAATTTAAGAAACTTGAAGCTAATTTATAAGAGCATATAAAGCATAATAGGTCAAAATCAGTCGTTTTTTTTAAAGCTACACCTTTAAAATCACCGCCTCAATCACACCCTGTAAGGGTACTCGAAGCGGTCCGTGATGGACCATCCGTGATGGCCGTGACCATCACGAACACCGCCCCACCAAGATGATCACGGCCGCGATGAATGAAAAACCGTGACACACGTCACGACCTCCTGAATGTGTTTGGCTTTAAAAAAGAGTTTTTTTTTTCTAAAAATACTCTATATAAATAAAAACATTATATAGTCAATGAAACTTTTATTAACACATAAACGCGAAAATTACATCAAGATAGCGGGCAGGCGGGCAACAAGCTGCGCTGCAACCCCTTTCCGGACAGCAAACCCTAACCTACTAAAAACAAACCCATGCCCCCCCCCGGAGTCGAGACATTGCTATGAATAACCCGTTGGACTCTGGTCAGGAAACGGATGGCTTCCGGTGCCAGGGAGCCAAATGTATCAAATGCCAGGGGTACGAAAATGTGTTGGTTCTCCTCACAGACTTTAGCATGCTCCTCAACTGTAACACCCCAACCGATGGCGGAAACATCGAGGTGTCACGTAGTGACGATTGTTCAATAGCTCATGGACTAAAGTGCAAATTTTTTGAATACATTGATTAAATAATTTATTACATTGAAATGAAATACAACGATTCTAACTACCAACTAAATTGAAATACAATGAATCAAAATCTAAATGTAAATCCGAAAGCTTAAAGAATGCATCTCAAAACAACCTAAAACATGTACAAAATAATTTGGTCAATACAAAAATGTATTGGTGAGCATACCCTGTTTAAATAAATATATTAGAAAAGTGTTTAGCAATTCATGTGCGGTACCATTTGCAATTATGTAATAAGTAATATCCGTTCAAAACCAAACCTGAGACTAATGACTAACACATGACTAACCAACTGAATAATGAATTAACAAGACAATGACCAAGATTCTCTCAACAGAGTCTCAAGGGGGTATTCCATAGTACTACTCATTGAAAAGCTAGGCCGCCCAGCGGTTAATGATTTTGACAAGTCATAGACACACCAATTAACATAAAGCAAACACACATGAGAATTGCATTCAGTATAAGAAATTGAAACTTGGTTAATATATAGGTACATGAGTCACTCCAAAGTAGTAAAACAGTAAAAAGGGGAAAGATATACTCACAGTTTGCGAAAGTGATCAAAATCCAACTTAAGCGATCGTGAGCTAAGTAATGGGAATTCCGAGGAATTCAACCTATAATGTATAAGAATACTAATAAGGAAATGTCTAAGAGTCTAAAGTATCTAGGGTCTAAGGCATTAGGGTTTGCTAAGTCGATTTGGGGAATTAGAGTTTTTATGATAAGTCGAATTACTATAAAAGTTGTATATTAAAAATAATATACTAAAGTTTATAATTAGTATTTAGATAATATAAATATTACCAACTAAATATTTAGATACAAATTATGTTTGAATAATTAAAACAATATAATGTAGTTAATTACTTTCACTTATTATTGTAAATAAATACAATAATTATAAATGTATAAATAAATGATTATGAGTTACACCATGATGTAACGAATGGTAATTAAGATTTTCAAATATATAAAAATATTTCTATATTATAAGAAAAGTATTTATAAAATAGGTGTTTAACTAGTGTAAATAAATAAATGTTTAATTATGTCCAATTAAACATAAATAACGTTAATAACACAAGACATGACCCAAAAATGTTATTTTTATAGAAAATGGATTCTTTATGATGTAACTCAATGAAAATAATTTTCTCATAATTTTTATAAACTTATTTATATTTAAAACTGATTTAATAGAATTAAATCATGTTTAAATGATTAAAAATAGGAAAGTTAATAAAAATAAATGTTTTCTGAACCAATAATTTTTATTTTAGTTCATAATGATTGGAAATAATTTATGACAAATTTTGAGATAAAAACCATTAAAACTGAATTTTTAATCAATTTAATATGATTAAAACAAATTAAATAATAAATATTACGAAAATAAAATATTTTCCAGAAATGAAAATTATGACAATTTTCTATGAGGTGTCAAGAAGCTACTCCTAAATTTTTATAATTTTTGGATCAAAAATGAATTTATTATGAATATTCTAAGTTTAAACGAATTTTAAATTATTAAAATAAAGGAAAAAAATAATGAAATAATAAATTAAAAAAAAATCAGAAATAACATGTGCATTATGTGGGATTCGAACCTGAGTGGTTCTTGAGGCAAACACCCACACAAACCACTACACCAAAGTCTAAGTTTGTTGAATTCTTTGTAAGTTAATAATATTTAACATATAATTACTCCTACTCATCTTCTTCCCCAATTCAACCTAAGAACCCTAACCTTGTACCAATACCAATTGATTATCCATTCGAATCTGTTACGAACTAAAACCATGGGGCTTTTGTTCAACATCAAAAATAAATCAAGATGGCAATAAAAAGATAGACTCGCATCGTGTAATGGTCGAAGAAGAAGCTTAAAAAAAACGAGCAATACACATGAATCTGAGCTCTTCCAGACGCGATTTTAGATAGTTTGTTGTGGGTTTATGAAGTGTAATCATCCAGAAATAGTTTGGCAACATCAATTTATAGTATTATAAAGAAAATGGCGTTTGATATGGGTCTTTAAGGTCCGAACGGTTACAACATCCATGATTAATACTCAGGTTTTTTTTTTTTAAAGATGTTAAATGTGTATTTATGGCCTTGAACGATTGAGGAGGTAAAAAGAAAAAAAAATGAAACTTGATAATTAGATGCATTAAAAGAAATCAATGCTGATTTAATGATATACATATTTCTCTTTTTTCTATCTTGTAACTGGTAGAGACAAGAAGAAAGAGCTTGAATTTGATTTATAAAAATTACCAAACAGGTCCCTACACTTTAGATAGATTTAAAAACACTATTAACAAAGTTGTGTGTTTATTATTTAAACACCTTTAAAAAAAATAATGTAACCTATTTATTTAAAAAAAATTAACTTTATAAACTTATAATTTTTTTATAGATTAAGTAAGTTTATAGATTCCCATTGTATACACATATCATGTTTAATACGTGTTTATAAAATACATAATCGTGAAAATTAAAATATTTTTTTCTAAATTAAAAGAAATTTCTTAAAATATAATGAAGTAGTGATAAAAATGAAAGTTCAAAATAGACGAAGGGATAAAACTGATAACTCGCTAAAAGATGAGGGTGACGGTTGTCACATCAACTTTCTTTGTCTCTGCTTTCCGCACTGCTTGCCCTGTTACAAACCCACTATCCCTCAAACCAACTAGGGGAGATACACCTGTTAGGTCGACACAAGCGTGTTTTCCCCCGGCCCACCTAAAGACAAGCAGGTCTGCTTGACGTAGGGAGGATCTCCCTTCTGCAGGGCCCGAGAGGAAATTCATAGGAGCCTCCTTCTTGGCTGAGATCCCAGCCCTTCTTAAAATGTCCCAAAGAACGTCCCGGACCCAGTCATGCCTATATTTGAAACCAGGCAACTCCTTACAGTGAACCGCGTGTTTCCCGTATTTGTCCAAGCATGCCTTACGGCAAATCGGGCAGACTTCATCTTCATGGTACATGGGGATCACCAAAAGATATTTAATAATTGCCCTGTATTCAACCCCAGACATGGTTTGGCCCAAACCTTCAATTGGGATAACATTCAGGAAATCTTGGGCATGGGGGCTTTGCAAGCATTCAATAACTGCCTTTTGGCGGGGGGACAAAGCAAAAGCTTCACCCAGGCTCTGTGCGATTTTGCCAAAAAGGGCATTCGCCAAAGTTTTCTGAGGCTTTAGGGGGGTGTCCTTGTTAGAAAAACTGTCAATATCAAAACCTGGGAGATAGTCATTTATCCTTTCAAGGGCCTGCACGTAGTCCAAGTCCATGTCGACAACCCCGCTGTTCCTTAAAATGTGGTCTTGGAGATTCCAAGACTGAGCTCGTGATGCCACAAAAGCATACACCCCAACATCCTTTGCTAAGAGGAGTCCTATATAATTAAACCTATTAAATTAAATAAAAACATTACATAATTAAACCTATTAAAACATTACATAATCCTAAATTACTTATTAAAACATTAGATAATTAAACCTAAAATTTTTCTACGAAGAATAGTTATCCCAATCCTCCAGTGTATACTCCAGCGACGATACAGAACGATCGCTATCACCACCGTCCGACCTAGCATCCGATCGGATGCAGCCATAGTCAGGACTTGGCATATAGTATGGCTCATCATCCATACTCATATCCTCCCAACCAATATCTGCTTCATAACCTTCCTCATTTGGCTCCAGAGCAGGAGAGCTTGGGTTAGGTTAGGTCTCCACCAGTCGTAGATGCCCCACTCCCATGACAGCCATAGTGTAGTCTAGAGCCCAAATATATTTCTCATCTGTGAGAGGAGCATCTAGATTTGGGGGAGTGTAACCTGGTAAAGGAGGAATTGTTGTCACTCAACTAGATGACTATGGTTGAGTTTGGGGGGGGGGGGAGGAGTGTATACTGTAGGATGAGGATTGTATAGTGTAGAAGGAGGAGATGACAGTGGTTGAGGTTGGGGAGGAGGAGAGGACAGTGGTTGTGAACGTCGTCGGCGAGAGTATCGCCTGAGGTTTGAAGGACCGACTGAATCGTTATGATAACCATCACCCATATCTTTGTGTGTGTGTGTAGATTGAGTTGTGAGATCAAATTGTGACTCACTATGAGTGTAAAACCATGAGAACACCTATATTTCGTGCAAACCGTGAGAACGGCATCTAAAACCATTCAAATTCAAAATTTCTTTTTACACTTGTCTTTATTACTAAAATACAATCTCAAAAACACAATTTACGCGTAAAAATTCAAACGTATACGAAAATAATTTGTTTTTACACATGTGTAAATTTACTGTTTATACATATGTAAATTGTATCATTTACACATGTGTAAAAAGTTAATTTGAAAGTGTTTTTGCAAGAAAAGATGAATTATTTGGAAAGAAAATTCATTTATTAATGTTGTATTTTGATTATAATGAGGTTTGTATTAAAAAAATTTGATTTTGATTGATTTTTTTACTTGTTCTCACGGTTCTCACAATATTTAGCGTTCTCAAGATAACCCTCCCATATATATATATATATATATATATATATATATATATATATATATATATATATATGAGAAAAAAATGATTTTATCAATAATACATAAAATCTATTTAATTGTAATCAATCAAAAATACATATGATTGATGGATTTCGTATGTAAGGTTAGATATTTAAAATAACCATATTCACTTTCATTAAACAAAAAGAAACATATTTGTAAGTCATTAAAAACTAAAAAGAAAATAATTATAAATCAAAACCATATAAAAAAACTAGGGTTAATGACGCTAATTGTATTTGTGTATTTGTATTCCGACACTTTGTATAATTATGAGCATCAAAATAAAATCTATATTATTACATCAAAACTAAAAAAACAATAACAATCGAGCCACGTCAATCTTACCCATATATGGCCTAAAGAAATGAAAGCTAATACAAACCAATATCTGTATTCATTTATGTGGTGTCGATCGATTCAAAATATGTGTTGGTATCTTTTAATTTTGATCATGTCACAATTTTATTTTTTTGTAAATTTTAAATGTTAGTTATAAGGGTGTCTGATATACATAGTTGATATACAGAAGTCTCGGGTTAGGTGGGCTACTTCGGGTGACGATAATACCGCTTTCTTTCACCGGTGTGTTAATGGGAGAAAAGCAGTTAATGCCATCCCGGGTTTGATGGTTAATGGGGAATGGGTTTGTAGGCCTTCTCTAGTGAAAAAAGAGGTCCGGTTTTTCAGGAATCATTTTCGAGAAGAGCTAACCAATAGACCTGTTTTATTGTGTAGTAATTTGAAACAGGTGCCTAAAGAGAGTTGTTCGGAGATGATTAAGCCCTTTTTCAAGGAAGAGATTAAAGATGCGGTTTTTTATTGCGGATCAGACAGGGCTCCCGGACCAGACGGGTTTAATTTCAAATTCGTCAAACATTTTTGGAGGTGAATTGAAGACGATTTCGTAAATATGTTTGAAGAGTTTTATGAAACAGGGAATATTAGTAAGGAATGCAGCCTTTCGTACATCACTCTGATTGCCAAAACTAAAACTCCGGTGGGGTTGCGAGATTATAGGCCTATTAATTTAGTTGGGGTTATTAGCAAAACCATCTCTAAGGTTTTAGCTAATCGGATCAAGAAGGTTATTGGGTGGGTTATTTCTGATTCTCAGTCGGCGTTTTTGAAAGACAGGTATATTCTGGATGGCCCCCTAGTTCTGAACGAAGTCATCGGTTGGATTAAGAAGAAACAGAAACAAGCTTTCTTATTAAAGATTGATTTCGAAAAAGCGTATGATAATGTGTAACACCCCAACCGATGGCGGAATCATCGAGGTGCCACGTAGTGACGATTGTTCAAAAGCTCATGGTACTAAAATGTAAATATATGATTATTGAATATTGTTTTACAACATGTGAAATTAAATACAAGACAGCAAAATAAAGATAATTGACTGTTCTAATCTAAGTCCAAAGTCCTATGTGAAGCGTCAAGCAGCTTATCCTGAAACATGCACTAAAATAATTTTGTCAACATATGATGTTGGTGAGTACTACTTAGTTTTGTACATATAGTACAAGTTTTGAAAAGTAGTACAATTCATGTGTCTAGCATCACTAAGGCATTATGTAAACACGCAAGTAACCAAACAAGACAAAGATCAAATGTAAAGTTTGTACAATGTAATTGATAATGAGCACCTCAACACGTGTGAGTCTAAAAGAGCACCATAACACAAAGTTATGTCTAAATGAGCACCGTAACATAAGTTACGTCTAAATGAGCACCGTAACATAAGTTACGTCTGAGTGTAAAGAGCACCATAAGATAAGTTATGTCTAAATGTATGATTTTGTATGTAAGCTACGTTCATGTTTAAGCATAAGCACAAAGATAAACAAGACACGTATATGAATTGTAAATGAATAAAATGTATGTGTAAATGAATACGAAAGTTTTGTATACTTGTGCATGAATCACCCCAAAAGTTATAAAAGCGGAAAAAGGGGATAAGTAATACTCACCTTAGCAAGGTGGTAAGTCTTGTGTAATGGAATAAGGGTATCCAACGTTGCCAAATGTCACCCTATGTAAAATGTAACAAATAAGTCTAAGTCTATTTGGTCTATATGTATTTTCTAGGGCTTCGAATTGGGGAATAAGTGTTTGTTTGGTTAATAAATTAAACGTTTAATAAATAAACAAAAAGTCTTTGAGTAAACTTTAAATCAAATATGGTCACAATATAAAGTTTTAAGTGTGAAAATAATTTTTATAAAATTATTTTCTTAAAAATAGAATATTTAATCTATTTATTTCAATTTGTCAAAACATAACTTTAATATTTAAAAATATTAAATTTAAAGAAATTTTTAGATTAAAAATTGTATTTCTGTTCTAAATGGATAGAAATAATTTATGTAAAATTTTTGGTGCAAAAATATTGTAAAATGAATTTATTATGAATTATTTATGACTAAAACTAACAAAAATTAATTAAAAATATAAAATAAACGGCTTTTCTGAAATAAAAATAATTTCTGAAATGTTTAAGAATATACAAGTTTAGGATAATTTTTGTGAGATTTAATAAAATTGTTTAGATGTTTTTATTGAATTTTATAAATAAAAATGAATAAACTTGTATTATTAATAATATATATTAAATAAATAATTTCTGGAAATCTAAAAATTTTATAACAAGGTTTATTGTTTATACAACAAAGGATAAATTTTGTAGAATTTATAATATAGATTTAGTATTTTAAAATTAATTTGAAAGATAAAATAATAAATATAAAAGAAAGAAGGTTTCAAAAAAAAGAATGTTGTTTTGTGAGGTTTGAACCTGGGTCAGACCCGGTTCTAGACTTTAACCAACAAGGGTACCACCAACTGATCTATAGGTCAGTTGGTGGTTATTCTCAGATCGTTTTAAATGTATATGATTTGCAAGGAGTCATCTTCCCCAATTCTTATCTTAAAACCCTAGAATTTCTAATCGTTAAATCATCGACCAAGAACTCCTGAATTCATAGGGTTAGTGGTCGGAGCATATCAAAGATTAAAAACTTAGAAGGGATTGATTCTTACCTAGCCGAATTGAAGCAAGAACACGAGTCAACCCAAAAAGTCAAACGTTACGATTATGCAAGATTAAGCGAACGAAACAGAGTATTTGATGTGAGGGTTTGTTATTCGGCATCTAAGAATTGTCCAGAAGGGTTTAATTTATAATGTTCGTGTCTGATTCGTGGTTTAGGAAGGATTGACCGGGTTTTTAATAATACGCGTTAGATTTTGTAAAATTGGTAAGCTTTTTAAACAATTCTTGCGTGATTATTAAGTGTGTTGACTATCATTCAGAATTAACGAACAAGTATGAGTATTTACCATGTTTGTTTAGTTGATTGATAAATCAAAAAGTTGTGATGCAGAAATCACGCATCAGCGATCAAAGGAAAGGGACAGACAGGAGCTAAACTGGGCTTAAATATAATTAGAGTTGAGTATATTCCAAAATTTAAGTGTAGCTCAGGTGGTGCGGATGTGAGGGTGTTGTGTGGCTTCTACTCGGGTTCGAGTCTCAGCAGAGACAAAACCCCCCCTTTTTTTGTTTAAAACCGAAGAAGAAGGGAGAGGGCTTTTGGGCCTGTGTTGTGTGGGCTCACGTGTGGACTGGGCCACATAGTGGGCTGCTGTAATAATAGAAAGAAAAAGGGTGGGTTTGATTTAGTCAAAAAAAAATATTATTATTATTATTATTATTATTATTATTATTTTTACTATTATTATTATTTATAAAAATAAAAAGGAAAAGTGACGGATGTCACATAATGTCAGTTGGGAGTTTTTGATGTCTATCATGGGGCAGATGGGTTTTCCAGCTAGATGGATTTTTTGGGTAAAAGGCATTCTTCATTCGGCCCGTTCAGAAGTGTTAGTCAATGGGTCGCCCACGTTTGAGTTCCAATGTCAAAAAGGGCTTAGGCAGGGTGACCCGTTATCCCCTTTCCTTTTCCTTATTGTTATGGAGGCTTTGGCGAGTATGGTTTCACGTGCGTGTAACTTGGGTGTTTTTGAAGGCATTGAGCTAGCTAAAGAGGGCCCGGTGGTGTCCCATATGTTATATGCGGACGATGCACTTATATTAAGGGCTTGGAAGAAAGAAAATATTGAGAATGTAGATCGTTTGCTTCGAGTTTTTTATATGTGTTCGGGGTTAAAGATAAACATTCATAAGTCGCATTTATTTGAGTTAGGAGTTATGGAGGATACGGTAGAGAATATGGCGAATATTCTTGGGTGTAAGGTTGGGGTGCTTCCTTTTGATTATTTAGGCATTAAGGTTGGAGCCAATATGCACCGGGTGGCTAATTGGTACAATGTTATTGATTCTATCAAGGGTCGTCTCCAATCGTGGAAGGCGAAACTCCTCTCCATGGGAGGTAGACTTACCCTAATTAAATCGGTCCTTGCAAGCCTTCCGGTGTATTACTTGTCATTATATAAGGCCCCGGTAGCGGTCATGGAGTCCATTGAAAAAATGATGCGACATTTTCTTTGGTCCGGGTGTAGGGAGGGGCGTGGTATGCATTGGGTTTCTTGGGATGTTGTGACTACGCCTAAGAACATGGGTGGGCTGGGGATCTCTAGAATAGCCGATGTTAACACCGCGCTTCTTGTCAAATGGGTGTGGCGCTTCAAGATTGATGGGAATGGGTTGTGGAGAAGGGTGGTCCATTGCATCCATGGAGGACGTGATAGATGGACTTTCCTGCCGATAATGAATGGGATGCCTGGGTGTTGGAAGCAGACCGTGAGCTTTCTGCAGAATTTATTGTTAAGCGGGAAAAAAAATAATTTATTGATCCAAGGTAAGCTTGGAAATGGGGATGGGATTTACTTCTGGAAGGATGTGTGGTATGGTGATGTTCCGTTGCAGGAAAGATGGCCGTGTCTCTATGCTAAAGAATCGAAGAAAAATTGTGTGGTTAGTGAAAGGATTGAAAAAACTGACGACAATGCTACTGGTTTGAAGGCTGATTGGAACGTGGCTGCCAATACAGTTGAGTCAATCTCGGAGCTGCAGGATGTTAGTACGATGTTGATTAGAGTGAGGATTTTAAGTGGAAAAGATAGGTGGAAATGAGCTGCGGATAAAAGCGAAGAATTTTCAGTTGCTAGTGTCAAAACGATGCTGAGAAATGACCGTAATGTGCAGAATTCTTCTACTTTTCAATGGGTTTCGTGGGTTCCGATCAAGGTAAACCTTCTTGGTTGGAGATTGGATAAGGACAGACTTCCTACCCGTGTAGAGCTGAGCAAAAGAGGTCTGAATATCCAAGATTTATCGTGCCCCCTATGTGATACAGGAGCAGAATCCGCTGAGCACCTTTTTGTGGATTGTGGTTTTGCCTATGGGGTTTGGAGCGTCATTTGGTGTTGGTGTAAGTTAGGCCCTCTGCAGTTCTCTTCTGTTTTCAAGCTTCTGCAGCTGCCTAGAGTCGGGATGCAAACGAAGTGGTACAAACGGATTCTGCAAGGGATTATCAGGATTGCTTGCTGGGCGCTTTGGAAGTCTAGGAACAAAAAGGTCTTTGAAGGCACTTCGACTAAAGTCATAGAGGTGGTGGGTTTGGTTAAAGCTATGTCGTTTTTGTGGCTTAAAAATCGCTCTAGTTTCAAAAATTTAGAGTGGAAGGATTGGTCGAATTTCCAATTGTACATTTTGTATTTGTAGGCGGTCCTTAAGTTAAGGTCCGACCTCTATTTTTTAATAAAAGTTTTGGTTCAAAGAAAAAAAGTAAAGCTGTAAACTATGATTTTTTTTCTCTTTGTAATATATATACACACACTTTTGTTAAGCGTTTAAATAAATATATATCCCATTTTTTTCGTCCCGAGCCAACACAAGTTTTTGTCTCGCCGTGCGTTACGCCAGAGAGTCTCGGATCTTATGACAGCGCAACCGCGCAACGTCTGCCAAGTGGGAGTTGGCGGTATGATTTCTTGTGGGGACACGGAGAAGTCCAGTAAGCCGGTGTTATGCCCCTCCGTGAAGAAACCTGGTGGGCTCCAATCCGGGGCTAGCCTGACAGCGTGTCTGCGGTTGTCCACTAGACGGTATCTTGATATATATATATATATATATATATAGGTAGAGGATCCTGTAGAAATATTGTTTTGTGTGAGAAGTGTAGGAAGGATTAAAAATTAACATGTAGGCATTATGTTTTTTATTTTGGAATGATGTATTTAGTTGTTTTGGCTTGAAAAACAACCCAATACATCATTTAACCGAGACTTCATAAACTTAGCAAACACACCCTTAAAGTAAAAAGATGCTTCTAAATCATTTAGCAGTTAGCACGAATCACACACACTAAAGTCACAGATAATGACGAAAGTCATACGATCTTATGTTTTTTAAAAAATAATTACAACGACAAATCTATCCAAGCTTTAAAAGTCATCACAACTCACAATTAAGTTCACAACTTAGGTGATGTGGCCATCCCACATTAATCATAATTCATTCTTCATGATGAGGTATATTAGAAGTTCTCATTTGACCCGCCACTGCATATTTATTTAGTTAATATATGTTACAAAGTATATGTGTTGATTTTGTTTTTACATTATATATATGATATAATATAGATTTGTTAAATCTACTTTATACACCATCAAATATATTACTTAGTAAAATAACAGAAGCATCCATGTTTTTCATATGAAATACTGTACTAGTTTTTCATATCATATACATGGGTAACTTTTTTAAAATATTGCATAAAATTTTTATTATTATTTAGTGATGTCCATAGTTAAGAAAAGAAATAAAATAAATAATAAATAAACACGTGATATCCTTCATGTAGAAAACAACCTTTTTCGTGTACAAATATACTTTCCTTTATAAATTACCAACAATAAACAAATAAACAAAAATATTATTTTCGTAATCACCTTTATAATCCCTTTTCTTCCATGTATATATACTTACTTCTCCACATCGATCAAAACCATAATTCCACAAACCATAACTCTCTCTCTCTCTCTCTCTCTCTCTCTAGAAATGG
The DNA here is from genome assembly GCA_030844895.1 of Ambrosia x helenae. NCBI lineage: Eukaryota > Viridiplantae > Streptophyta > Magnoliopsida > Asterales > Asteraceae > Ambrosia > Ambrosia x helenae. Next base: position 126,520,955 of record CM061231.1, read on the forward strand.
ACAACTTTGCTACTACTTATAGTAACGATGATTATGAACATGGTGTGGAAGATGATCAGAATATCGGCTTACCCGAAAAACCGATGATGGATACAGGATCCGGGTCGGGTAAGAAAGGGCAGAAGAAGATAAAAAAACCAAAGTGTGCATTTCAGACAAGAAGTCAAGTTGATATCCTTGATGATGGTTATAGATGGAGGAAATATGGTCAAAAGGCTGTTAAGAACAACAAATTCCCAAGGTTTTTATTATTATTATTATTATTCATCAAAATGTTTTGATTACTTATGTATTTTGCATTTGATGTTGAAATTTTGTTTGTTGAGTTATTTTCAGTCTAGAAATCTTGAAATAACATGCATAAAACAAGATTATTTTAATGTTGAACTTTATTTTTAGCTAGGGTGTTTATTATTTGAATCAGAATAAGAAAAATTAAAATTTAATACGGAGCGAATTGAATTAAAATTATGAATCTGAATTCGGTCTTTGAATTATCGTACCGGGTTATCATCCGAATTCATTTTTCGAATACAATTTAGTTTTTTTTTTTTTTAATTCGAATTGATCCCACTTGAATAGCTGAATTGGAACGAACACACACTCTCTCCCCTCTCTTTATATATAATTTTTTAATCTATAGAAACAAATAATTTTAGTATGTATACGTGTGCACGCGCAAACACACATAGTATTTATTTTCTTTAATTTTTCAAATAACTCCGATATTTAAATAAACATGAGTATGAGTTTGAATACTTAAGTTATTTGATTGAATTGTAGTTTGAATTCACTTTAAAATAACTAGAATTCAACTAACCTAAAACTTATATTAGAATCACTCTTATAATTGTTTGAAACTATATAGGTTGTTAGGTTCGACAAAATGTTTGTTATTTATTATTTTTATTATTATTGATGTTGTATATGAGATTCAATATAGGAGCTATTATCGGTGTACATATGAAGGATGTAATGTGAAGAAGCAAGTTCAAAGGTTATCCAAAGACGAGGAAGTGGTTGAGACGACTTACGAAGGAACACACTCACACCCAATCGAGAGACCCAACGATAACTTTGAGCATATTTTGACTCAAATGCAAATCTATTCTACTTGCTAATTAAGCTAAAATTGATGGAAAACTAAATAAAGCCTTGAAAGGTAGCTAGCTAGGTGATTACTTTCACAATGCTATAAATCTTGTAATGCTTTGTGTTTGTTTAAGTTGCTTAAATTTATATCTTTATTTGATTAACTAAATATGTTCTTTTTTTTTTTAACGGCTAACAAATCAAACCCAAGTATTCTCGGAGCACCCTTTCGACAAATTTAAGTACTCCGAGAGTACCCGAGTTGCAAACAATAATTTTGGGGAAAATACAATAACCCGCCCGTAGGCATGACGATGAAATTACCAGTAAAATCCTTCTGGCTCAAAATTCAAACCCAAGATCCCTGAGCCTTCTATCATTGCACATCATTGTCTCTATCAGGATAGTGTAATGTTATTGACCAAATATGTCCTTTTAAAATCAGCTAAAAAAAATCAATCCAGCATGAAATCTGATAGGCACTAATTTTAAATTAGTTTTGTTTTTATTAATTGAAGCTCAAGTTAGATGTATTGTATAAATGATTTCCTCTTCAATTAACCAAGATTGTGCCATTTCACATAAATTATTAAATTATGGAAGATTGACAAACAAAAAACGGCTAAAATACAAAATTATGTTACTTTAATCTGACTAAGTACACACATATGAAAATACGGTGCACACATACTATGATCTCATCGTATATAGTTAAATTGATTTTGGACTTTCGCTCACGATATAGCCCAATAACGTTTATCTTTCTTAGTCACGTCTAATCTAATTTAGCAAACCTCTTTTATCACATCACGTCACAGGTTTAAAAAATTTATTAAACCTCGTAACGTTATAAAGAAAATGAATTAAGAATGTGTATATATCATGGGGTTGCGACACAATTATTGCCCGTTTGCCCGCCATTTTACTTTAAATGTGACTTTTTATTATGGAGTGGAAAATTAACTTAGACTATCAACTTTGATATGTTTTGCTTTTATGAAAAATCCTAACCATGTATATATCTATAGTTATTAATATCTATTATTGACATCTAACACAAATTCATGCATCCTAAATGGACACAATATAGATTTGCTTTTAAAAACAAAGTTGGTTACGTTGGTTTAATTCATATTCAAAGTTACCTTGGTATGAACCATATAGTAACTAATACTTTGTGAAAATCATGATCATTGTTTAAGATTATTATTGACAAGGAAGTCAAATCAATATGAGTGTCATATTAAGGGGCTGTTTGTTTTTTGCTTAAAAGCACTTCTAACCTCTTTTGTCTGCGTCGCGCAGACGCGCGCAGACGTGCGCAGACGTTTGGGGTCTGCAACTTGTTTGTTTTCTGAAAGACATTTCACTAAAAAATGTCTTTCTGACCTCTTCTTGGTACAGACTTGTTCCAAGGTCTTCTAAGGTCTTCAAAGGTCTCCTCATTTTCTCTTCTCCTCACCCAACACACCACCCCCACCACCCACCACCACAACCGTCCACCACCACCACGGTCCACCACCACCATGGTCCACCCACCACCACCACCGTCCACCACCACCATCCACCACTACCACGGTCCATCACCACTACCACGGTCCATCACCACCACCACGGTCCACCCACCACCACCGTCTACCACCACCACGGTCCACCACCACCGTCCACCACCACCATCCACCACTACCACGGTCCACCACCGCCACGGTCCACCCACCACCGCCATCCACCACCACCACCGTCCACCACCACCGTCCACCACCACCATCCACTAGACGTGAGCAAAAAAACCGGTTTCCGAACCGGAACCGAAGAAACCGGCCCGAACAGGTTCGTCCAAAAAACCGGTTCCTACACGAACCGGTCCGATTCCTTATCAAAACCGCCGGTCCTAGCATCGATTTCCCCTTTCTGGCTGCCAACCCGAACCGAACCGGTTCCTACACGAACCGGTTCCTGAACCGGTCTGAGAAACCGGTTTTGAACGTTAAAAACTTTCTGACCGTTGGGATTCGAACGTTGGGACTTTTCTGATCGTTTTTTTGTTCCAAAAATCACCATTTTGCCATCCCAAGTTAGTATAAATAGGTTTAGATGTTTTGGGTTGATCACAACACTCAAAAACGCAAAAAACGAACCCGAAAACCGAAAAAAACGCAATAGTATTCGCTCGTTTTTTTTTTTTTGCTTTGCTTCTTTGCTACATTCCATGGCTTCATCAAACCCATCTCAAACCGGTTCCTCAAACCAACCCACCATTGTTAGTATTCTTGAAACGACACGAAACGCTGAATTATTTGGACAAGAAACCGGTTTTTTCGACTTGTGTCTTTTGTCGAATGGAGAAAAAAAGGCGCGTTGTAGAAAGTGTGGTATCTTTCTCCAACCAAACGCAAACTCTACCTTGAGAAATCATAAAGCTAAGTATTGCAAGATTGTTAAAGAAAATCCGCTCGAAAGTTCGCAAACGACCATTGATACTCAAGGTGGGATTTTTCTTTACGACTTTAACAAGGTTCAAGACCGAATGGCAAAGTTTGTTATTCAAAAAGCTTTACCTTTCAACCACTTCGACGATCCCGAGTTGACAAGCTTGATTCGTGACACGCTCCAACCTTGATATAAACACGTAAGTCGATTTACTCTAAAACGCTATTGTTTGAAATTATGGAAACAAGCAAGAAAAGATTTAATTGTATTTTTTTCAAACTTACAAACCGGTGTGAACTTAACCACCGATGTTTGGTCGGCACCTCACGGTTTACCGGAATCGTACCTTTGCGTCACTGCTCATTAGATCGATCCCGGTACGTGGCAAATGATGAAACGTACGATTGCGTTTGAGTTATTTGAATATCCAAACACCGGCGAAAATATATTTTATGTTTTAGACCATGTAATACAAACTTTTCACTTACAAAACAAAATATTTTCAATGTCGTTCGACAACGCATCAAACAATAATGTCGCGGTTGAAAAAATAAAATTAAAATATAATCCGATTTGCAATGGTATTTTTTTTCATACTCGATGTGTTGCACACATTATTAACTTATGTGTGCAAGATGGGCTTGGAATTCCCATTGTTGAAGAATTCAAAAAAAAAATCGATTTATGTTACATGAAATTTTTAAAACAAGTCGCGAAAGATATAGAAAATATAAAAAATATTGTAACGATACGAACCGTCCCTTTTTAGGTCCGAATTGGGACGTGCCGACTAGGTGGAATTCAACTTTTATAATGTTCGAAAGTGCCTTGAAACAAAGAGAAACTTTACAACATTTTCATAATAGGCTTGCTAGGCATGGTAAAGTAACGGAATTTCCTAATGAGGGTTGGGATTGTATTGAACAACTTACGGAATATCTTGAGGTTTTTAAAAATGCTACTACAAAAGTATCGGGGGTTTATTATCCAACTAGTAATGAAGCATTGCAAGAAATATATTTAATGGTTCAAACAATATATAATTTTGATGAAAAAATGAGTTGTTTGAGAAAATTATACCACCAATAGTTGAAAATTTTCTTAAAAATTTTGAAGAAATCCCACATGTTTTTATGTGTGCATTGGCTTTAAACCCGTGCTTAAATGCTACGGGGGTTTATACTATAATCAATGAAATAAATATGGCTTTACGTTTTTATATTTCAAAACCAAGTTGGTCACAACTCATGAAAGATACTTTTGATAAAGATTTCCAAGCATTGTATGATACTTATTTAGAAAAATATGGTCCCGGTTTGCAAATGGGATCAATGGGAGGGGAAGGAAGTCGTGCTAGCTCGAGCCGGGGTAACCTTAAAATTAATTTGTTTAATATTGTCAAAGACCAAACGGCTAAAAGACAAAGGGGTGAGGCCCCAAATAGCGAGCTTGCAAGGTATAAAGGCTCGAATTTTACGGCAACTTTCACCGCCAATGAATTTGAAAATTTTGATATCTTGGCTTGGTGGAAAGGAAAACAAACCGAATTTCCTATCCTTTCCGCTATAGCCCGTGATCTACTAAGTGACCAAGCTTCTACGGTAGCTTCGGAATCGGCTTTTTCTCTTAGTGGCAGGGTGCTATCGATACGAAGAACAAAATTAAATCCCGAATCGTTGGGGATGTGCATATGCTTAAAAGATCACTTGGACGCGGTAGACCGAGTACAACATATAACTTCTCTTGAAGACCAAACCGAACTTGAACAAAGAATACATGAGGAAGAGGTCGACGAAGGAATAAGTGAACCCCTATCGGACGAGGAACTCGCATACGATGCTTCATTGCGCCAAAGTAGTTCGGACGAAGCTTAAAAAAAATTGATTGTAGTATTTTAAATTATGTTTTTATGTATTTCATTTTCCTAGTTTCTTATTTCGAAAACCCAAAAAAAAAAAAAAAAAAAAAAAGTCGAATTTTTATGTTTATATTTTTTCTTATTGCATTTTTTTAAAATTGTGCGCGAAAGAACCGATTAAGAACCGAAACCGAAACGAATTGAAACCGAAACCGAACCGAAACCTGTCTCTGAAACCGGTCTTACGAATCGACAAAACCGGTCCAAAACCGAACCGGTACTGTAGCGAACCGGTTTGGAACCGAAACCGGTTCGGCAAAAAAACCCGGTTTGCTCACGTCTACCATCCACCACCACGGTCCATCACCACCACCACCCACCACCACCGTCCACCACCACCACCACCATCCACCATCACCGTCAACCACCACCACCACCATCCACTACCACCAACGTCCGTGTAACACCCCAACCGATGACGGAATTATCGAGGTGTCACGTAGTGACGATTGTTCAATAGCTCATGGACTAAAGTGTAAATAATGATACATTAATTAAATAGTTAATTACATTAAAATGAAATACAACAATTCTAAATGCCAACTAAACTGAAATACAATGAATCAAAATCTAAATATAAATCCGAAAGCTTAAAGAATGCATCTCAAAACAACCTGAAACATGTACAAAATAATTATGTCAATACAAAAATTGTATTGGTGAGCATACCCGTTTAATACATATAGTAAAGAAAAGTTAGCAATTCATGTGTTATATAGTGTTTGCAATCATGTAATAGGTAGTATCCGGGTCAAATCAACCCTATGAAATGAAATGAAATATATATAGTATGCGCTAGTAACAGTAGTAATGAAACACATAGCAATGACCAAGGTCTCTCAACAGAGTCACAAGGGGTATATACCATAGTACTATTCATTGAAATGCTAGGCCGCAACGGTTAATGATTTGACAAGTCATAGATACACGAAATGACACAAGCAAACACACATAATAATTGCTTTTTAGTAACAAGAAATAGAAACTTGATAATAGGTACATGAGTCACCCCAAAATAGTAAAATTGTAAAAAGGGGGAAAGATATACTCACAGTTTGCGAAAGCGATCAAAATCCAACTTAAGCGGTCGTGAGCTAAGTAATGGGAATTCCGAGGAATTCAACCTATAATGTATAAGAATACTAATAAGGAAATGTCTAAGAGTCTGAAGTATCTAGGGTCTAAGGCATTAGGGTTTGCTAAGTCGATTTGGGGAATTAGAGTTTTTATTATAAATCGCATTAATGTAAAAGTTGCATGTCAAAAATAATGTATCAAAGTTTGTAAGTGTGATTTAAGTAATATAATTATGAGTTACACCATGATCCAACAAATGGTAATTAAGATTTTCAAACATAGGAATATTTCTATTTTATAAGAAAAGTATTTATAAAATAAATATTAAATAGTATAAATAAATAAATGATTAATTATGTCTAATTAAACATAAATAAGACTAATAATACAAGACATGATCCAAAAATGCTCTTTTTATAGAATATGGGTGCTTTCTAAGGTAAATCAATGAAAATAATTTTCCCATAATTTTTATAAACTTATTTATATTTAAAACTGATTTAATGAGATTAAATCATGTTTAAATGATTAAAAATAGGAAAATCAATAAAAATAAAAGTTTTCTAAACCAATAATTTTTTATTTCACTTCATGATGATGAGAAATAATTTTCCAAAAAGTTTGAGATTAAAATTATTAAAAATGAATTTTTTATCAATTAAATATGATTAAAACAAATTATATATAACTACAATTACCAACTTAACGGAATGTTAACTTTACTTAACAGAGTTTTATAACACCGTTATACATGCATCACCATTACAATCACACTTGCAGTTATTTTGTTCACCGTTTTCTCCTTTTTAACTCTTCTTTACATTCCCCGATTGTAACCACCTCTTCATTTCTTCCTCATCTGCCATCCTATACTCTTCTATCTCACATTCTTTTTTTTTTTTTTCATTGTTGTTCAATCACAATCAAAGGCACCATATATGTTCTTTGGATCAAAGGTATTAAAATCTAACCCTACTCAGTCAATTGATTCATTTTTTTATTGTTATTTTTCTTTCCTATTTATAAAATTAACACTTAATTGGGTTTTTTTTCCATCGACAATCAAATTTATATATCATTTTCATTAAGTACAATTAACATAATTTCAACAGCAAGGTTTTCGTCTACACTTATTATTATTATTATTATTATTATTATTGAGACTGTTGTTGTGCTGAATTAGGGCTTAGGTTTAAACAATAACACTAATCTAACATTTAAATTACTTTAACTTTTAGGTTTGAAGTAAGTTTGATATTTGGGTATTTTTTTATATGAATAAGAAGTATAAAGACTTGAAATTTTTAGACTTATGAATTTATCTTTGTTCTGTTTTCAAAACCTTTCCATTGTTCAGTAACTTATTGTGAATTTAATTTGAACAAAAATAGTATTTTTGCACCGTGTATTTAGGAAGGTTAGTTTTATATGATCACCATGATGTGTTGTTTTGTTTTTTACGGCATGTAATTCTTCAAACGAAGTTTAGTATACAAATTTTCATGCATTTTTTACCGATAAAAGTGCAGATGTGTAACCTCTATGAGTGCAGTTTTTTTTTACCCATCACCGCTTCAGTTTTTTTAACCAGTAAAAGTGCACCCAAATTATTGCAGCATTTTGAATCAAATGCTGAAGAATACTTAAACAAAGGCTGCATGTTTGGTGGTTCTTTTTGTCCATCGAAACCACTGAATTACTTGAAACCGCTACATCGTAAACCAACATTGTTTGTTACGCTCGCCTTCTCACGGTTTGAAAGGGGGGAGGCGATGCCGCGATGAAACATAAGGCGTAGGCATTACCATATAAAACACAATTCTTAAGTTACAAACAAAGCATCATTCACTCTCAAAATCGAAGGTAGAGTTTTTTTTATCTCTGTTTAATCCATTCGCCTATTTCATACATGTAATTTTTTTTCACTCTTGAATGAGATTTAGAGGATTGTTATTCGATCGTTGAATTAGGCAACCGTAATTATTAATATAATTACTTGGCTATAATTTTTTCACTCATTTAATTTTTTTCTTCTTATTTGTGCAGATGATACTAAACAAGTTCCGCCCGACACCCTCATGCACATTTTGATTCATTTATTACACAACAATCTTACTATTCAAGCACATGTTACTGCATAACTATTTATGAGTGTTTACCCTGTACTTCATTATTTCAGAATAAAAAACCTTTGTCAATGTGAATGACATAGTTACTTAAACTACTTCTACTTTGTTAAAACATTTATTATTTTACTTGTGCCATTATAATATTACATGACTAATCAACATCCCGCTGCAACGCGCGGGTAAGCGTTCCCTTGTTAAATAACAATTAGCAAAAACAAACCAAAAAAAATAATGGAAATGGCTGCTAGTGCCAGGGATTGAACTCGTGACCCTCTCCTTACCATGCCTTAACAGCCCTATATGAAACCACTAAGCCAAGTTTGTTTTTGTTAAAATTATTGAAACAAATTTATTTTTATCAATTCGTTGCGTGTCTTCTTCTTCCCCAAATTATAAGCCATTAAACCCTAACCCTAGATAAAACGATTGACACCATTTCTTAATGATTACACGCAGGAAACATGGGGCAAAAGATCGCCGAAGACTAACTAACAAAATGGCACAAGAAAAACAAACTTACAACCTCGAATTTGGCACGAAAAGAAAAAGAACAGGCCGACTCCTTTTTAGTCGATTAGGGAGCTTACAGGTCGTGTTTTTAGTAATTTTTTTGTGGGTTTGAGAAGCGTAAACGTGCAGCAAGTGATTCCCATGTTCAATTTATAGTTTGTTCGAGAAAATTAGGCGTTTTGAAGCGTTTCTTTATTTCCGACGGTTACACACTAAGAACCCAATTAATGCACACTAATAACTCGTTTATGATCGTTACTATCGAGGGAAAATGAGTCAAAAGAGTAGAGGAAGCGACAAGGACCATTAACTGACTGAACCCGTTACAATGCGGGTCAAAACAACTCGTCGGAACACAATTTCCGGCCGGCCAAAGTGATTGGAACCAGGGGGTCAGGAGCGAGTACTTCTGGGACTCAATTTACAAGTTTCTAGAAATTACAATTCCAGTCCCCGAAATTACATTTAGTATAACCTAGTTAGTTTTTATTATGATTTGTTAACTTTTCCTATATAATAGCTTAACCAAGTTAAGTTAGTTTAACCAAAAAGTTTCTAAACTTTATAAAACTTGGATTTTTTTTTTATAATATCCATTCCGGATGACGGTTCAACATACACATTTGATAAAAATGTATATTCGGTCAATAATAAATATTAATGATAAATTTTTTTCTTTACTCTAAAATAAATTTTAAAAACGACGAAACTTATAGGGACTGTAATGGAAATATTTGAAGAACTATTATTGTCAATTTGATGAAAGACAAGGGTGACGGATGTCACAGTCCACCATCACCACGGTCCACCCACCACCACCACCGTCCACCAACACCACCACCACGGTCCAACACTAGACTGCTGTAAAAAAACAGTTTATTTCAATTTTAGTTTATTTCAGCAGCCTGCAGACGTTAACAAACAAACAGTCTTCTTCTTGCAGACTGCAGACCTTTAGTCCACCTCTTCTCGTACAGATGTCTGCAGATGTGGTCCGCAGACTGCAGACCTTTTCCTGCAGAAAAAACAAACAGCACCTAAGAAACGTTAACGTATGATATACAAACTTGTTTATTATTAAATTAACTTATAATGTTTAGCGAATAAAAAATTCAGAACTCCAACCGGTGGTTTTATCATATTCTTACATTTAAACATAGTCATTATTCTAGATATTTAGACTATGGGTATGTTTGCCAATGAGCTTTTAAGAGCTTTTAGGAGCTTCAAGTTTTTAAAAAAAAACTCATACTTAATAAAAAGCCTTGTTTGGTTGAAGGGGCTGGAAGCTTTTAAGTTAGAGAAAAAACTCTATAGTGAAAAGCTACTAGTAGTAGCTTTTAAGTAGTAAATGACACAAATACGCATTCTATTTTAAAAATAAAATAAAAACTTTTTTTACAAGCTTTTAATTATGCCCATTTTATACATTTTATTAAAAGCTCCAGCTACTCTGCCAAACACCAAAATATATTTAAAAAGCTTCCAGCTACCAGCTACTAGCTTCCAGTTACCAGCCTCCAGCTAGTTTTGCCAAAACCCTATGTGTTGTAGAATTTGAAATGGTATGGAAGGCTTTATGTTAGTGGTGTGCTACTGCGACATTTGAGGGGCCTGCATTGTCGTGGTGGAATGCTACTACTCAGAATATGGGACTGGGAGAGGCTATTGCTATGCCTTGGGCGGAGTTTGTGCAGCTTTTGAGAGGTGGAATTCTCCTACAACAACAGCTATCACTCTAGCATCAAGGCAGCTCCGTTCGAGGCTCTTTACGGACGAAAATGCCGATCACCACTTTGTTGGGCCGAGGTGGGAGAGCGCCAGCTCACTGGTCCGGAACTGGTGTACGAAACTTCGGAGAAAATCGTACAGATCCGTAACCGTTTGGCAGCTGCGCGGGATCGTCAGAAGAGCTATGCTGATCGCCGTCGCAAACCGCTAGAGTTCCAGGTTGGGGACAAGGTGCTTCTGAAAGTTTCACCATGGAAGGGCGTCATACGCTTTGGAAAGCGTGGCAAACTTAACCCTCGTTACGTCGGACCGTTCGCAATCCTGGATCGGATTGGACCGGTGGCATATAGACTTGACTTACCGGCGGAGCTCGGTAGTGTGCACAACGTATTCCATGTGTCTAACTTGAAGAAGTGTTTGGCTGATGAATCTCTCATTGTGCCACTGGAAGAGATCAAGGTTGATGATCGTCTTCGCATTGTGGAGGAACCTGTCGAGATTCTCGACTACAAGATTCGTAGCCTTCGTCGGAGTAAAATCCGCATCGTTAAAGTCCGTTGGAACTCGAACCGTGGACCCGAGTTCACATGGAACGAGAGGATCAGATGAAATCTAAGTATCCTCATCTCTTTCCGAAGCGCGCATTTGAATCAAGGCATGTTACTACTGAAGCGGAATGAATCTCGGGTCGAGATTCCTTTCAACGTGGGGATGATGTGACATCCGGTAAGTTTCTTTTTGTTCGGTTCTTTTCGTTTCTTTCTTTTTGGGCTTTGCGCAATTTTCGGGACGAAAATTCTTTCAACGTGGGGATGATGTGACACCCGGCATGTTCGGCTTAAACATATTAGTAACATCTAAGTCTACCTTAGCGAGAAACGTTTATAAACAAACTTAACCGGGTTAGTTGAGTTGGGTCAAGTTAGGATTGTCCAGGGTACAATGATCTGGAGGATCATTGGGAGTCGTTTTGGTAATACACTAGTACCGGGTTCCGTTGTTGGTGACATTACATGAACTAATTAAGTATATGTGTAGATTATGGGTTGTGTGGTGGTTTATATACATAGACGTGTTTAAATGATGTGTAAATGATTATCTGTGCTTTAATGTGTTAAATATAGACTAAGGATGCATGATTATGTGTTAAGATGTGTTAGAATGCGTTAAACACGACAAACTGGAAAACTAGTTAAGAAGGGGCTCTGGTTCGACCACTTCGAGTGGTCGAAGGAGAGGAAAATTGTCTGGTTCGACCCATGCAAGTGGGCGAACCAGGGAAGTGGAGTTGAAGAATTCCCTTCGACCTGGACAAGTCTCATTCGACCCTGTGAAAGGGGCGAAGGAGACTACCTTCGACCAATCAATTGGTGCGAAGGAGGATCAGTATAAATACCAACCTTAGTCATTTTTCATCATTTCACAAACCCTAACCGTCCCAAAACGCTCTCAAACGATCTTAAACACTAAGGAAGGAGTTTTTGCTCTTCTTTTTCATAATCTAACCTATCTACAACATCTAAACAAGAATCCAAGGTGTGTTCATAATCCTAAATCTTTTAGAAGCATTTTAATTCGTTTTCATCTAACCTTAATTGTCCAGATCTGTTCTAAGGGTGTTTTTATGATTAAAAACCTTTTAAACATCTTTCTAAAACAAAACCCTATCATTTAACATGAGTTTTCATAATAAATAACATGTGTTAATTGAGTATTATGTGGTGTAATGTGTTATTCAATACTTTGCTGCTTTATCTATGTTAGAGACATGATGTAGGATTGCTTTTAATGCTGATTGATTGTTGTTTAGGGTTAGAATCGATTGGATGATGATATTATGTGTAAATTGGGGATTTTGACGAATCTAGACGTAACATGTGGTGTTTATAATCAATAGAACCCATAGGGATGATCGGATGATCGACAAACTGAGTATTTTAAGTCAAACATGAGTCGATTTCAAAAGTTTCCAAATTGGGTAAAGATTTCATGCATGAAAGTGACGTTTCCATAATTTTTACCATTTTGGGAAAGGGCTGAAACGGATATGGTTTGGGGCAAAATCAGTGGGGTTTTGTTAGGATAACATAATCATGATTGACTGCTGTGATTGGTGATGTTTCGAGTCGTTTTGAATGTGTTTTAAGCGTTTTTAGGCAAAATAGAACAACAGGGGCGAACCTGGCCTCCTTCGACAGTCGAAGGTGCGAAGGAGGAATCCCAGGGTCGAACCAGGCTTTTCAGTGGGCGAACGTGGCAAACCGTGCGAAGGAAGCATCAAACGGTCGAACGAGAGGTAAAACGGGCGAAGGAGAGTAAAAAGGTGCGAAGGAGGCCTTAAACTGACTGGTTCGACCGTTCAGATGCAGAAATGAGATTTTTGATACAAACTAAGTGTTTTATGCTTGAACCTTGCGTGTAATCTATGTGTACTTGATTAGTTAGGGTAATGGGTCACCAACGGGATGTCGGGTCGGTCTAGTGTGTCGGTTAAACATTTAAACACGTTTTAAAACATACTCGGTTATGGTCTGGACAATCGGGGGCTAGATAACCTTATGGTTATTAGTCGGAACACTTATGTGAACATTTTGATAGATCTCCGGTAGAGGGATTATCAAGGGCTAAACATCTTTACTTATATTTGAAGAACGCTATCTAAGGTGAGTTCACGGCCCCACTTTTACTGCTTTAACTTTTGGGGGAGAAAACATGCGCTAAACAGTTTTGGTAACATATGTCATACTATGGTTTTAACTTTATATTGCTATACGATCTTTTGGAAAGTCCCGGGGGAAACCATGAATGTGCGGGTTTGCACAACGGGGGAAATGTGGATAGATCTATTGGGCGTGACCTGCCCCACTCGTCGGCTTGGAGGGCCGGGCGGGTGCATATTGTCTCAAACAGGAACATTATCGTGCTGAACATTACGGGCTGCTAAACATGCTAAACATTGCTAAACGTGTCCAGTAATGGTTTCCAATCGTAGTAGTAATAAAATATACGCCTAGCTAGCGTACTTGGTAGCATTGATATAGTATGGACATGGTAACACTTGGTAACTCTTTTTGAACAAATCTGTGAACTCACCAGCATTATATGTTGACGTCTTTTGGCATGTTTTTCTCAGGTCGCTAAGGTAGCAACAACTGGATCTAGGCGCACGAGTCGGCACGGGCGTCTAGGGTTTAGAGCATGGTCTTCATTAAACATTTGAACTATGTCTTTTGGGTTGTAAACATTTAAAGCTTCCGCTACAGTTTATGCTTTTATAATTATATTTTTTTGGGTTTTGTGTTATGCATATAGTGTTGTTTATTGTGACCGTTGACTTGAATCCTGGTTTGTCATGCGCCTCGCGGTAAAACCCCGCAAGTGGAATTTGAGGGTGTGACACAGTCCACCATCACCACGGTCCACCCACCACCACCACCGTCCACCAACACCACCACCACGGTCCACCACTAGACTGCTGTAAAAAAACAGTTTATTTCAATTTTAGTTTATTTCAGCAGCCTGCAGACGTTAACAAACAAACAGTCTTCTTCTTGCAGACTGCAGACCTTTAGTCCACCTCTTCTCGTACAGATGTCTGCAGATGTGGTCCGCAGACTGCAGACCTTTTCCTGCAGAAAAAACAAACAGCACCTAAGAAACGTTAACGTATGATATACAAACTTGTTTATTATTAAATTAACTTATAATGTTTAGCGAATAAAAAATTCAGAACTCCAACCGGTGGTTTTATCATATTCTTACATTTAAACATAGTCATTATTCTAGATATTTAGACTATGGGTATGTTTGCCAATGAGCTTTTAAGAGCTTTTAGGAGCTTCAAGTTTTTAAAAAAAAACTCATACTTAATAAAAAGCCTTGTTTGGTTGAAGGGGCTGGAAGCTTTTAAGTTAGAGAAAAAACTCTATAGTGAAAAGCTACTAGTAGTAGCTTTTAAGTAGTAAATGACACAAATACGCATTCTATTTTAAAAATAAAATAAAAACTTTTTTTACAAGCTTTTAATTATGCCCATTTTATACATTTTATTAAAAGCTCCAGCTACTCTGCCAAACACCAAAATATATTTAAAAAGCTTCCAGCTACCAGCTACTAGCTTCCAGTTACCAGCCTCCAGCTAGTTTTGCCAAAACCCTATGTGTTGTAGAATTTGAAATGGTATGGAAGGCTTTATGTTAGTGGTGTGCTAGGATGCACACCACCATGATGGGGCGCTAGAGGGGGCGTGGGATGGGGGCTTGGTTGGGCAGCCTGGGCTAGTGCGCTTAGGGCACATGTGATGACTTATTATTATTTTTAGTACTAAATAATATAGATACATATAATCTAATCATATATAGTCACCTCAACCTAATACTACATTTCACATAAAGCCCCCCACAACCCACCTTAGTAGTGTGAAGGGTGAAAAAAAGTGTGACTACTAGGCATCGTTTTTTTCCACATAAAGCCTCGATAGAGCCCCACAAAACGCATGGTGTTAAATACAATTAAATTATCATACGTTAAACGCGTCTAACCTTTTAGTTGTACTTTTTTGCTAAAATTTTGGATAAATGCGGGTTGTTTTCCTATAACTTGTATATAAAATGTGTGTTGAAGAAGTATGTATAGGCATTCAATGGGTTGGGCATAGATGTGTAGCTGGTGAACCAAAACTCAGTTGCGGCCATGTAGAGTAGATGAGGGCGCATGTCTTTATTGATGTAAATATTGTCATAATTTATGATTGTAGACAGATTTTAGCG
This sequence comes from Ambrosia x helenae, assembly GCA_030844895.1. Taxonomy (NCBI): domain Eukaryota; kingdom Viridiplantae; phylum Streptophyta; class Magnoliopsida; order Asterales; family Asteraceae; genus Ambrosia; species Ambrosia x helenae. Next base: position 126,536,611 of record CM061231.1, read on the forward strand.
GAGCCAGTGGCGCAACTTCATTGGGTCAGGGAGGGGCGGCCGACCCCTCGAATTTTCGCTCAAAAGTTCCGATTATATAGTATTCATATAGGAATTTTTGGGTGTATACGGTTTATAAAAAAAATTAGTTATATACTTCCGACTCCGGGTCCGGATTTTCAAGCTTCACCACTGAGTGGAGCCTCAACTTACTTTGCTCGACATATAATAACAAATTAATTAATATAGCTACATTTTGCAAATGTTTGTCCACACACAAACATTATTGTTTCTTAAACAGACGAAACTGTTCTTTAACGGCAAAATTTTAGGAACCGTAATGATATTGTCTTAGCAACATCGGTACCAGTATTCATTTTACATTTTTTCTTGACTTTTCAACATAAATTTCGTTAAAAACGGAGTTCTATTCGGATTTGTGAGGAATATAATTTTCCTTGAATTCTCATTAAGAAGATGCCTCATATTATAGGCAATGGGTTACAACAAACTCTCCCTATTTTAGGGAGATTGACTAATTTACATCAATCACAATTATCAATTAATTATAACCATAAATACAAAGATGCTATTACACCCCCGCAGTCGAAGCGAAGGGTGGACGAATGCTGAGACTGGTCCGGAAATCATCAAATAGAATGCGAGGAAGTCCTTTGGTGAAGATATCGGCAATTTGATGACGAGATGGCACATGAAGAACGCGAATGCTCCCTTTCTGAACCTGTTCGCGGACGAAATGGATGTCGAGCTCTATGTGTTTGGTGCGTTGATGTTGTACCGGATTGCCAGAAAGGTAGATTGCGCTGATGTTGTCGCAGTATACCAAGGAAGCCCGCGAAATAGGATGATGCAATTCAAGCAGGAGGTTACGAAGCCAGCATAGTTCAGCAACAACATTGGCGACTCCGCGATATTCCGCTTCAGCACTAGAGCGGGAGATGGTTGTTTGACATTTCGAAGACCAGGAGATTAGACTTTCACCAAAATAAACACAGTATCCAGAAGTAGAGCGGCGAGTGTCAGGGCAACCGGCCCAATCAGCATCTGTATAGGCAACGAGAGACAGAGACTGAGCTGGACTAAGATGAAGACCGTACTCGGAGGTGCCCTGAATGTAGCGGATAATGCGCTTTAAAGCATTCCAGTGTGTAACACGGGGAGCATGCATGTGAATGCAAATCTGCTGGACTGCATAGGATATGTCCGGTCTGGTGAAAGTCAGGTACTGAAGTGCACCTGCCAAGCTGCGATAGGTGCTGGGGTCTTCGTATAACGGGCCAGTGTCAGACGAGAGTTTGGACTGGGTATCAACTGGGGTGGCCGCGGGTTTGCAAGAATCCATGGCGGCCCGGTGAATAATGTCACGGGCATAGGCCTCCTATGACAAAAACATCGTGTCTCCAGAACGAGTGACCTGTATGCCCAAAAAGTAGGAGAGAGAGCCCAGATCCTTCATAGCAAATTCACCTGCAAGAGAACTAATAATGTGTTGTCGTAGGCTGTCAGAAGAGGTTGTAAGAATAATGTCATCAACGTATATGAGAAGATAAGCGATGTCATGATCATGCTTGTAGATAAACAGTGAGTTGTCCGACTTGCTCTGGCGAAATCCCTGAGATGTAACAAAGTCTGTGAACCGCTGATACCAGGCACGAGGGGCCTGTTTGAGTCCATATAGAGATTTCTTGAGAAGACAAACATGATCCGGGTAGTCATGATGGCGAAAGCCGATAGGTTGATGCATATATACTGTCTCTTCTAAATTTCCATGTAGGAACGCATTAGTGACATCCAGTTGATGAATTTTCCATGATTTTGCTAGTGCTAGCGAAAGAACCATGCGAATAGTAGCCGATTTTACAACCGGGCTAAATGTTTCTCCACAATCTATCCCCTGTTCCTGTTTGCGACCATCACATACTAAACGCGCTTTGTAGCGCTCAAGACTGCCATCTGACCTGTACTTATGTTTAAATAACCACATGCATCGTATTATATTCATATCGGGTGTGCGAGGTACAAGTTCCCGAGTCTTATTTTTAATAAGGGCACTAAACTCATTGGTCATGGCGTTGTGCCACTCTGGAGTGGATAAGGCAACCTGTGGGTTTTTGGGAATTGGTATAACAGTGTCAGTGTGAAGGCTAAAGGGCTGTTTTGGTTTGGTGATACCGCTCATGGATCGGGTGTGAATGGTACGCGTGGGCGGAGGGGGTGGTGGAGGTGGGATTGGAGAGGAGTTGGTGAAGGTAGACGGGTTCGGGTCTGTGGAGAGGTGCGGACTGGTTGTGGTGTGGGACGGTAGTGGGTCAGGGATGTTTGGGCCAGAAATGTTTGGGCCAGGTGCGGACAGAGGGGGAGGCGTTATTGGGTCAGGGATGGTTGGGGCAGAGGTAGTATGGGAGTGGTGTGGAATTGGGCTTGGGATGTGTTGGTCAGGAATTGGGCTTGGGACGTGTTGGTCAGGAGAGAATGGGTGATGCGGTTGTGTTGAAGGAGAAGGTTGTGGGCCTGAGACCGATGGAGTGTGCGGTTCAGGGGAGTTGGCAGTGGCTTTTGGGAAGAGAGGTGGTCCCAAACAAGTGGGTTGATGGAGGGGTTGAGAAAGTCATAGGAGGGAGGGGAGGTGGGAGATTGGATGTTGTAAGGAAAAATGGTCTCCTCGAAATGTACGTGAAGGGAGATGATGAGTTGGTGGGTAGTGAGGTCAAGACATTTGTATCCTCGATGGTTAGGAGGATAACCAAGGAAGACACATGGGTTGGAACGGTAGTTGAGTTTGTGTATGGTGGTGGAGGGGGTGAGAGGATAACAGAGACATCCAAAAACACGAAGGTGATCGTATTCAGGGATGACACCGTATAAAAGAGAGGTGGGTGATCGATATTTGTATGTTTTGTTGGGAAGAATGTTAAGAAGATAGGTGGCGGTTTCAAGAGCATGACGCTAAAAGGATGGTGGCAAAGATGCTTGGGCTAGGAGGGTACGGATCATGTTATTTATTGTTCGGATTTTGCGTTCGGCTTTACCATTTTGAGAAGAGGTATAGGGACAGGAAAACCGAAAGTGCACACCATTTGTGTGACAAAAGGTGCGAAATTTATTATTATCGTATTCTTTACCATTGTCACACTGTAATTGTTTTATGGTACGCTCAAATTGTGTACGAACAAGGTTGTGAAGTTGAGTGAATGTGTCGAAAACTTTGGATTTATTGGCAAGGGGAAATGTCCAAAGGAAATTTGTGAAATCGTCTAAGAACAAAATGTAATATTTGTGGCCCCCTGTACTAAGGACAGGTGAGGTCCAAAGATCACTATGTAATATATCAAATGGCAAATTGGTAGCATTAACCGAATCATAAAAAGGTAATCTTACACTTTTACCAAAAATGCAAGATTGACATAAAGTTTTATTACATTTGCCATAATCAATAAAAGACGATAACTTTAAGGATTTCAATAAATTTTCCCCAGGATGACCTAATCTTTGATGCCAGCGATCTTGAGTAATGGTGGTGAGGGCCGTTGGTTGATTGAGTGGTAGCGGAAGTGGTTGCGTGAGGGGGTAAAGATCGCCGGTGCTGTTGCATCTAAGGATGGGTGCCCGAGTTTTGAGATCCTTCACAAGAAAACCAAATGGGTCAAACTCAATAGAAACCAAATTATCAGTCGTAAGGCGTCTAACTGAAATTAGGTTTTTAATAATATTAGGTGCATAAAGTACGTTATTGAGTTTTAAAGGTGGGAACGGGGGTGGTAGGGTCTGGTTGCCTTGAGCCACAACAGGGATCGACATGCCATTACCAACAATTATATTTTTATTAGTGCACGAATTAAAGTTAGACGGGGAATACATACCTTGTTGGTTTGCCGAATGAGAAGATGCTCCCGAGTCCATTACCCCATGATCCGGTGGGTTCAACGATAGAGTATACAAGGCTTGCTCGATGTCAGTTGGCGAGTATCCCGTGACATGGGCCTGATCGGGCCGAGCTCCCAATATACCTGAACTGTTATTACTGGGCCGAGACGGGTAGGGGCAGGGTGGATGGGTCTGCTGTGAATTGGGCTGATTGGGCTGGTTTGGGCCGCGTAACACATTGGCCCATTGTTGAGAAGTCCAATTAGAAGGGAAAATAATGTATGGGTGATTGGGCTGGGAGGTTTGGGTGTTGTTGCTGCGGTTTGATGTAGGCTGTCCTCGGCATCGCCCGCGTCCACCACGAGGGCGGGTTTGGGTTCGGTCCGAAGAGGTGTTTGTGGTGGCTGCAAGAGCGGTTGCAGCAGTGGTTGCGGCCCGAGAAGTTTGTCTTTTCTTCTTGGTTTCTTCCTGGTTAAGACGGGAGCGAACCTCGGGAAAACTTGGTAAGGTTTCGCGGTTTTGTAAGACGGTGGAGATCCCGTCATACTGTTCGGTGAGACCCGTAAGGACTTTGATGACGAGCATACGATCATCAACGAGACTGCCGAGGCTTTGGAGTTGGTCAGCGAGGTATTTGGCATGTTGACAGTAATCTTCCATGGACGAGAAATTTTCCAGGGAAAGATTAGCAAAATCTTGTCCCAAGAAAACGGCCCGTGTGTTGTTATTGGCTGTGAACTCAGCGGCAACAGCTGTCCAGGCAGCGTGTGCAGTCTGGCCTGGGTCAATTATAATATTGAGAAGGGTAGGGGAAATTGTGGCATAAATCCACTGGCGAACAAGAGCGTCAAGACGCTGCCATAACGCTTCAGCGGTGGCAGCGGCGATGTCCGCTGAGGCGGCAGCAGAGGGGGCAGGCCGGGGAGACAGATGGGAGAAGACCTCATACGCCTGACAATGGACTTCAAAGAGAGTCTTCCATGTGGCATAATTGGTTGAGTCTTTTTCCAAGAGAATAGGAACATGAGTTTTGATGTTAGAAACGGTGAGGGCGGGATGTAATTTGGAATCCATAGGAGTAAAGATATTGAAAAAGGAGGAGGAGATATGTGGAACAGAGTGTAGAAGAAACAGAGGTGAATGTGGCGAGTGAAAAAAAAATTGAAGTGGGCAGATTAAGGAAGAATAAGGGAGTATATGGTGACAAAGTTGTGAAACAGGAGATGGAGGAAGAAGTCTGCAAACGTCAGTTGCAGCAGCGGATCAGAGGTCAAGGATCAGAGGTTTGGTATGATACCATGTGAGGAATATAATTTTCCTTGAATTCTCATTAAGAAGATGCCTCATATTATAGGCAATGGGTTACAACAAACTCTCCCTATTTTAGGGAGATTGACTAATTTACATCAATCACAATTATCAATTAATTATAACCATAAATACAAAGATGCTATTAGGATTATCAACAGTATTGGTGTTCAAAATATCATCTATATGTTGCTTTTATAACTTAAATTGATAAGATTGTACCAAATAAAAGTGCAATATGCAATGGTAGATCGACCATTTGTTAAACAATGAATGAGATTAACAAACCATCATCAGCATCAATGTATAAAGCAATACAAGGTGAGCATCGAATAACACATTTTACTGCAATCCATTGTTTGTTTGTATGTTTCTATACAAACTAAAATCTCTATGTGAGAAAAGACCGTATTAATGACATAAAACAATCCATGGATTAGTCGGTAACATAAAGAAACCTCTGGATGTCATTTTTCAAGTATAATCAAGCCGTGTAGATACAACGAGATGAATGAAGAGCCGCGAGCAAAATCAACATAAACTTTGGAGGCGAAAGGAAAACTAAAGCAAAAAAATCATATTAACACACACGCACCCCCTTCTTAAATCATACTCTAATTTCCTAAATATACACATTTGTCCACTACATGACTAGAACTCTCAAACTTGTAACGGTTGACACCTTACAACATACCGCTAGCATATTACAATCTACACATTTGTCCCACCCTCCTAGCATATTACAAATTTTTTTTAACAATTTTGTGTTTATTTTTACTTTTTAAAATTGTATTAAATATTATTAATATAAATTTTAAAACTTTAATTATTATTACCACTATTTTTCCAAAATATTGACAAAAAAAAAGCAATTCAAAAATAACGAAGATAATAATTTCTTTTACTATACTAATGTCATACCATACTAAACCGATATCGACCAAACAACATTATTATCCGTACCAATATTTTTTAATTTCAATACAAGCTGGCTTCAATATATATAAACTACCACCAATGACTTTGTCATCTATCTATATATATAAAAGAAAACGTATATGCTGACGTGTCGTGTAATGGAGGCCTCAACCTCTCCTTGAGAGTGTCACGTGGCATCATAATTGAAAGATTTTAGTGTTTTTTGAACTATTTCCTTTTTTAATTAAAAAAAAAGATAAACATAAAACCTTAAATTAAATTGAGTTATTTTAGGAATAAAAGAATTTAAAATAAATTTAAATTTTTCTCTCTCATGTTTCTTCCCATAACTTTTAAATGTCTATATCTTTTATATACGGGATTTTTTAAAGAAAAAAATTACACCAGATTAACGAGCTTTTTATTATCTTTCCAACGAGTACCATAGTCCTATATAAAAAACGGAGAAAAATCGACTATTTTTTGTGGGGTTTCGTTCATACAGGAAAAAAACACACAAAGTGTTCATGTTATTAATTAATTATGTTTTTTCTTTTAAAACAGGTTCTTATCTACGATGTTGAAAATCAACCCAATCGCCATGTTATCATTGGAATTTTACTAGGTATACTTCATCAAGAGAAGTTAGGAGAAATAATCGCGCAACACTGCAACACATGGTGTCACCTTATAGCAAGGTTATTTTTTATTTATTTAATTACAAGAGTAATAATTATTACTATTAGTATTAGTATTATTAGAATGGTTATATTTTTCAACCCCGGGACGCTCCCAGAAAGAATTGATAGTTGCTGACGTGACGTTCAATGGTGGCCTCAACCATCTCTTGATTATGCCACGTGGCATAATGAGATGCAATGATTACAACTTCCAACTTAAGTGTTTGTTTAGTTGATTAGGTTAGGAATTATAAGAGTCATTAGAATGTGAGAAATTAGAGAGATGTGATGAGTTTTTTAATAGTTGCAGCTTACATAAGTGATTCTTTAGATAATTACTGATTAGGTTTTAGATTAGGGAATATGAGTTATTACTGATTAGAATACTATGAACATGCAATGATTGAGAGATTTTGTGGTTAGTTAACTTGAGCCATTTGCAATAAGTTATCACGTAAAATTAGATTTTTCAACCCCGGGACCCTCCCGGAGTAATCAGCTAGTTTTACCCATATACCAAATTTCCACCCATCACATACAAAATCCACCAACATCAAACAAAATTCATCATTTTGTGTATCAATTAAAGATGCGTAGATGGGACAAATTTCCGTGATATTAAAGGACTCCACATATCACACACATTCAACATACACAAAAAAAAAAAAAAAAAAAAAAAAAGTAAAAGGTATATAAAAGGTATAATAAAAGAATATTATTAATAATAATCGGAGAGTGAAGAAGAAACACAATTGGTAATATTTATTCATTCATTCTTCTGGAAGCTCACCGTCACCCAGTTTAGTTTCTTGTTGACGAAAAACATAATGTTCTCAATTCGAATCGATTATTATTATTATTATTATTATTGAAATTGAAATTGATTGATTAATTCGACGATGGCTCTTCCTCTCGGGAAGCTCACAATAATAATCGGCGCAGGTATTTATTCATCATTACCTCATTACTTTTTAACCTAATAATAATAATAATTTCAGTTTTTATTTATTATTATTCTTTGACTTGTTTTATTTGGCTCTTTTGATGTTATGTATGGTTCAATTTGATGTCAATTAGTTACATGAATGTTAATTTTGATTAGTAATTGTTGATTAATCAGTAGGATTGAATAATTTGTTTGTTTGGGGGTTTAGGACTGTTAGGGTTTTAGTGTAATTTGAGTAGGCTTGAATAATTTGCCAGAATTTATAGGTTTTGGCCGTAATCGCTAGACGGTCACAGATGTTTGCCTGATTAGGACCAGATTTTGACTACTGTTTACTGCCTAGCGATTAATGGGATAGTAACTGATTAGATTAATTTTTTTTTTTTTGAACGGCCAACTAAATCACCGGATAAGCATCTAGGGATGCCCTCAATCGAGCAAATGCATCCCCTCGAGTTGGATGCATACCCGAGCCACCATTTCTGGGAAAAACCCGCCCTGCCTGAAGGTCCACTGTGGTAAAACCCGGTTTGGCTCGGTTTCGAACTGGCAACCTCCAAAGAGGCCTAGTAAAAGTAGAAGGAAAGGAAAGGAAGCGGAAAGAAAAGGGGACAATTTTGTGTTCCAGAGTTTCATTAAAGGAAAGAAGTGGAGGGAAGAGGAAGGAAAATTCCTCCAAATGACAATCCTTCCAAATTGGAAGGAAGCGGGAGGAAGGGAAAATAAGAAAAATTTAAAGTAAATCATTTACTAATTTACCCTCTCATTTAACCTATAATAAAATCTTACAAGGGTATAATTGTAAAATATATGTTTCTTTTCTCTTCCTTTCAACTCGGGAACACATAAAATCTTTAGTTTCTTTTCTTTTCCCTTCAACTCGGGAACACGAAATAAAATTATATATTTTCCTTTCTTTTCTCTCCTAATATCCCTTTCTCTTCTTTTCTTTTATTTAGTAAACTCGGGAACACAGGGTAAAAGTGGTGCTAGTGGGAGTAGAACTTTGGGACCTCAAGGAAAGAAACCAAGTGACTAACCACTAGATCAACTTGTTAGGACTGATTAGATTAAAACTACCTGATGAATCTCTAACTAGCGATTAATAGGAGGCTAGGCGTGGTTGTTCTTGTACACTAAATAAAAGAAAACCCTAGTTGCCCCTTTGGACGTGGGTTGCATTTACAGCCTTGACATTAGTTCGGTGCATGCAAGCTTAACGTCATAGAGACTCGGATTCTATAGATTTAATGTTGTCATTCGTACATTAATTTTGCCATCATCACTGTTGATTAAAATGGGCAAAAATTTCCAACCTTTTTAATAAGTAATTAATTCTCTATGTATGAATTATGATTACAAGAAGCATAGTAGTGTAGTAGTACAATGAATATTTAATTTCGAGTAATACGGTATTTGGGCAACTTTCAATCTAATTGACTTGCTATTTTTATGCTTTAGCCATTTGATTTGTGAGGGATAAAACAAACCCGATTCGCCCTATTTCCTTTTAGCCGCTAGTTCCATTATGATTAACATAACCCAAATCGTCACATACTGGTTAATTAAACATATCATTTGATTGGTTTGTAGGTCTTGTTGGATCAGTTCTTGCGAAAGAAGGACGCATTCCTGGTCTTGGTGATTTTTTATCTGGTGCTTCTAAGGTAAATGATCTCTTTGCGACTTAACTCCGTGCAATATGTTGATTATATTCCAATGCCACAATTGTCTTGTGTCTTACTCTTTTCATTATCTTGGCAATTAACTTTAGCTGATTTATGTCTTTACAGGTTCTCAAACTAATTAAGCATGATGAGAAAGCCGGTCCAAGTCCAAAACCACGCAATGACTCATTGATGGCACAGGTTATTACTGGTCATTACTTTCTTAAACTTTTTTTTCGTTTTGAGATACTGTTGTTGTTTCACACTCTCTTTGCTCTATGATATGTAACAGGTTAACAGCCTAAGGGAGGAGCTTCAACTCTTAGCATCAAATAGACACATTACCATAGTGACTTCTACTGGTTCAGGTAGCTTGTTTTGCTATTCAGATTAATTGATTGTATGTATTTACAATCTCTACCCATATGTATCTATTGTTTATGTTATAAGACACTGTTGCGAAAGTTAAAGGCATTTATTTAAAATAGTGAGATGACCCATACGTGACACAACAATGAAGGATATATGTATTAAGAAACTTGGCCCATAGGAGTTGAATTACAAAACTACGACTTGGTTATATACTGTTATTTTTGAAAACTCTAGTTATACCTAGTGTATACCGGTTACAGTTTTATCAACTTGATACATGACAATTTACGATGTGTAGAATGTAGATTATGATATTTTAGTGAGCTACTTGTTATCCACATGTACAAGGAAGTTTCAAGTTTAAACCATATGTTGTGATCTTGTGAGATGATCTTCCTGCACATGATCAATGCAATAAGTGAAATGAGTTTGTGAATGTTAATTTGTTGAATTTCTTCCGGTTATACTTGTTAACTAAGGTCACTTTAATATTTTTCGGTTACATGCAGGTTCCAGAAAATATGGACTCGTTGTCATTGTTGTTGTTGTAGGATATGGCTATGCTTGGTGGAAGGTAAGTTTGGCAACTCTGAACATATAGATCATCCATCTTAGGGGCTGTTTGGTTGATTAAGAGGTCTGAATGGTTAAGTGCTGAATCATTAAGTTGGACCACTTAATGGTTAGTTTTTCTTGTCCCACATTAGTAGGAGAGCCTCATTAAGGTTCACCCTAGTTCAGTGCTTAGTGGTTCAGCAACATCCCAAGTCTTAATGGTTCAGCCTTAACCATTACATTCAGAAGCTGAAACAAACGCCGGCGCTGAATCATTCAGCGCTGAATGGTTCAGAGCCTCATTAAGAGGCTTACCAAACAGCCCCTTAGACACTGTTACTTTTGTCTATATAGATTTTAGACATTTGATATAATTTTACACTTCATAGCCTTAGTGATATATCTAAACTAATTTGCTATCTGAAAGTCCAAGAAGCTGTGTATACATCTATGGTAAAGCATTTCAGTTAATTTTTTTTATGTTTCTCGTAGCTACCAGCAAGAGGAATTTATAACAAGTCTATTAGTTTTAGTCTCTATATTTTTCTCTTGCACTTGTTTTTGTTAAATAATATTTTTATTTGTTCGCAGGGTTGGAAACTTCCTAGTATGATGTTTGCTACAAAGCGTAGCTTATCTGATGCAACAAATGCTGTAGCTAAACAGCTGGAAAATGTGTACTCTTCACTCGCCGTAAGTCTTCTGTTTTAAAATTGTGTTTAGTTTTTTGTTGAGGCGGTAAGTTCAACCATCAAATAGTTATATGTTATCTGAAATGGGTGAAGTAAAAAAAGTAGCTAAAAGTGGAATGCGTCAAATGGTTAGAATGCTTCAACTGGGCTGAAAGTCGTAGAAAGCGTATCTGAAATATCACCACCTCCTAATTTTTTTAAGATATAAATTATTATTGTTTATTTAGAAATAACTAACGTATTAATTATTTTTAAAAAGGACAAAATATTGTTCATTGGTCAATTCAACTTGGCTCTAACCATTTTCTAAGAAACATAACCTATTCTGCCGAACCAGTTTTCCCCTTTCAGCTGCTGTGAGGTTGAATTTAAGCAATGATTGTACAAGAAACTATAATGTATCTACTAGAGAGATTTGTACACAAGAAAAGTGATTTATACACAAGAAATAAATGCATATTGAATTTTTTATCCTTACTTTTTAAACGCCTCACTTTTTTTTTCTTTATTATGATGCAAAGGTCTTTATTGTGTACAAATCATCTCATGTACTTGTACCTTCATTATGTATTGTCTCTCAACTTTTTTTTTTTTGTTTCGTTAATAAGGCTATATTTGTTGTTGTGTAGGCTACCAAGAAGCATTTATCTTCAAGAATTGATCGTGTCGACTGTAGTTTGGATGAATTTGCAGAAATCACTGCATCTACGAAAGAGGAGGTATGTCCGAAATGATCTTGACTAGTTTCTAGTGTTATAACTTTTGAATTTCATATTTAGTTTACATAAACTTCTTTAAACTTAAACCACGTAGGTTTCTTCTCTACGAGGAAATACAGAAGGGATTGCTTTAGATGTTCAAAAAGTACACCATGCAGTTTATACCCTGGTGCGACTCATTTACGTTACCTATCTGACTTTCAACTATTCTGTTACATGTCAACTCATTTCTTGGGTACTCGTCAACTATCTTTGTCACAGGAGAACAAGTTGAACAGGATTGAATTCAAGCAGGATGACACAAACCTAGGAGTTGCGAGGTTACTACGTACGGCAATAACCTTGGAAAATCAGGCATCTGTGGGACACATTCAGGTATGACATATTGATATATGAATTGCAAAAGTAGTACTCTCTTCGTTCCAGAGAGCTTACAGAGGTACAAGATGTGGGGGGCTGTCAGGGAGCGGGTCAAATCAGGTTTGGGTTGAAATGAGCCAGGTCAGGTTGTGTTGACACACTTACACAGTGACAAGCATTTCTTTTGCCCATTTTTAAAATTTATATATAAATATTTAATATGTTGGTTATGATTGTAAAAACCATACTATTTTAATAATAAGTCTGATATTTGAGTAAAATGATTTCGGTGGTCATGCAAGAAAATAGACTTTGTTGGCTTCCAACATGTTTGGCCTGTTTGACTCATTCCCCTTCCAGCTACCATTTTGACCTGTTTAGATTTAGTCCATTCAGACCCATTCATTCAGTGATGTTTGTTATAATTTGTAGGCAAACCCGTCTAGTTCATCAAGGCCAGCTCTTCCATCCCCACAAAGGGTAGGTTATTTTTCCCATATGATTTCTTGATTTGTAGGTTTTGGTTTACCATACATATAAGTCAAAGCATCCAGTATTATAGGCCTTTTTCATGGTTCATACTTTGTCATGTCATGCCACGCCATATCAGCAAACCATTTTCTTGAAAAAGGTTTATAAATGGGTCCCACATAATTTATTTATGTTCAATTTTTTAGGCTAAAAGAATATAAGAAGGATATTAGAAAAAGGCTAAAGAGCTATGAATGGCTTCAAGATTTTGGATCTTTTCGCATGAAATACTAAACCATATGGCTTACGAAAAGATGGAAAACTTCATTTTTTTGAATCCTTTAATTTGTATGATGGGCAATCTTCACTCTCTCTCTCTCTCTCTCTCTCTCTCTTTCTCTCTCTCTCACACACACACACACACACACACACACGCGCGCGCGCGCGCGCCGTCACCTCACCAGAGAAGAATCAAATTTCGGCAAGAATAGCCCATCTAGCACAGTAGTGCTATAGCTGTTTGTTTAAGCAAGAATGGCCCATTGCGTGTTCGGTTTTTTGGGCCTACAATGTCTCAGTCTCACAATCTGATAACTTCAGTCATTATGAAAGAACACAGGTCTTGTGAGCATGCTCTGTAAAATATTTTATTAGTATCTGTTTCTCATCGCAGACTGTGTCTTTGCCTCCAGTTCGTATAGAAGAGAAACAATCATCCCCACGTGTATCGCCTAGGGTACGTGTCTTATCATTCATCAGTTAATATTAGTAGTAGAGGTGGCAAGATGGGCGGATTAAGCAAGTTGAGTTACAGGCCAACGTGATCGGTTAACAACTGGTCTTTTTTTTTTCAGTACAGGTGCCTGTTTTGACCCATGAAAACACTTTTTTTGTCCACTAATTATTTTAAAATTTATTAAGGTGTTGATTTTGCTTCAAAGAAAAGTATTATTACAATAATAATCTATACATTAAAATTTGATTTCAGATGACTTTCAACTTGTTTGTGGCACGTTCCGTATTGCAGCTATACTTTTTATTTGACCCGTTTGAGATAAAACACTCCAAATCGACCAATTTAGTATGGGTTAAAAACGTCATCGTTTATTAGCATAAGAGTTGATGATTGACCTAGTAAGATTGGCACATGTACTGTGTTTGGCTCGATAAGCCAAGTTAAGCCAAACTAGTTTTGTTTGAAGCCTTGAAGGAGTTAACAATTCCATGTGCAAAATAATATCAAACTTGTTTTCGTTTAAAACCCTAGATATGGTAGTAACTACATGTACTGTCAGACGGGTCACATTTCTAATCCTTACTTTGTGTCTTCCAGGGTAAAAGACCTTTGGGAAATTCTGTGTCAGCCTCTGCCTCTGGCTTGAAGGTTATTTCTAATCCTTACGTTGTTTTCAAAAGTATAGAGGTGAAAGCGGGTGGGTTGGGTAGTGGGTCAAAACAGGTACCTTATGATACGACATGGAACAACTTTTTGTTCATTTTTTTATTTTGTTTTTGTTAATCAACTTGCTTACAAGGATTATATTATTATAATGGCAATTGTTAAAAAAATGTAGACTCTCGTTGAATTTGTGCATCAGTTCCCTGGACCTTACTAGAAAGTCATTTTTTAGAGCAAAGGGAGTGGGGGGCATGAGTTGCCATGTGGCAATGGTGGGGTCCAAAACTCATCTCCCTCAAGAGCCCCACGCCGGGCCAAGAAGCAACGCCATAGGGGCCACGCCGGTGTAACGCCCTGAAGGGGCCAGTGTTTAGGGCGTTAGTGGCCTTCCCACGCCACTTTAACGCTGCCACTCCCCACAGCCAGGAACTTAATCATGCCAAAAGAATCACCTTAGCTGTAGATTTTCAAAGTTGTGGGAATTAACATGCAAAAAAATGTCTCTAGGGATTTGTGTACAAATCGAACAAAAATTGGATTTTTTTTTAATAATTGCTCTTATTTTAAAAATAATCTATTTTTTGAATAAAATTTTAATAGGTGCTTTGCAATTACTTTACACTTTGTGCAACTTCCACCTATGGCTATTATATTTGCAGCCAAAAGTATTTTTCATCTTACATCTTATAAATTAAAACATAATCTGAATCGACTTTCGACGCATTCATAAGTAAACGGGACTCACAATCTTCCACATCAGAAGTTCAGAACCGACAAAAATCTCAATTTAAAATCTTAATCATGTGTCAATATGTTGCAGGCTCTTGAAGAAAATTCAGAAATACTTGAATCAGAAGGCACGAGTACAAACTCTGGTGTATTTGGCCGGACGCTTTCTAATATTGGTGCAGTTTTCTCGAAGAACCGCCCTTCTAACGGGCAGTGACGTTATATTTATCCACAGGTGTGAACATGATACAAGGGGAACATACATTTTCTTGTGTTAAAAGGACCATTTTTGCATCCTGTAGAATGAAGAAGGTAGCGCGTACTGAATTTTGTGAGAACTGAGAATTAATTAGGTTATGTTTATATAATACAAGGTTTATTTTGGGTTTTTGGACTCTGCTTAGGACCGACCTCTGGTCTCCGTTGTGGAGTAATGTAGTCTCATGTATGGTTTAGTAAATAAATAGTAGATGGAATTTATAGCTAATTATAGAAAGTGGCGGGGCTGTTTTGTAATAATGAACGGCTTTTCTAAGTCGCTTGCTTAGTCGTTAGTAGCTGTTAAAGTGATCACAGTTGCAACGGTTTTCTTCTCTCAATTTCTCTTAACAGAATGAGTTGTAGTGGTAACGGAACTCTTGATCTCCATCAGAGCTTAGTTGCAATTGAATCAAATGGCGAACAATGCATCACAACACAAAGCAAATGGCGAAAATGGCTTAGCTGTAATCAAATCAAATGGCAAACGATGCATCACAACACAAAGCAAATGGCGAAAATGGCTTAGCTGCAATGGAATCAAATGGCGTACAATGACATCACCACGCTAATCAGATGGCGAAAATAACGTCATAGCAACGTGATCAGGAGACGACAAAATAAAGTTGAAGGAAAATGAGACGAAGACAAAGAGGCTGAATGGCAAATGCTTTTGGTGCGCATACAAATTTGTTCGATGTCATAAATGTAAGAGGAAGCAACTCCTCTTTAATTGGGGTTGATGAAGACGATAAACCAACATTGTGTTATTTAGAAAAGGTATAGATGAGCCATTATAGAATGAGTCGAAGTCGATAGGTATCCATCCATCCATAAAGATGAATGATGAATTCGTACTTGAGTTAATGAGCTTGAAGACATGTTCTATGTACCAATAAGTGTTCCCCCTTCAAAACAATTTGATCATAAGATTAACATAGTTCCGGTCCTTTTAGGCTACTATTTACAATGTTCTTTAATAGTTAGTCGTTGTAGTGACGCTTTGCGGATCGTCATTGGTAAGCAATGCACATATAAATGAGTTTGTTTCTCTCTGGCATGTCGTCGAGTTTGTTCCGAGGCGATTTGTGAAATGAGTGCCTAGGAGGAGGAGGAGCATGGTTTATTATAAAAAGCTTTGTGTTATCAACTTGATTGCATAACTAGTGAATTTGATGAACCCTCACGTGATGGGCCTATAATGTGATTTGGGCCGGTTTTAGGGAAAAAAAGGGCTTACGTTATAGGTACACAATTCTTTTTGTGTAGTTTTGTTATATTTTTTGATTTCAGGATAATAGATGTACACTTACTGTGTGCGCATATAATGTATATATGTGTGATTTTTAGGGGAAAAAATAAAGTTAACTAGTTTTAACGTTATTTTACTAATTTCGTGAAAAAAACGTTAAAAACGACAGGCGGTTAATCATGCATCATGTGATGGCGTGGATAGCCAAAAGACAAAGGGGTACATGCACTGATCTGGTTTGGGTTAAGTATATCCGTGTTGGACCGGGTTTAAAATTATAGAGTATGTACCCGGTGGGTAGGGCCGATACTGAACCAGGTTGGGATATGGGTTACTTTTCGTGTAGGATAGAATGCCTAGTTTTTTTTGGTGCAACTCTATTTCAGGATGCTAAGAAAGGGTTGCAAATAGGGATGAGGACGGTACCATACCAGTACCGAATTTTAGGAATAATGGGTACTAAATATCGTACCAAATCTTTCGGTATGGTGCCGTTAGGGCTGTAAACAAACCAAACGAACACGAACAAGGCTTTGTTCGTGTTTGTTTGTTAAGGTTTCTTGGACAAACGAACCGTTCACGAACACACTAACGAACATAATTCTGTGTTTGTGTTTGTTTGTTAAGAAATTCAGTTGTTTGCGAACTGTTCGTGAACACGGGTCTTGAACACAAACAAACATTTAATATGCAACTAACTAAAAAAACATTGTTAATATTAACCGATAGACAAAGTACATCTAGTAAACGATGTCGATAAGTCAAATTGTACTAACTTAGACATAATTATCTAAAATTACTTAGGCATAGGCATGAATACATGATATTCCTAATTCAAAAGTTCATAATTACCCTAAGTTTTAACTAGTGATCGAACATAAACAAACATACACGAATGGATATAAATAAACGAACGTAAACAAACACATTGCCGAACGTTCACGAACGCAATCGAACGAACGAGACATTTGTTCGTGTTTGTTTGTTTAGTTAATCAAACGGAATTTTTTGTTTGTGTTCGTTCATTTATTAAACAAACGGACACAAACGAACTTCCCGCCGAACGGTTTACGAACGGTTCACCGAACGTTTAGTTTGTTTACAGCCCTAGGTGCCGTATTCATTACAATGTGGTATTGATATCAAACCGATACCGATACCGAAAATATTCACCCAATTCTTGGAAAAGTGGGTAACGAATCTATTGTTACGGTACCGTTATTCAGTACTCATCCTAGTTCCAAGTTACATTCTTCAAATGGGTAAAATGACAATATGAAAAAATGGAAAGGCGTTGATAGCTTGACGGTAGGTTTGTGCCTCAAAAAAGGGCTTGTTAGTGTGTCTTGTAAAATTGGAGTTTTCCTCTCAACTTAAGCTCGGTTCATTTAACTTAAAACTAGTATTAAGGCTGTCTTATTGTTACGGAGTGCCTAAAATCATACCCAATAGCATCATTTAGACATTGTTGCTAGCGAGCAATAACTCATTGTGGCGCGATAAAAAACAAAAAAAAACTGAGTGAAATGTAGACGTAAAAACGGTGAACATGTACACTCGTTGCGGCGCGATAATGCCCAAAAATTAGACTAAAACTTAAAACACAATGTGACCGTTTGACGGGAAAAATAGAGGTGAAATGTTGAACTACATACGCACGTTGCAGCATGTCAACTCAAAAAATTTGGATTGAAACGTAAAGCTAAAAATCCTTTTAAAATACATGAGATAAAGTTTAAAGTAAAAAAGTGCAGAGGTTAAATATAAAAGATGAAAACTATTAAGGTTAAAAGTAAAAAGAAAGGAAAAAACAAAGTAGGGTACAACCTATAAAGCATGGTGTACAACCTTTTTGATGCAAAAACACTTGTTAAGCATGATGTACAACCTCATAAAGCATAAAGCATTTGTAAATTAATACTATATATAATGACACAAGCATGGTTTGTGTTAACATGTATGTCTATTGTTTGGCTTTTGAGCGTTGCCGCGTTAGGCATTATTCCTGAGTAATTTTTCAAGCTTGTGTATGGCTCATACTTGCTTCAATTGTTGTTGTTTATACAATTATAGAATTTTTATGTACATTTATAACAATATTTTGTATGTAAAATAATGTATAAAAAAATGTGTTCTTAGTACATTATATAACGATTGTTATAATTATATGAATAGTATACTTATTTAGCCTGATTATGATAATTATATGAATAATATACTTATTTAGCTTGTAGATGATCTCAGTATCTTAATCTTAGGCTTCAACTCATTCATTAAATGATCTTCAAGCTCAAGCTAATGCTTGTTTACGCTTAGTTTGAATCGAGGTAACTTACAAACGGTTTGGCTTGTTTTCTAGTATTGTTTTTTCTAGAATTTATTACTTCGAAATGTTATTTAAAAGGCTATGATATGTATAATAGTATAGTTCAATAGAATTCGTGGGCGGATCTAGAGGGGTTGAGGGGGAGCTTGCGCTAACCGTCAACTTTCTTGATAAAATACAATTTTAGTGCAATTTTTTTCTTCTTCGTTTTATGTATCAGCTACCCTTGAACAAATTTTTTTAGTCCGCGCTACCCTCAACTTTTTTTTTAGATCCGTAACTAATAGGATTGTAAACATGTTAAAATCCAAGTTTCAAATGCTAAAACTACCAAATAAATTGAAACACATACTATAGGTATAGAAACCAATAAATTGGAGGTAGTGGCCTCCAAAACCAAAATCATGATAGCTACCATCGTTATCAGAATCCTAGGCAGAAATTGAACCCCTAGACATAATTGTGCGTTTATGTGGATTTTATTTAAAGTAGAAAACAAGATTTAAAAAAAAAATGGTTTTTTGATCAGATACATAATACAAAAATGGTTGCATTACGAATGTTTGGGTATTTACTCTCTAGATAAAGCTTAACTTATATGTGTGGTCAGTGTGGTGAGTCATTGTCAAAAATTCCATAACCTTTTTAGTCTACGGAAAAGGTAAAGCCATCCATCGTTTTTAAAGAAATAAACAAACACAAAATTAACTTAACACTTGCACGTAGTGTATTTCAATATTCTTTTGATATTTTCTTATAAAATTCAACACACACATATAGATAGATATATAGAGGGTGAGATAGAAAGATAATAGAGGTCACTTGTAATGAGTTGTAATGAGTGGTGTTTTTCCGTTCGAAGTATTCTAGATATACCATGCGTATTTCAGATGTATTGTAATGATTTAGACACGCCGTTGTAATTGTTTAGACGGGTTACTTTAACTAGTTTATACACACCATTTTAAGTAACAATGCATCACTTTTCTTTCTAGTATTTTCTAATATAAAATGCCTCGCAATATTATACTCAAATCAAACACATACTTACTTTTTGATATTATGGTGTAATTTTTTAACAAAATATATAGTACTAAAATTTTACCAAATAAATTCAATTTAAGGTTATTCCATTTGTGATCTTTCAAACTTTTTTAAAAATAAATAGTGTGATTTTGTAGTGAAATTATCCTTTTGTCCTTCTACTAACCTTAGAGTTTTTGAAGTTGGAACTCTCAAGCAAACGTTGTCCCCCATCGCTTGCATAAAGAAATATTGCCAAAAAACCCCTTATAAATAGAGAAGAATAACTCAACAAAATTTCTTAGACTATCTCATTGGTAACCTAGAGTTGGGTTGGTCACCAATAGCCAACAGGATAAAAGATTGAGTAATTTAAAAAATTAAAAAAGAAATTCATACTAACCTAAGTTGGCAAACAGGTTGGTGAAGCAACCGAGGTTGCAACCAAACTAAACCCCCCCCCCCCCCCCCCCCCCAAAAAAAAAAAAAAAAAATTAACTTATTACTCAATGAACTTGTAATATTCAAACTTAAAAAGGAAACTAATACACGACATTTCTAAACTTTTTTTTTATGAACATCCCATATAAATTCAATTAAAATCGAGTTCATTCAAAAAATTCAAAAAAAATAAAAATAAAAAAATATGTTGGCTTGGGTTGTGAATGTGTGTTAAATTTTGAGTAGGGTTAGATTATGTATGTGAAACAAAGAGATATTATTTTTTAATAAAATCACCGATAGCGATAGTCTTAATAGTTTTGTTTAGTTGATATGACGGGCCCTTTGGCCTATTTTGTTTTAATTTAATTTTGGCCCTGTCTATTCTCACCCCCTCTTATATGTTTCCACCCTCACTTGGGGTCAAAGCCCGAGCTATGGCATAGCTCGGTGCTTTGGTCACATCAATCAACCATAAAGTTAACAGCATACTAGGTTGTTTGATAAAGTGAAACACCTGATCCCAAAGCAGAGAGTTGTGGCCAAAGCGTACTAGCTTGATGCTTTGCCTTATTATTATATTTTTAAATTCGTTTTTTATATTAAATAATAAAAAAAACCTTTTAAAACTTATTATATAAAAAGTCAATAAAAAAGTTATGTTCTCTATGTTGTCTCACGAACACCACTCTAGTTCTATATACATGTGTCTATAAAATTCGAGAAATAAAGTAAAAAATTAAGTGGAAAATGGTGTCCAGTAAAAGAAAATCATTAGGGCTGGTGGTTCAGTAAATAGGCAAAACTTTTTAATGGACTTGGTCATATAAGGCGGCGGGGTGTGGATCAGGGAAGAGCATCGTGGACTGAGGTGGCAAGCCTCCCCCTCAAGGAACAACCCCCGTCCTTAGTTCGGTGCCAACGGGGGAAATTCCCCATCATCTTCCTCTCTATCTCTCTCTTCAATCCCCTTCACAGGTACCACACCCCATAGTTTAAGAAGTAATAAATTTGCCGTTAAAAAAGTAAAGACAACAGGCAATGGAAGAACACATCATAGAGTTCAAGTGCCTTCCTTAATCAGAAAGAGTTGTTCACGTGTTAATATGTATGACATTGACCATGTTTCATTTTTTAAGGTTAATTTATCTTACATCATGGGGCCCACAACTATTTCCAACCACTCATCTTCTTTTCCTGGTCCTGCCCTCACCCAATCAGGCCCCATTTTCCCTATTAATTTTAATTACCATCCCTATAGATATAAAAACTTTCTGATATAGCCCATAAGTCTTTATCCATCTTTTTTTCCCTAGTGCAAACAACCTAGAGGTATGGATTGGATGAAGTCACATCTATATTTATATTAGTAATAGTTTAATCTATTCATTCAATTTAGTTTCATAAATAAAATATTAAATTCTCAGCCATGATCTTAATAGTCTATTAAGGATGTAAATGAGTCGAGCTAGCTGTGAGTTATTTAAGATTGAAGGGATATGGTATCAAAACATTATAAATACCATACCATCGCCCAACTAGAACCGGCATCGTCTGGCATCCATCCGCCCGTTTTACGTCAGCAGATCGTTTAGCGTCCATCCGCCCATTTTACGTCAGCGGAACGTCTGGCATCCAACCGCCCGTTCTACGTTAGCGATACAGCTGGCATCCAATGGACGCCAGATGCAGCACTACCCGCCCGTTTTACGTCGGTGGTACACCCTGGCGCCCAACCGACGCCAGGCGCAACATCGTCCGCCCGTTTTACGTCAGCGGACCCAACATGCTTCAAAGCTTCCTCAACAAGCCAGAGGAAGCTTCACCAAACACAACTGGAAGATACCTTTTGGGGCAGCCTTGGGACTCACCCCTGCCCCAGAAGAAATATCTCTGACGCAACAGGCTGCCCGTCAGAGTTCCTTTCCAATCAGAGACTGCTCCCAGTCTGACATGCAGAAAGGACGACGACGTGGCAACCTCCTGGCCAAGATATCTCCCTGACAAGCAGACTTTCTCAACCTGTCTCAAAGTCCAAGAAAAGTATGATTACCCACCGCCCTCGTCTACCAATAGGCGGGCGCCGCGTGTCCGCCGACCATCAGCGTCCACTCAATGGGCGCCACGTGTACCAACTGCCAGGACGGTAACATCCCCCCTTAGCACTTTACTTTCTCCTTTTTATCAAATCCCACTTGCACCAAGTGGGCTTAAGGACTTGGGCCGGATTATGGAGACACCTCTACCTGGGTCGGGCCCCATTAAGGGTAGAGGATGGGCTGAGAAAGTATGACATCTAGGTACTATAAAAGGAGGAGCTCCTTCTCCTTTTATTGGCATCTAATATCACATACACTTTCACTCAAGAAGAATACGAACTCTTTCATGCCTTCTTCAACCCCTTGTTTATTATACTAACTTTTAGAGGCTCGGCTCTTCTAATCGGTAGTCTCCTAAACTCCCTGGTCTTGTCCTTAGACCCTCACGTATTTTCCAAACACACTCTCTTTGCAAAATACCGTAGGACCACATACTGGATTAGCGTCTGATCGGTAATCCAGGATTCGTGTTTCTTCAGAGATCAACTCGTTAAAAGCCCGAATTGAATGAATCTTAACAACTCGTTTGATAAATGTGCATGGGCTTGAGCTTTATACTTAGCTTGACTCACCTTACTATCAAAGGTGAACGTATTACTTAATTATATATAAAAAATAATATATATATTTTTAAATTATGATTAAAACATCTATATATCATCTAACATAAACATGCGCGCACACACATAAATCCAAGTTTGAAATAAAGCGAGCTCAAACTCTATTAACTCAAACAAGATAGGATCGATCGCCACTATTTAAGGTTATGTAAAGTAGAATTATGGCTTGGTTAGGCTAGCTGGTCGAAGGTGGGAGGGTTTACTCCTTAGGGAGGTTCCCGCCCGGGCTTGGTCTCAGGTTCGAGTCCCCCCACTCGCACTAAGGGGTGAGAAATTCAACACCCGCATTTGGCCTGGATTCAAACTGGGGTTGAGGGGTTGTGCGTCATTTGGATTCTTCGCTGAAACACATCTTCCAAAAAAAAATATAGATTCGACAAATAGCATTTAAGGGATCACTCTTAATTGATTCGTCAATACCTAATTAAGCATCTGGATTCAAGTCAATACCATTTTTTTTAACGTTGACTTTCTTATAAGTGACCCATTGTCACGCTGCCGATCAAAGTCGTCACCCCGTCAAGGCTGGCCAAATTCCGTGTTCTATCGGATCCGGGTCGGCTTGTCAGCCTTAGTGGCATTCCTCCAGCAACCATTGTAACCTTGGTTTATCCATCTCAATTCTAACCTTGCAAACAGAAATTGAAAACCGGGGTGACATTGTTATTTTCAGTGACAAAACTAACATTTTTCGTAGTTTATCCATCTCAATTCTAACCTTGCAAACAGAACAAGAAGAACACTATTGACGGTTTAAACAACTATGTATTATATGAAAATATAAACTGTAGTTCTGCATTATAAAGTGTATATAAATCTATGAGATTTTATCGATGTGATTTCAATTTATTTATTTTTTCATTTGTCTTTAAGGAGTATAAAGTATGTAAAATCTATGAGATTTTATCGATGTGATTTCAATTTCAAGTCTTTCTTTTCAGAAAAAAGTTGAATAGATTCATAATGATTGCATCTTTTAAAACATACTTATTTTTTTCTTTTATCTTTAAGGAGTATAAAGTATATAAAATCTATTAGATTTCATCTATGGGATTTCAATTTCTAGTCTTTCTTTTTAGGGTCAAGGGGCACTCCTAAATATGAATTTTGTTTTTAACCAATTATACACTGCCTCACTTCACTGATTTACTTCACTGATTCACTTTTTTGTAGGCAGCACTCCACTGATTCACTTCACTGAAATGTTTATATTTTATTATTTTTTAAGGAACGGTAATTAAACAAATTATCAAACATTATTTAAAACCGTAAAATAAATAGTAGAAACACCTAACATATTATAAAACGTCCTCTCATAGCTCTCCAAACCTCGACCCTCTGGTAGTTATCATTGTATAGGTTTCGGTATTCGTTACGGGCTTCTTCAATCCATCCATCTTCGTTTAAAGCCGGATTGTGGTGCATCCAATTAACGACTAATTGTTGAAATACTGCGCACTTCGCCTTTAAAGATAAAAACTTTCCATGTATCGCGTCCGTTGAACGATTGTTTTCACCCGTTTGTTCCTTGAATCTTGTGGCAACCGCTTTCCAAAAACTTTGCCTTCGCTGGTGTCCTTTCTCTTGAACATAAAGATAGCTATTCACCAAGGCGAGTTCATCCTCCAAGGTCCAGATTGATGCTCGCACACGGTTTAGTGGGGGCGGGATTGGATTAGGATTTGGGTTTTGGTTTGACATTCAACTTGAATCTGGACAATTGATTATTTTGATTAATGGTTTAGTGGGGGATGGATTGGATTTGGATTTACCATTTATATTAGATTAACGGTCAAAAAAATGTTACCGTTTTAATTAAATTCATTCAAACGGTCAAAAAGCAATAAAATAATACTAAAAAACGACTGTTGCAATTATTATCAATGGTTACCAAGCCGTTAACTAGAATCAGCAAACGGTTCACGGGACCACTACCAGCACGGGTGGCGGCGGTGTTACCGTGCTGGTAGTAGAGTACATGTGTGTCACACCCCGACTTTTCCCTCGTCGGTTGTGACGTTTGGTAGCTTCGCCATGCAGCGGAAAGTTGCATCTAAGACTCTTATGTTTCCTGAACGCCAATTCTAACCCTCTAGGATCCCCGATCCCAAGACGTCGCCCACTCCAACCGTGTCGTTACCAAAGTTTAAACCTGAAAGACATACTTAAAAAGTCAACATAAAGCTGGTGAGTTCATAAGTTTAACAAAAACGTTTCCAAAGGTTACCAAATGTTACCAAAGTGTTACCGTGTGTTACCAAAGTGTTACCGTGTCCATACTATATCAATGTTACCAAGTACACTAGCTAGGCGTATGTTTTGTTACTACTACGATTGGAAAACCATTACTAGACACGTTTAGCAATGTTTAGCAATGTTCAGCCCGAATGTTCAGCATGTTACCAATGTTACCAGTTCGAGACAATATGCACCCGCCCGGCCCTCCAAGCCGTCGAGTGGGGCAGGTCACGCCCAATAGATCTATCCACATTTCCCTCGTTGTGCATCCCCGCACATTCATGGTTTTCCCCGGGACTTTCAAAGATCGTATAGCAACGCGTAGTTAAATCATAGTATGACATATGTTACCAATTAAGTTTAACGCACGTTTTCTCCCTCAAGAGTAAAAACGGTAAAAGTTGAGCCGTGAACTCACGCAACCCGTTTCATTTTCCAAAACTTTGTTTTGCTTTAAATTCCTCAATTTTCATAAAAGAAGCATGTCCCCCCCCCCCCCCCCCCCCCGAAAACATTTACAAAAACAGTAAAAAGTGGGGTCATGAACTCACCTTAATTTCCGTGCTAAGCTAGCAAACAAAGCCTAAAACCTCGACCGACTTCCTCGTGCCCTAATTACCAACAAAGGACACCTTAACAGTCTATCACACATAAGCCTAGCTTATTAACCGCCTAAAAGATAGTCTATCCGACTGTCTAGACTTGTGTGTACCAACGCGAGTCTCAATACGTTTCAACTCGACGAACCGAT
The DNA here is from genome assembly GCA_030844895.1 of Ambrosia x helenae. Lineage (NCBI taxonomy): Eukaryota > Viridiplantae > Streptophyta > Magnoliopsida > Asterales > Asteraceae > Ambrosia > Ambrosia x helenae. Next base: position 126,562,299 of record CM061231.1, read on the forward strand.
CATGACTTATCTTAATTCATAAGTTACATACAACATAGTACCCAAGTTTCACACTTGTCACTATTCGTGTGTAAACCTTGTTGGACTATAACCCCGAAACGTATAACTATCCTGAGCCGAAGATCGTCTCGTAAATCATTTTAGAAAATACTCTTTGAGGAAAAACAAATTTAGTTATTAAAAACGACTAATAACATTTGTTACTTTTTCTCAATTATCACTTGAAAATCATCTTCACTGTTATAAATAATTAGTCTCTGAAAACACCTCGATTTTATATATAATAATGCATTTGTTCAAAACACTTAAGGGAATTTATTTATAGAAATAGCAGTCCGTTACGCTTTGATTTTATAAAAATCTGGGCAGAGTTTTCTCTGTTTTTGTACAAACCAGACAACACCCGTTGTCTACAATTTTCCCCAAAATCAACTTTCAAACACAATTCATCAAGTCCTTTTATTCACATTTTCGATTCACGAGACTATACGTTTCGTCACCTATGTATACCTACTTATATATATAAAATATAGTCCGACAATATAGTCCAATGTTATTTAGTCCGATGTTCAATATCATAAGTCACGTTAAATTAACCATTTACCAAGTCGTTCGATATATAATGTAGTTACCGTTTATTATTATTATTCGATCCGTTCGCGAGTTAAAACTATTGATCCATATCAATATATTTATAAATATATATAACGTCTACAATAATAACGAATATGAACTCAAGTATACCGAATCGTACGAGCGCGTCTCGATCTACGTGGTAGCCGGTACCAAGCCGTTTGACCAGATCTGAGCCGAACATCAACTGAGACCCGAACCGAATGTGACCTGGACCGAGACCAGACCAGAGACCAGCTGAAAATAACCACCACCATGACTGCATCTCTTGTCACGAACCACCACCCGAACCAGTCACCATAACCCGACCCCATGAACCACAACCACAGCCACCACGGGACCACCACCTGCTCCAACCCAACCAAGAACCGCCGCCTTGAACCATCATTTGACCAGCCGCCACCCGAAGCCATAACCACCACGAACCTCCACCATCAGCAACGACCACCAAACTCGCACCATTAGATAACCCACCGGCCGATTGGACCAGACCTTGACTCCATCAGACCGGACCATATGAGACCACATACACCCAATCCGTAAACCTTACCCCCAAACCTCACACGACCAGACCATAACCCAAGTTGTCCTCGTCTGCAACATCGATCCAGCAACCATTGATCCACCATGGCGCTGCCACCATAACCCGTCCGGAAGACACCCAAATCCCACCGCCACTGCATTGTTTCTGAGCAAAAAGCTTCACGCCGCCACCACCGAGGATGGTGGTGGTCGGCCGGCGTTAAAACAGGTCGGGGAGAGAGAGAGCAGCTGCGAGGGAGAGGGAAATGGCTGCACAAACACCACGCCGCCACCACCAAGCACGGTGGTGGCCGACCGCCGCTCGTGAGGGAGGAGAGGGTGTCGTGAGGTAGAGAGAGGGGTTAGAGAGAGAGAGGCGGATTTTTAGAGAGAGAGGCTAGGGTTTTCTTTTGTGTTAGGTGAAAATGAGAAGAAGAAGAGAATAAGATGCTTATATAGGTAGGGTTAGTTTGGTAGGTGGACATCGCGTATCCGAACCCGTTCTAATCGTAATATGCCTCGGTTTTCTATTTTAGTTCAATAATAATTTACAAAAGTTAGTCGGTTTTGTTCGGAATTAAGAATCCTACTAAACGGAACAAAATGAATATTACTTCTGTCAACTGACGCGTGCGTTCAACACACGTGTTTAAATCGCGTTATAAGACTCGGTCACGTTTCCTTTTGTTAAAACGACCAGTTAACTTCCGAAACTTAATAACTAACAATATTTATAATAAATAGTTATTTAAAAATCATATCGGTATTGATCGGAAGTTGCCGGATGTCACAATGTGTCCAATTCTGATAGCGCCCCGTCCACTCTCAGTAAAAAAAATCGCCATAGATTGGTAATAATTGCAGCTTTTGAAAAAAAAAATATGTAGATTTTTAAGTATTTTGATGATATTGCGTATGCCCATTTATACAATAAACATTTTCTATATTCATATGACTCATTTTAAAGAATAAGATCAATAATAGAAGTATATAAACAAAATAAGCATTAATTATTTTAAGGCTCTAACTACACAACATCATGGGTGGATCCACCATGTAATCATGGGCACCCAAGATTAGCCCAATAATAATATGTTTATCGTTCCTGATTTTTTTTATTCTTTTTCATTTATGACAAACTAGTTGATTAGCCCGAGAGTGTCTCGAGGTTGAAAAATCTAATATTACATAATAAAAAAGGGATAAAAGAAGTAAACAGTCTCAACCTCTTTTAATGTTAAAGAAAGTTGTTCTAATGTTTATACTATCAAAAGGTGTTCTCATGCTGCATTCCCAGCAGATTAAAAAATCTCAACCTCTTTTAATGCTAAACATATCGTTATAGCACATGAACATGGGCAATTCATATATGTAATAGTAGGTTCAAAATCATATATAATATCATAACATGATTAGTGACTTGTCTATATATAATTAAGAAATTAACTAAATACATTGTGTTTTTTTCTGCATGAACAAAAACTCACAAAAAAAAAACATTTTTTTTCGTTTTTGTATAGCACTATATATGGTGCTCGTTGGAAAGATAATAAAGCGATCGTTAATTTGGTGTAATTTTTTTAAACAAAATGTCATACATAAAAGTTACTAACGTTTAAAAATTGTGAGCGGAAAATAAGAAAAAAATAAAGATAAAAATATTAATTAACATATTTGAAATTTTAAAATAATTAATAGTTCACTAACATTTAAAAAATGTGAGAGGAAAATAAAGAAAATATATTAATTAACATATTTGAAATTTTAAGATAATATAGATATAGATTTTATTTGAAAATATAAAATAAATAAATTTATAAGAAATCTTCACATGATGCTACATGGCACATTCAATGAGGGGTTGAGGCCTCCATTGAATGCCACCTCATACAAACTCAATTCTTTTATTATAAGTTATAGATTATAGATTATAGATACTTTTTCAAACGGTGGATGGGACACCCGTCAGGTAGTATTTTGTGCAGTCACCCCATACCCACTCCTTTGGGGGTGGGTATGCCGGGTAGTTGATTTGGGTTACCATACCCGCTTGACACATTGAAAATATGACCACAGACAACGGTCAAATTTAGATGGGAGAGCCGTTAGGAATTAAAGAAAAAGAAAATTTATGTTTTTATATAAATAAACCTATATATACAACTCTTTTCAACTCAATTTTCATTATTCAAATTTACCAAAAAATTACAAAAAAAAAACCCCAAATATTCTACAAATTTGTCATCAATGGACGCACAAAATTATGAATTCGTTCAAGCAAAAAAAAAAAAAAAAACCCACTAAACATGGAGGCAGTTCAAACAAACGAGGAGACGGTTCGAACACACGAGAGGATGGTTCGAAATCTCAAGGTGGCGATTCGGTGTCTGGCGGTGATGTTTATATACCTTATTTGACACAACCATGCCAACCACAACTTTTTACGCAACAATTCCCACAACATTTTTAACGTAACCTAATGCTCCTACTATGGTTACACCCGATCGACTCGATTTCTCGCCAAAAGCTTTGATTTCATTTGAGTCGTTTGGTACGTATATGAGCCCACGTCCATAGTCCCCATGTGAGATTGTGAAACAATGAATCCCACTTTGATTTCATTAGATTCGTTTGCTATGTCTAAGCATACGTTCATGTCTCTACGAACACGGAAAAAGGAATTCAAGAAAAAAAAAAAAAGATAGCTTATGGAAGACTGTGGTTAAACGCTTCAGGCCAGCAAACTATTGGCGTAACCGATCAATGGTCTCATCAACTAAATTCAAAATGGTCACCTATGTTGACTCAAATGAATTTGTTCAACGGGTTTGAATACAAGGAGTACAATTATAATTATTTTTAATTAAGTTTGTTATAGTATTTTATTTATAATGATTTTTTAACCCTATATGATCATTGATGAGAAAGTAGGTGTGTCGATACTAACGTTATATAGAAGGTGTTAAGTGATTTCCTGTGACATTCGTCACCCTCGTCTTACATTTAGTTGCCAATTATTGTCCTTCGTGTGTTTTAATGTTTCTATTTTAGTCCTTGTGAGCTTCATCGTTTTAAAATTTAATAATAGATTAAACTCAATATTTATCACTTGCATTTATTTTGGACCGTGTCTACGTTTTAATCAAATGTTTGTCTTAACACGTTATTCGGAATGAATTTTATTAAAAATTTCATGTTTTATGAAGTTTAAAAACTTTTAAGTTAAGCTATGATAACTTAGTTAACTTTTTAAAAGAAAAACTTAACAAAAATCATGGTATAACTAACTAAGTTTAAGTTGAGGGACCTTTTCTGCCAATTGCCCAAACTTTCAAAAAAAAAAAAGAAATTCCCACCAGCTTGTCTCCACGTTTTTCCGGCTACCCAGTTTTCCGGCCGGCGACTAGTATTCCGGCGAGCATCGTCTGGGGCCGATTAACGGTTACCACTCGTTTTAAATGCTTCCCATACGTTTTTCTATCATGACCCAACGGTTTCCACTCCATTAATCGAGTTATTAACGCGATTTACTTCAGTTTTAATCGGGTTTAATGAAGGGGACGATCGGAATTTTATTAACATCCATGAATGCGTTTTGTATTGAAAACCTTATAAATAATTGCTACCAAATCATGCTGCACTTTCTACACTTCAAACCCACTATAAAACGAACCTTAAAAACGTCCAAGAAAAGCTCAAAAATCGGCCTCTATGTGCGGACCTGCACATGTAAATTCGAAGCCCAAAACGTTATTGTAAGTCCGATTATTTGATGCCGTTTTGTTATCTACACGTTAATCTTTGAAAGCCCTATGGTTTTTGATGTGATTCTAGTCTAATTCGGGTTATTAAAAAAACCTAGGGTTAGGGTTCTTGGCTTAGTTAATTTGGGGAAGAAGATGAAGTTCCATACAAAGCTAAATATGTTTTAATCTGAGATTGTTCAACAAAGTGTTAGTTGGTGTAGTGGGTATGCTTGTTGCCTAGAACCCACGCGGGTTCGAGTCCTCCTGGAGGCAAATCTGTATTTTTTGTTATGTCTTTCCATTTTCAATTTCTTATTTTTTTAATATATATAATATATAGAAATTGAAATATTCATAATAAATCAAATTTTTACCCAAAAATTATGAAAATTTAGGTGTAGCTTCTTGACACCTCATAGAAAATTACCCCACTTTTATTTTCTGAAAAATGTTTTATTTTTATATTTTTATTGATTTAACTTGTTTTAATCATATTTAATTCATTAAAAATTCATTTTTAATGATTTTAATCTCAAACTTTTTGGGTAACTATTTCTCATCATCATGAACTTATATAAAAATTATTGGTTCAGAAAACATTTAATTTTATTGATTTTCCTATTTTTAATCATTTAAACATAATTTAATCTCGTTAAATCCGTTTTAATTATAAATAAGTTTATATAAATCATGGGAAAATTATTTTAATTTGTTTACATCAGAAATCATCCATCTTCTATAAAACTAGTATTTTTGGATCATGTATGGTATTATTAGTCTTATTTACGTTAAATTAGACATAATAAAACATTTATTTATTTATACAATATAAACATCTATCTTATAAATATTTTTATAATAGAAATACTCATATGGTTTAATGTCTTTATTAACCTTTATTGAATCATTGTGTAACTCAAAATTACTTATTTATATATTTATGATTATTGTATTTTTAAGTAACTAACTAAATTATTTTGTCTTAATTAATTGTGATATACAACTTTTACGTTAACACGACTTATCATAAAAACTCTAATTCCCCAAACCGACTTAGCAAACCCTAATGCCTTAGACCCTAGTTACCATAGACTTTTAGACTTTTCCCTTATTAGTATTCTTACACATTATAGGTTGAATTCCTCGGAATTCCCATTACTTAGCTCACGACCGCTTAAGTGGATTTTGATCGTTTCCGCAAACTGTGAGTATATCTTCCCCTTTTTACTATTTTACATTTCGGGGTGACTCATGTACTTACTATCAAGTTTATATTTCCTTTTACTAAAATAGCAATTCTTATGTGTGTTTGCTTGTGTTATTTTGTGTATCTATGACCTGTCAAATCATTAACCGCTGGGCGGCCTGGCATTTCAATGAATAGTACTATGGTTTATACCCTTGTGACTCTGTTGAGAGTCCTCGTCATTGCTATGTATTACTTTACTACTAGCGCATACTATATATATCTGCTTACTTCTCTTAGGGTTGATTTGACCCGGATACCACTTGTTACATAATTGCAAACAGTATACGACACATGAATTGCTAAACACTTTTCTACTATATTTATTTAAACAGGGTATGCTCACCAATACAATTTTTGTATTGACCAAATATTTTCGTACATGTTTCAGGTTTTTTTGAGACGCTCCTTTTAAGCTTTCGGATTTATATTTAGATTTTGATTTATTGTAATTCAGATTAGTTAGCATTTGGAATCGTTGTATTTCATTTCATTGTAATAAATTATTTAATCAATGTATTCAAATTTACACTTTTAGTCCATGAGCTATTGAACAATCGTCACTACGTGACACCTCGATGTTTCCGCCATCGGTTGGGGTGTTACAGATTGGTATCAGAGCCATGGTTATAGGGAATTAGGTTATTAGAATGCCTTTTAGCCTAGACTATAACTAAGTTTACTTTCACGAGTCCTCTCGTGTATATTTCTCTCGTTTCTTATATTTTCTTTCTAGATATTTTCGTTATGATTATTTCTCGTTATTCTTTCGATATTTTGCTTGGCGAAGAAGACACTCGTATTTCACAAACGAAACGATATCATCAAGTTAGGAGTGGTATCCATACCTTGGTGACTAGTTTCACTCCTCTATATGTTATTTATCTTAGGAATATATCTTCGAGATAGGAGTGACATCCACACCTCAAAGAATGATTCCTTCAAAAAGAAACTTAACCACTAAGCTGGGAGTGATATCCTTAACTTAGTGATTGGTTTCATTCCACAATCGTTTTCAATTTTGAAATACATCTTTGAGTTAGGAGTGAAATCCACATCTCAAGGATCTATTTCTACATCTCGTTGATTATGAATTTTCTTAAATGTTGGTAATCTATTACATACTTTAATCTTATCATTCACGTCATTTTAAATTATGGTCTTTTAAAACACATTAGATTTACACATACTTCATGAAATGGTTTCAATTTGCATTTTACAAACTTGTATTGCATATTTTAAAGACCAAATGTAAATCTTTTGTTTTCACATGACGTAACCAATTTATATTTTCGGGAGAAATTTGCAACTAATAATAAGCCTTATAACATTTTTTTTAAACTCGACTTCTCGTAAACACATGAAAATGTGTATTTACGAAGATTTTGCAAATGAACCTATTTTGAATCTAAAACACACTTCGATTTCTAAAAAAATTATTCTCATGCATCACTACTGTTCTTTCAACAATATCACATAGTCGAGTAAACTGCGAAAATTTACCTTTTACACTTATACTCTTTCAGTTGCAAAACTTTTGGTTTAACAAAACAATGGACATATCTTTTATCAGAATGTTGCTAAATGTCTTTTACAGTATAACGCATATATGTAAAATTTCTAGATTTTAACTCACATGCCAGTAGGCTATACACCCGTTCCGTGCACATTCATTTGCCGTAAATTTCATTATTTTATTCTTGCACCATTTTTATTCATAGATATTTCTAACCCGTTATTGTGATTATTTTCACATTGACTATTTGCATTAATTCAACTCGTTTATTTTCATTTTGTGAAATTGTGCGATTTACTCGATTTATGTTATACTATTCTTTCAGTCGGAATTTTATGCTATACTTATATACTTACTTGAACGCATATTTGACATGCATATTTTCTTTCCTGTTTTGAGCAAAACCCTGTTATACTTTACATTATTTTGTTCATCATCATGGTCAATGAACATACTAGTTGATAACTCGTATGAGATCTAAGCCAGTGCCCACGTACGACTCGGATTAGAGTATTTATTTAGTCCGAGGGGAACGGTGTAAATCTTGGAGTTTGTCAATATAGGTGCTTAGAGCCCAACGATGGGAACAGAAGTTACTGGTTAACGGTGAACCCGAAAGGGAAGAACCTCTAATCATGTCTATCACTTACATGTTATTCTTATTACGGTTAAAGGGAAAACCCGAAAGGGAAGGACCTCTAACCATGTCATGATTAAACATTATTTCATTACAGTGGTTATTTCATATTGGCCGCACACATTTATTTCATGTTAAGGTTATGGAAAAGCATAACACCTTAGTGTAAGGTAAATCGGTGATTACGGTCCGGAACGCAATCATGGGTTTACAGGTACATGAGGGTGGTGTGTAATTCTATTTAGGTTGTTGGGAGACAATCAGTACGAGTCCAAAGTATCGGGAGTGTGGTGGGTTAGCTGCGGTACACCCTATATATAAGCATAAACGATACTGCGGGAACGGACTAGGAGTCTGACCAAGAATCTACCCATTACTTTATGATTACCTCTTCGTTAGATCATTGACTAATAACTAGTATTTTCGACAAGAACGCTCTCACACCCTCGTTTATTTGATTCTCGTTGCATACTCCAATAACGTCCAGTCAGAAACTTTTCTAAAGTAGGGAAACTGCTACATTAGTACCTCTACCCCTCACCAGTTACACATTCCCAAAACTTTTCTTATTTAAACGCTTAACTTTCTAACTTCGAGCCAACTGTTAAAAGATTTTGAAACTTTTACTTTGGGTATTAGACAACTATTTTAAATGTTGGCAAATCATAACTAATGTAATTTTTTTTTTATACACTCATTTGACTTTTACAACGTTTTTTTTTTGTTGTTGTTTCATAGAAACCTCCACTTGAAAGAAATTTCGAGACGAAATGTTCTAAAGTAGGGGAGACTGTGACATCCGTCACCCTCGTCTTACATTTAGTTGCCAATTATTGTCCTTCGTGTGTTTTAATGTTTCTATTTTAGTCCTTGTGAGCTTCATCGTTTTAAAATTTAATAATAGATTAAACTCAATATTTATCACTTGCATTTATTTTGGACCGTGTCTACGTTTTAATCAAATGTTTGTCTTAACACGTTATTCGGAATGAATTTTATTAAAAATTTCATGTTTTATGAAGTTTAAAAACTTTTAAGTTAAGCTATGATAACTTAGTTAACTTTTTAAAAGAAAAACATAACAAAAATCATGGTATAACTAACTAAGTTTAAGTTGAGGAACCTTTTCTGCCAATTGCCCAAACTTTCAAAAAAAAAAAAAAAAAAAATTTCCCACCAGCTTGTCTCCACGTTTTTCCGGCTACCCAGTTTTCCGGCCGGCGACTAGTATTCCGGCGAGCATCGTCTGGGGCCGATTAACGGTTACCACTCGTTTTAAATGCTTCCCATACGTTTTTCTATCATGACCCAACGGTTTCCACTCCATTAATCGAGTTATTAACGCGATTTACTTCAGTTTTAATCGGGTTTAATGAAGGGGACGATCGGAATTTTATTAACACCCATGAATGCGTTTTGTATTGAAAACCTTATAAATAATTGCTACCAAATCATGCTGCACTTTCTACACTTCAAACCCACTATAAAACGAAGCTTAAAAACGTCCAAGAAAAGCTCAAAAATCGGCCTCTATATGCGGACCTGCACATGTAAATTCGAAGCCCAAAACGTTATTGTAAGTCCGATTATTTGATGCCGTTTTGTTATCTACACGTTAATCTTTGAAAGCCCTATGGTTTTTGATGTGATTCTAGTCTAATTCGGGTTATTAAAAAAACCTAGGGTTAGGGTTCTTGGCTTAGTTAATTTGGGGAATAAGATGAAGTTCCATACAAAGCTAAATATGTTTTAATCTGAGATTGTTCAACAAAGTGTTAGTTGGTGTAGTGGGTTGTTTGCTTGTTGCCTAGAACCCACGCGGGTTCGAGTCCTCCTGGATGCAAATCTGTATTTTTTGTTATGTCTTTCCATTTTCAATTTCTTATTTTTTTTAATATATATAATATATAGAAATTGAAATATTCATAATAAATCAAATTTTTATCCAAAAATTATGAAAATTTAGGTGTAGCTTCTTGACACCTCATAGAAAATTACCCCACTTTTATTTTCTGAAAAATGTTTTATTTTTATATTTTTATTGATTTAACTTGTTTTAATCATATTTAATTCATTAAAAATTCATTTTTAATGATTTTAATCTCAAACTTTTTGGGTAACTATTTCTCATCATCATGAACTTATATAAAAATTATTGGTTCAGAATACATTTAATTTTGTTGATTTTCCTATTTTTAATCATTTAAACATAATTTAATCTCGTTAAATCCGTTTTAATTATAAATAAGTTTATATAAATCATGGGAAAATTATTTTAATTTGTTTACATCAGAAATCATCCATCTTCTATAAAACTAGTATTTTTGGATCATGTATGGTATTATTAGTCTTATTTACGTTAAATTAGACATAATAAAACATTTATTTATTTATACAATTTAAACATCTATCTTATAAATATTTTTATAATAGAAATACTCATATGGTTTAATGTCTTTATTATCCTTTATTGAATCATTGTGTAACTCAAAATTACTTATTTATATATTTATGATTATTGTATTTTTGAGTAACTAACTAAATTATTTTGTCTTAATTAATTGTGATATACAACTTTTACGTTAACACGACTTATCATAAAAACTCTAATTCCCCAAATCGACTTAGCAAAACCCTAATGCCTTAGACCCTAGTTACCATAGACTTTTAGACTTTTCCCTTATTAGTATTCTTACACATTATAGGTTGAATTCCTCGGAATTCCCATTACTTAGCTCACGACCGCTTAAGTAGATTTTGATCGTTTCCGCAAACTGTGAGTATATCTTCCCCTTTTTACTATTTTACATTTCGGGGTGACTCATGTACTTACTATCAAGTTTATATTTCCTTTTACTAAAATAGCAATTCTTATGTGTGTTTGCTTGTGTTATTTTGTGTATCTATGACCTGTCAAATCATTAACCGCTGGGCGGCCTGGCATTTCAATGAATAGTACTATGGTTTATACCCTTGTGACTCTGTTGAGAGTCCTCGTCATTGCTATGTATTACTTTACTACTAGCGCATACTATATATATCTGCTTACTTCTCTTAGGGTTGATTTGACCCGGATACCACTTGTTACATAATTGCAAACAGTATACGACACATGAATTGCTAAACACTTTTCTACTATATTTATTTAAACAGGTATGCTCACCAATACAATTTTTGTATTGACCAAATATTTTCGTACATGTTTCAGGTTTTTTTGAGACGCTCCTTTTAAGCTTTCGGATTTATATTTAGATTTTGATTTACTGTAATTCAGATTAGTTAGCATTTGGAATCGTTGTATTTCATTTCATTGTAATAAATTATTTAATCAATGTATTCAAATTACACTTTTAGTCCATGAGCTATTGAACAATCGTCACTACGTGACACCTCGATGTTTCCGCCATCGGTTGGGGTGTTACATTTCCGGAAAAAATGAATAACGCTTTTAAGCATGTTGATGCATGGCAGATTTTTTAAAAGACATGGAAATCGGAGCAAGGTCCCATTGATGGGTGAGGAGTCCGGTGGTAGTTCCGATAAGAGAATAAGGTCATCGAAATCTGACAACTACTACCTAGGTTCATCCGACGATGGGTTCACAACTAGTAGGTTGGGCCTGGACTTGAACAGAGAAATCAGCAATACTCGATCTAGGCTGAAGGATAAGAGACCTATCGAGAGTCGTCAAGCAAAAGTAATTTGGCCGACTAACTAGATTCATACACGTCAAGGAAGGAGTGGTGCTTAAGGAGTTTGTGGATGCTAAAAAGAAACAAGTAGGCGAATCTATCGCATTGATGAATGCTCAACGTGAGAGGGTAAGGTGATTAACATCTGACGGGGACTCTGAGACGTTTACTCGGCCCCATGATCATCTTCGTGGCTAGATGAGGGAAATAGTTATAGCCCGTAAACGTGAAATAGCGGGTACATATGGATGGCCAACGAATGAGCTAGCTTAATGAAGTTTTTTCTTATTAAGTTTTCGTATTTTTTTTAGTTATGTATTGGTTTTATTTTTAATGAAAATATAGCTTGGTTGTTTAATTTATTTTCATTAAAAATGTAAAAAGTTACAAGGTAGACTGCTAGTAGTTTACGATGTTAGGTAGTTTAAGGTTAATATGACATGACAATGCAGGAATGGAAAGGAGCATGGTAGATGAAAGGAGTTGCCTCTCCACCCTAATCACTATAAGAAACCTTTTTTTAACGCATATGCTCAATCTTGCCTTACAATGAGTTATATATGAACGTTTAGTCTTCATGTTGGGAAAGTGATAAATTAATGAAAGTTGTTTGACTATTTTAACTAGGGGTGACAATTGATTCTGAACTCTTGATGGGTAAACCTGAGAACTGACACATTTGGGACAGGTTTGGAGTCGGATATTCTTGTACGGGACTAAGTTCGAGATCGCCTTTTATTTTTTACGGGTTTGGGATGAGTTTGGGATTTGGTGATATATTCATTTACACGAGCCGATTATCCGATAAAATGTGCACATTTAACCAATTGTATACCAGATGTATTTTTTTTTAATGTGTATGATACATTCATTTTTCTTCTTCTTGTATTGAGGCAAGTGAAAAGTCACATAAAGGCCCAACTCCCAGTCTTCCAATCCGATTGTATTCCTTCTTACTTAGTTCATGTGTAGTCGGGCGCTTTCACCGGCGTTTTAGCCCCATAGTGTCGGGGAACACCGCCCCCCGGGCGCTATGGGGGCGCTGCCCCTTTGGGCGTTATAAATATAACGGGCGTTGTCCCTTTGCTGAACTGATTATTATTATTATTATTATTATTGATATGTATGTGTGTGAGAAGAGGAGGAAGAAGAAGAAGAGGAGGAGGAAGGGGAGGAGGAAGAGGAGGAAGATGAAGAAGAAGAGGAAGAGGAAGAAGAGGAAGAAGAGGAAGAGGAAGAAGAAAAGGAAGAGGAGGAGGAAGAAGAAATGAAGAAGAGGAGGAAAAAGAAAGAGTTAAATGCCAATTTAGTCCCTGAGGTTTGTCAAAAATTGCCACTTTCATCCAAATCTTTTTTTTTTGTCAATTTAGTCCCTGTGGTTTCATTTTTTTGCTATTTTAGTCCTTGTGGACTAACAAGATTTGGATGAAAGTGACAATTTTTGACAAACCTCAAGGACTAAAATGACAAAAAAAAAATGAAACCACCAGGACTAAATTGACCAAAAATAAAGATTTGGATAAAAGTGGCAATTTTTGACAAACCTCAGGGACTAAATTGGCATTTAACTCAAAAAGAAATGAAGAAGAAAAAGAAGTAGGTGGGGTGGGTTATTATTTTTTATTTTAATAAATATTAATTTTTAATAGTAAATATTATTTTTTTATTATTGTTTTTTAATTTAATAAATTTTCTTTTATTATTATTATTATTATTTTTATTATTATTATTAGGTATTTAATATTATTATTTAAATAAAAAACAATAATTAAGCAATGATTACCCAATCATTTATAAAGCCCCATAACGTCCCTTCCCACTACACCATCTTTTTCCATGACGCCCTATAACCCTCATTCTATTACTTTATAATATTTTAATTCCCATAACGCCCTATAATCCCCCTCCAATACACATGACCTTATGAGTTCTTACATTTGACCATTTATCACCTTTAGGTATTTTACTTATATACACTATACTTAATTAAATATTTTAATAATGATAACGCGTAATGTAATTATTTAGTAGTTATTTGGTAGATACCCAACATGTTTTGGGTCGAGTACGGGGTATGTACAAAATTTTAATTGACGAGTTTACCTTATACCAAACTTATCTAATGGGTTTCGTGTTGGAATAAGCTAAACGTGCCCATTGACATCCCTAATTTTAACCGTGCTTCATTGTAATTATGATAAAAAAATTTTTTTGGATATGTTACCACTAGGGTTGGTTCATCATAGGGGCAAGGCAGACAATCAGTTTGAACCCACTCTTTCACGGCGTTCAAAGCTTTTAAATTGTTATAAATATAAATGTTTGTAAACAAAGAAGTTGTTCGACTCTATCTTTTTTTTTTCTCTTGTGATTATTTTATCTTTCTTTGTATCTTTCTCTCATCATGAAAAATAGAAAAGCCTTTTATTATCTTATATCATTAGGGTAATGATCCGCCAATGATCTCCAGCCCAACTGGTTTGAGGTAGGGTGAGTTTTTCCTTAGTGGTTCACATCCTGGGGGTAGATCACAGGTTCGATCCATGCACACCATAAAAAATTCCTCCGTGACGGGTTGAGCTTAGGCAAAGGGGACGATTCGAACTTGGGACCGCTAAATTAGGGTTGTACAAAGATTTTCCACTAAACTAAGTCTTTAAAAAAGGGTAATGATCCATCAACTGAAGAATTCATCCTGGAAGTAGATATTTAAAAGTTAAAACTCAATATGTTTTTAAACCCAATTCTTATTTAACCCTCTTTTTAAATTTACATAAATTTTATATTTTAGTGACCCATTTTTTCTATTCGCTACAGCCCTTGAATCCTTAAGGATTCTCAGAGACAATCATTGTCACAACGTGATGCAATATTACATGTTCACAATTTAAAAAAACAAGTATGTTTTATTATAACTTTGAAGGAAAAAAGTGATAAATAGTACACGTGTGTACATAGATATTGTATATGTTGCTCTAGTAAAGCAATAAAATAAGAATGGGTTCCGATATTGTCACACTCTTTACTTATAAATGCACATCCTTGCACGCTTATACGCGACGTATGATGTCATTATCATACGTCGTGTATGAGGGTTTGACTATGAGAATGTTTGCCCCCCCCCCCCCCCCCCCTCTCCTACAAGTCACGTGTAGTCTATACGTCGCGTATAGAGAGGTGTGCAAAGAATTTTGAGAGTGTATCATTACCACCACCTAAAAGAAATAAGTTTTATATAACTTCATTTCCACGCAACTAAAAGCATTTTTAAATATAGTGCGACAAAAAGCATGTCATGTGATTGGATTCCATTTTAGTGGCAGAGTTTACAAACCAAAATCATGTTGGAGGTTTATAGAAGGAAATGTCGCATCAGAAGAGTTGGCGTTATGGAATGTCTCATAATCGTAAATCTTCTATAAGAAATACAATAAGATTTTAGGTCATGTAGATGAACATGTGTTTGATCGATTGATTATATATGTAACACCGTAGGGATCCATATATAAACATAGTATCTATTTGGACTGTGCTTTCTCTTAATCGGTTTCGATACAAGTCAGCTCAATAATTTGATTGGTATTACCATGAATGAATAGAATTGTTTTTCATAAATCATAGGAAAAGAAACTTTTTTTTGAACGGCAAACAAATTGGAATCACTCACGGAACACTGGAGTATCATCGTGCCACCAATGTTGTCACGCGATCATATTCCACCACCAAGTCACCAATTCAGGAGGAAACTCATAATTATGAGAAAACCCCCTTTGTGAGATTCGAACCCAGGACCTTATATGGTCTCTAAGTCTTATCTCACCACCAAGATGCCGCTGGGCTATAATGCCTTTGGCATAGGAAAAGAAACTAAAAGGAAAAACATACCAATACCCTTAATTAATTCATGTATAAGGTGTTGTAGGTTGTACCTTTACTCTTATAAAAAAATTGATTATTTTTAGTTTATATCGTAATAGCTACGACATAATCGTATTTAAGTTCTAATCAAGTTACCTAACATTGTTATGGTCTTTTTCTAGTCAATTACCTATTTATTTTCAAATCCCCTTTGAATTAATATATCAATTTACTATTTTATATGACAAGATCATCAAAATTATTTTGTGTTACGTTTGGGCAATTGGTGAAAACAAGAAACAATTAGGCATATGTAAAGATGCTTAGTTGTTGGGTGGTATGGTGCTTTCATAAAATTGTCTTAATTAATTATTTGACTATTTTTACTTATTTAATAACGTTGATGTGGTACCAACATGTCTATCTTTGTACAAATTTCAACATTGCATCTAAGTAAATTATATAATTTTTACATGCGATTTAATGTTTTGTATAGGATTTAAAATATGTTACATAGATCTTTTATGTTATTTGGTGCAAATTTTGCATTTTTTCGATTGTATAAACTATCGATAGATCTTGTCGTAAATCATAACGTCAATGTTTGCCTACTTCATAGCAACTTCTATATGATGTCCTGTACACACTTAGCAGAATTACATAAACGATCACAACT
Source organism: Ambrosia x helenae (assembly GCA_030844895.1). NCBI lineage: Eukaryota > Viridiplantae > Streptophyta > Magnoliopsida > Asterales > Asteraceae > Ambrosia > Ambrosia x helenae. The sequence goes on from CM061231.1 coordinate 126,578,825, forward strand.
TTAACTTCAAGAAAACTAAAAATGGATTTGGAATCCAGATTTCAATTAGAAACACACAAACTTAATCGATATGATAATCCATTGTGATTAACAAAAACACAATGGATTTCTGAATAGACTTCTAAGAACCTAAAACTAATTCTTAAGGGAATCATATGGTGTATGGTTAATGTACGTTTTGTTTGTAATTGGATAGAGTCATAGAGAGACCAAAGGGCTTGTAGTCTACAGATTATCTATATTATCTTATTAAGAAAGAGTGATGTACCATATTGTAATTTTGTCATTGGTACAAGTTAACAAGCAACATATACAACATATTTAAGCAAAAAAATTAAGGGTATTATTGGCATAGTTGTGACAATTAAGACACTTGTGATGGTAAATTAGTAAATTTAACATAATCCAATACCTCACATCCTAAAATCTTATCCCAATTATGCCCTTATGTCCAACTTTTAAAACACAAAATACAACCTAACCTATGATGCATCTTAAATGTAAGACCTTTCAACCCCTCATATATATTATTATATATACTTAATTATAATCAATTTCTTGAATGCTAATAGTCTTTTCATAACCCCAAACAAAATCTTAGAGCTAATTTCATGCTTTGAAACATTGTTTTGTCCAAAAAATTATGTCTTCCATGTTAGACGAGAAGAGAAAAAAATCAATGAGAAGTTAAGACGCTTGCAAGATATGGTTCCCGGATGCTACAAGGTATAAAGATATGAGTTAATCTTTATATACATATATACATATTTTCTACTTGTTCATATGTTCTTTGACAATTAAAAAAAATTATCTTCATAATATATCACTGTTTTGCTCCATTTAAATTTAGTTATTTGCTATAGAGAATGAGAATTCGAGTGATGTTGGATCGTTGCAGAATCAAATTGAGGTAATTTATTTGTACAACTAACAATATTCAGAATTATTGATGAGAAAATATTTTTCAAAATTAATTAGTACAGTATTTTCTCTTCTTTGTGCATTTTTAGTTTCTCTCCATGAAACTTTCAGAATCTATCATGTTCTATGACCTATTGACCTCAACTCTACTGAATTGGATGATATGGCCCCAATGAAGGTGACAGGTGGATTTCCTAACTATCCTTGTTAAGAAGTTGTGTATCTTGAATCATATATATTGTTAACTGAATAAAACAGACAAAATTATAAATATAATATTCTAGATTTGCTAATACGTTTCTAATATATTATAAATATTACTTCCACTTACTGCATGGGATGAAAACTAAAGTTGCAAGGAACAAATGGACAGGAAGGACACATGATGGAGAGGATGGTTGGAGAAAGGTATGGAGACTTTCCTCAATTTCAATCAACATGGTCTCCTTGAACGCCATGAAATAGTTAACTCTATAAATCTATATATGCATGCTCAAATATAACTTTACACGTAAACTATATTTGTTCCAAGACTTTTAAGGTATTTGTTGATCTATTTAATGTTCTTGTTAAACGTTGTATGAAGTGTGGTTCACAATATTTTTTTGCTTTCAGCAATTGTATATTGTTTAAGTTCTAATTCTAATTACTAAAATAAATTAAACACTAGCATAAAAAGAAAACAAAAACTTAACTATGTGTTAATTACTTATGTTATTTGTGTTACGAAATAAGAAATCGAAAAGCCATAAATTCACGCTCACGTTAATGAATCAACCCGAATCTTTATCTTCTATACTTTATTATAAAGCATCAGTGAAGGATACCCGTAAAATTTAAGTAAATACAACATTTATTGCTTATAGTACAATGCTTATTGAAGTCATTTAAGGGGCAAAATTGTCTTTCTACTTAAATATTAAATTGTTGAAGAAATTAATTTAATGTTTGTATTAATGTTATAGTCTTATAAATAGTGGTCATGTATTTAGTATATAAATAATGTGGTGACTCTTCACATACATAACTTACATATTTTTTAATGTTTATAACCTTATAAACAATGGTCTTTCATTTGGTATATAAAACATATCAATAAATAAAGTTCTCTCTTCTTTCATTATTTCTTTCTTTCCATACATGATGTCTGGATTCTTCTTCTAATGTTTATACAACTTGTGCGTTGGTTGCTACTAGATTAACTTTATACGTAAACTATATTTGTTCTAAGACTTTTAAGGTATTTGTTGATCTATTTAATGTTCTTGTTAAACGTTGTATGAAGTATGGTTCACAATATTATTTTGCTTTTGCCAATTGTATATTGTTTAAGTTCTAATTCTAATTAATAAAATAAATTAAACACAAGCATAAAGAGAAAACAAAAAACTTAACTATGTGTTAATTACTTATGTTATTTGTGTTAAGAAATAAGAAATCGAAAAGCCATAAATTCATGCTCACGCTAATGAATCAACCCGAATCTTTATCTTCTATACTATTTTATAAAGCATTAGTGAAGGATACCCGCAAAATTTAAGTAAATACAACATTTATTGCTTATAGTACAATGCTTATTGAAGTCATTTAGGGGGTAGAATTGTCTTTCTACCTAAATATTAAATTGTTGACGAAATTAATTTAAACATAATTATAAAATTGATGAGAAAATTAACAATAATGTGGTGACTTTTTACATTCATAACCTCCATGTCTTTATTTTGTTTATGTCAATGTTATAGTCTTATTATTATGTTTGTATCAATGTTATAGTCTTATAAATAGTGATCATGTATTTAGTATATAAATAATGTGGTGACTCTTCACATACATAACTTACATATCTTTCAATGTTTATAACCTTATAAATAACGGTCTTTCATTATTTCTTTCTTTCCATACATGATGTCTAGATTCTTCTTCTCATGTTTATATAACGTATATGTTGGTTGCTACTAGATTAACTTTATACGTAAACTATGTTTGTTATAAGACTTTTAAGGTATTTGTTGATCTATTTAATGTTCTTGTTAAACGTTGTATGAAGTGTGGTTCACAATATTATTTTGCTTTCGGCAATTGTATATTGTTTAAGTTCTATATTATAAAGCATTAGTGAAGGATACCCGCAAAATTTAAGTAAATACAACATTTATTGCTTATAGTACAATGCTTATTGAAGTCATTTAGGGGGTAAAATTTTCTTTCTACCTAAGTATTAAATTGTTGAAGAAATTAGTTTAACATAATTATAAAATTGATGAGGAAATTAACAATAATGTAGTGACTACTTACATTCATAACATCCATGTCTTTCATAACTCGATATTTATATTATTTACACATGTTGGTTATAAATGCAAAGAATATATGGTGGTTAAATCTTGGGTAACAACCCATTTTTCACAAATAGGTTAAATAAATATTTATTTAAAAACTAAAAACCACTTCACTTGTTTGTTTAATTAAAAGTTACTCATAAATTTTTATAAAACATATAGAACCAATATTACCGTAATGACAATATGATATTTACCGGTAATGACAACATGACATAATTTTTTGTCGTATTCTCAACTAAGTTTAGTAGTTGTTACCTAAATTAATAGTTTATTTATATTTATTTTCTACAAGTCCAAGAACCATCTTGAAAATAAAATCCATTAACAATATATTTACTAGATCTAGCACGCCTTTAAAATCAAATACTACACAATATATCATGAGAGGTTCAATAAACTAACAGTAACATGTATCCCGCTACAAATTGTCTCTCCGCAGCAACGCGCGGGGTTCCCCACTAGTTATAGTTAGTACATAATGATGTTCATCCTCAAGTAGTTGAAGGTTCTGTCAATGATGTCCAGCCCAGCTGGTCGGAGGTGGGAAGGTTTGCTCCTTAGAGAGGTTCTCGTCCGGGCTTGGTCTCAGGTTCGAGTCCCCCCACTTGCACTAAGGGGTGAGAAATTCAACACCCGCGTTTGGCTTGGATTCGAACTGGGGTTGAAGGGTTGTGCGTCGTTTGGATTCTCCGATAAAACACACCTTCCAAAAAAAGTAGTTGAAGGTTCTAGTTTTATGGTGGATACATGGGCAAATTAAGGCTAATATTAATTGGTGTGTGAGTTCGATGTTGTAGAAAACTAGGGATACAGAAAGTTGAAATGCAATGTACATTGATTCTGAGCAAAATTATTTAAATATAAACAATATATATTTATGAGAGATTATTTTTTGGGATCTACTTATATAGTATTGTTTGTATACCTCTATGGTATCAGACGCAGACAAAGTTTATGTAATCATGGTTCTAGGGCTGGCATAACAGGCTACACGAACCTGTTAAGACACGAATACGAAAGCTGTAAACACGAACACGACACGAAATCTAATTGTGTCAATTTTTTCAAACACGAACACTGTAACATTTCGTATTTATTCTTGTACGTTACACCATCACATTTAATAAAACGTCAAGTTTCGTTAATCTCGTGTACAATAATTATTTTGTCGTGCTTGTGGGACCCTAATACCATATATATATCATAATTATTAAATGGAATAGTTTGGAAATATCAAAAAAATTATTTGTCTTGGCCGGGATTCGAACCCGCGCCAAGATCCGGGTCAACCACACCAGAGCACAAGCCAGCTGGGCTGGCCAACACTTTTGTTGGAAACCCAGCACAAAATAATTATAAAGGGACTTCAAACCTTCACAGTTGACTCGCAAAGTCAACTGTGATGAATGACTTGCCTAATTCATCAACATTAACGCGTAATTGGTATAATTTTGGCAAACTTATTTGATTACCGGCCTCGTTCATCTATGATTACACGTTTATTACCAATTATCGTTGACTAATTGATGTTATACGCGCATAACATTAACTCGTGAGTCAACCTTACCAATTAACCCAATCCATCGACCCTCTATATAAATTGAACCTTGGCACAGCATAACAACTCGCTCACTTATCTCTCTTAACCTCCAATTCTTCTGAAACACCTCTGTTAATTACAATTTTGAACGCTGTTTGACTTTGGTCTTTGACCGGGCATTCATCAACGAATCATCACTGTAAGTTTGATGTTTTATATGGGTTTTGATCACCGGCGTTCACACATCAAAAGCCCTAACATCAATTGGGCCAATGATGTGTGAATCGCATTATTGCAGAATTAGGGTTCGTGGGGTTTTTGATTGGGGATAAACTGAATTGCCACTGTGTATTTATTAAATTATAAACGGGTTTCATCACAACCACTGGCCTAGGCCAAGTGGTTGTGACCAAGGCTTGCAACCTCAGCTAACCGGGTTCGAGTCCCGGCTCTGGCTTACCTTTCTTTTCTTTTCTTTTTTTTATTTATAAACAACTAATCCTATTATATATATATATTATATTTAAAACTTATAAATTCATTTTTAAATAATAAAACCCTTTTATAAATTCTAAAAAAATTATATTTATTAAATCTGAGTCAAAGGTTTTATTCACAATTTTTATTTTTCTAAAATTCATTTATTTAATATTTATAATAATTAAATCAATTTTATACTATTATATTTATAAAAATCTATTAAAATATCAAAACAATTTTATTAAATTCTCCAAAAATTATCCTGAGTTTGTATAAAGTTAAACTTTACTGAAATAATTTTTAATTCAGAAAAATCATTTATTTTATATTTTTAATCAATTTTTGTTAGATTTAATCATAATTAAATCATAATAAATTCAATTTTCATTATTTTTGCACCAAAATTTTATACAATTTATTTTTAAATATTTAGAACAGAGATATGATTTTTAAAATAGAAATTCTTTAATTTTAGTATTTTTGAATATTAAAGTTAATTGTTGGCAATTTGTAATAAATAGATTTAAAAATCTATTTTAAATGAAATAATTTTATAACAATTATTTTTATACTTCAAACACTTTATTGTGTACATTCTAAATTCAAATTTTATAAAAAGACTTTCTTTTATTTAATTATCAAATTTCCCTTTATTTAACTATCATTTTATTTTAAATTCAACAATTGAATATCCCCAAATCGAAACCCTAGGATATACTTATAAACTAGTTAGACTTAGACTTATTTGTTGCCTTGTACATAGGGTAACACTTGGCAAGCTATTGGGCTACATTTATACTATATCTCAATACCAAAAACTATACTAAGGTGAGTTTACGTAATCCTGTTTATGCGATTCTTTATACTTGCAACAATTTTAAGCAATTCAACATATATGTCTAGTAGTAAACTTTATTGCCTCATGTATTAGTCAACAGTTTCAACGAGTTTCAACGAGTTTCAACATTTACATAATCATTAGCTATGGCCAAGCCGGCGATACTCAATAATAGATCTATTGGATTGACAACCCCACCCGGATACGTGTACCTCCTACATAGGTCACGTGGGTGATTGTTATCGTTCAACATATTACTAAGGTGAACCGTAGATGACGGGATGGACCTAAACTAGTCGGAGGTTTGATTATGTCAACATATTATACTATGCATGTAGACTTAAATTTACGATAGACGTACGAATTGCTAGACTTTTATACTTAAACTATATGCTTAACATGGATTATGTATTCTCACCAACTTCTAGTTGACCCCCCCCCCCCCCATTTTTACAACTCAACAGGTGATAATGATGCTTGAAGATTAGAGTACTTATGAAGAAAATAAGGAGTCTATGCATGCTTGATTCTTGTGTGATGTTATAGAATTCCACATTCAAAACTCTTATGTATTTCAATTTTTGGATATTTGCAATTTAATATTTATTTCAATTAAAATTTGGATTACCATGTGCTACTGTATACTCATCAATACGTGACACCTCGATGTTTCCGCCATCGGTTGGGGTGTTACAAACACAAACTTGTGTATAACAGGTTAACACGATAAGGAACACTAGTAAAACAGGTTAACACGACAAGACACGATAAGACACGACAAGACAAGACACAATAAGACACGACAAGACACAATTAGGCACGATAAGACACACGATAAGACCTGTTAAGACACGAACACGAAACAGGTAAACACGAATACGACACGAAAATAAACAGGTCTTGACTTGTCGAACCGTTATAAGTACGAAACCTGTTAAAATCATATAGGTTCGTATTAGGTTATCGTGTTCATGTCTAAATTGCCAGCCCTACATGGTTCTTTAGGAAAAGAAATGTATAGACAAGACATTATTGTAAGAAACACAAAAATAGATACTTAAAAACAAAGGGAATATAGTGAAAATAGATAGCTGAAAGTAGACAATTACTTTTTTAGAGTAAAGTGTAATTTTTATCTATGTGGCTAAATTATCATTTCAATCCAAAAATAAATTTTATGTTATTTTCATCCTTGACGTTTTCAAACCATGTTAGTTTAAAACAAAAACTTAACATGCGTTAACTTATAATAAATATAAAATACAATTACTTTCTTTTTGAATGGTTAATTTCATTTAAAAATAGCCAGTGAGACGCTAAAACAAAGAGAAACAAATTACAAAAGATAATACACCAATCTTTCCATTGAATACTTTTTAATGGCGACCTACTCTTGATCCAAAAAACTCAACGATTTAATATCCTCGGTTGTCTTTGAATGCTAGCTCGCTTGTAAAAAAAAGACAAGCTCGTTTCTACTTTTTCATATACGCCAACACCTGGTAGGGATAATACCATAAAACATCTTTTTTTGATCCTCCAAGTTGCAAGAGTTGTAAACCATCAATAAATCTCGCATGGTAAAGATGTAGATCGATGGAATCTTACACCGATTAGAAATACAATGCCACTAAAAAAAGTAAAACAATTACTTATTTTCTCTAAAAAGTTGTCAAAATATATACTGCATGATTGGTCAAAACTCAAAAGGTCATAGTGGACCGATAGATGGAAGGTAGGTTCAACAAGTAATAAAGGCTCTTACAGTTTATCTATTGACACGTTGCATCCGTTATCATATCGGTTTTAAGGTTTCATCATTTCATATCTTCGTCCGTCCGATCAATCTAATCATCCACTTAATTTACTCCACCGATCTACAACACCTCTATTTGACTTTAATACACACTTTTTGTATATAAAAAAAAGTATAAGGGGATGGGGCGCTACCAGATTTGGTCACGGATACCTCATTATCAGCATGGTAAAACCGCCGTCACTGATGCTGGTAGTGGATCCGTAAACCATTTTCTGGTTCTAGTTAACGTATGGTAACACCTGATTTTTTTCTCTCCCTATGTCAAATCACTAATACACATAAATATTCAAAGATTTTCTCATGAGATGGAGGATATGATGGTGATGGTTACGGTGTACAGAGGACACAACGGTGATGGTTACAGCCGATGAATCTGTTAATGGAGAGGATGAATCGTTGATATGATCGATGATGGAGGTGATACAGAGGATGAATCTGTTGATGGAGAAGATGAAAAAAGTGAGAGGTTGATGAAGAATCAGTGGAGAAGATGAATTTGTTATTATTATTGTTATTATTATTATTATTATTATTATTATTATTATTATTATGTGTAAAAATAAATGATTGTTGGTAAAGAATCATCGGAATGTTGCCTTTAAAGACGGTTTCAGTGGAGTGAATCAGTAAAGTGATGCGGCAGTGTAGGATTTATGTAAATCAGTGAAGTTGAAAATGTTTCAGTGGAGCAGCACCCCGTCCCCTAACACTTTTGTTAGTATTAACGATGTATAGATAATAGTAATAGAGAGATATGGTATAATACTACTATAAATTATATTGTATGAATTAGTTGTTTGAAATATGTATTGGTTATATTTATACAGTTTCAAAGGAAAAATAACATACGAAAATGTGTCTAGCTTTTTGAGAAAGACAACAATTTTTATGGACACGTCATCATAATTACATATGTGATGTTAAAAACTCAATTAGGGCTATTTTTTGTATCTAATGTATTTAAACTGGTATTGATTACGAGTTAAGAGCACCAAAGTATATAAATGTTTAACTAAATAAAAATATATATTATGAGCAGGGATCGGTTCAAGGAAGGGATTTGGTATGACGCTCACAGCAGGAAAGGAAAGAAACGTAATCATGTTGCGGGATCGAAGCCGAGTGAAGAAACGGTGACCAAGTATTTTGTGTCAAACCTCCCTGAAGGTTGTTCGTCGGCGGATATTTTTGGAGTGCTTAAGAGGTATGGGAGTATTCAGGGTACGTATATTGCAAGGAAGTACGACAAGTTAGGTAAACGTTTTGGTTTTGTGTCGTTTATCCATGTTAAAGATCCGATCGCTTTAGAGAGGGATATGAAGGATGTGTGGATTGGGTCGTACAAACTGTTCATAGTTTTGGCTAGGTTTGTGGATGGGGAGCGGGTTAATAGGAAAGATGATAAGAAGTGGGTTCCGGTGGAGGATGACAACGTGGGTGGGGGTGTAAGAGATGATCATGTACCGGTAGTTGATGGGGATCAGAATGGGGGTCGTTTTGATGATGGTAGGACGTTTAAAGACACGTTGCTGGGGTTGAATAAAGAGGGTCCGATTACTGAGATTGTTGTGGATGATGGGTTCGTTGGTAATCCGTTATGGAAGGGGTGGGCTTTGGCCGGCCGTACAAGGGATTTACAAGCTCTAATGTCCCTTAGAAGTTGGTTAGTTGAAGTGAGAATGTTGAATGTGAAGGTTCGGTACGTTGGAGGGTTGTCCGTTCTTTTGGTATTTGATGATAAAGTAGCGATGATGGATTTCTTGATCACCAAAGATGTGTGGTCTCATGTTTTTGAGTCTTTGGTGGTTTGGGAGGGTCAGAATTATCCGGTTGATCGAATTGCTTGGTTACGTATCTCCGGCATTCCGATGTACTTGTTAGATGATAGGGTGGTGGAGATGGTTGGAGCTAAGTATGGTAGGGTGGTACAGTCAGCGGGGTTGGTGAGACCTAGGAGGATTTGTCCAGCGTGAAGATTGGGGTTCTTGTTAGTTCTATGACACGTATCCATCAAAGTTGTAAGTTGATATGGCGGAATGTGACGTCGTTGGTGTTAGTTGAGGAAGAAGTAGGGGTGTGGAGCCCGGTTTGTATTGGGCCTCAGGTAGCGGAGAGGGTGGTGGAGTCGAGGAGTGACAAGAGTATTATGAATGATGGTGGTCATAGCGAGCAAGTGAACGTGGATACTGAGAAGGAGGATGTAGGGGGAAATAATTTGCATGGCTTGCATGCTGAGGTTGAACAACAAGCGCAGGGTGACAACAGTATGGGAGAACAGACTGGGGAAAGTTTTTGTATGCCGGATCCTACTGAATTTTCGGGAGCGAGGAAATGCAAACGTGGCCGGTTTCGTAAAAAGGTTCGAGGCGATAAGTCTATTTCGCCTTCGGGAGCGGATAGGCCTAAGAAACGGGCTAGAGATGGGGGTGACGATCCTTACGATATAGATCGTTTTATTTTTAATATTCAAGGCGGACATTCTAATTCGTTGGTGGAGACTCGGACGCAACAGGATCTTAATGTGGTAGACGTGGGGGATAAACATGTTGAGTCAAAAGTGAATGTAGAGGTTAATGCAACAGTGGAGTTGGGTCATGAGTTGGGTGCGACTAACCTTGGTGAATACGAGGATTCTTTCCGACAAATGATCAACGATGAAGGCTTTCAATCGGTGTCCTCATGAATTGCATATCTTGGAACATTCGGGGGCTGGGATCTACGACTAAGAGTGCGTGGTTAAGAAACTTAAAAGTGGTAAATGAGGCTGCGTTTGTGATGTTACAGGAAACTCAATTTCAATCTTTGGAGGGGGTTAATATTGGTAGTTTTTGGGGTGTAGGGGATTTTGATTTCGACTTTGTCGATGCGGTAGGGCGGTCGGGTGGGTTGTTGTCGATATGGAACTCTAAACTGTTCAAGAAGGAGTCCGTGGTTAAACATAGATATATCCTTGGGGTTTCGGGCCATTTGGTTAATGATGGTCAAAAGTTGTTGTTTATTAATGTTTATTGTCCGCAGAAACTTGTAGATAAGCGGGTGGTTTGGGAGGAAATTAAACGATTGATTTCAAACGATGACGAGTTGGTGATTATTGCGGGTGATTTTAATTGTGTTAGGGATCGTTCGGAACGGCGTAACTCCAAGTTTCATGACGGGGAGACTAGAGAATTTAATGATTTTTTGGACGATGCCGAGCTTCATGAGTATGGGTTGCGGGGTAGGAAATTCACGTATATTGTCGGTAACAAGCTGAGTCGGCTTGATCGGGTGTTTGTTTCTTGGTCGTTCATGGCTAAGTGGAGTAATGCGGAATATAGAGTGTTGGATCGGGTTGAGTCGGATCACTGCCCGGTGTTGTTAAAGATTGAGTCGCGGAATTTTGGCCCTAAACCGTTTCGCTTCTATAATTCGTGGCTTCATCGTGATGGGTTTGTGGAGGTTGTGGAAAGTGTCTTGGCTAAGGAATTTATTTTGGATGCTCCTGACTTGAAACTTATGGCCAAATTCAAGTACCTACGTAGCAGTATTAAAGATTGGTATGGTAACCAAGTTAAGAAAGAGAAGGAAGAGATTGATGCGCTTAGGTTGGAAATGAAGGAGTTGGAGCTGACTTTGGAGAATCGTGATTTAACTGAGGCTGAGGTTTGGGTTATGGAAGAGGCGGGTAAAAGGGTCAAGGAGTTGGAGATGCTTCATGTCCGGGACTTGAAACAGAAAGCGAGGGTTAGGTGGGCGAAGGAGGGGGATGAAAATTCTTCTTTTTTTCATGGTGTCATTAATGCGAGAAGGGTCTCTAATGCGATTCCGGGGTTAGTTATTAAGGATAAATGGGAGATGAAGCCTCAGGTGGTGAAGCGAGAGGTGGTTCGATTTTTTAGAGAAAAGTTTATTGAAGATATTAAATTACGGCCGACTTTAATGGTTGAAGATATTAAGAAATTGGAGCCGATAGCTGCGAATAGTATCATCGCGCCGTTTCTTGAGAATGAAATAAAAGAAGCGGTTTGGGACTGTGGGAGTGATAAGGCGCCGGGTCCTGACGGCTTTAATTTTTGTTTTATTAAAAAATTTTGGCATTTGTTTTCAGGTGACTTTGTGGAGATTTTTAAGTTTTTGCTGAGACAGGTGAGATAAGCAGGGGAGCGAGCTCGTCTTTTATCACACTGGTGCCTAAAGTCAAAGACCCTGTGGAGCTTGGAGAATATCGCCCTATTAATTTGATTGGTGTCATCAGCAAAGTCATTTCGAAGGTGTTAGCGAATCGGTTAAGGAAGGTGATTGATAGTTTGATCTCTGAAGCGCAGACAGCTTTTATTGCAGGTAGATATATTCTTGATGGCCCGCTCATTATTAGTGAGGTTCTTTCTTGGGCTAGAAGTAGTGGTAAAGAGTTGTTCATGTTTAAGATTGATTTTGCCAAGGCTTATGATAATGTTAACTGGGAATTTCTGGTGTCTATTATGCGGCAAATGGGTTTTCCTGAGGTCTGGTGTAGGTGGATTAAAGGTGTGTTGGTTTCTGCTAGATCCTCGGTCCTGGTTAACGGGTCCCCTACGTTTGAATTTTCGTGTGAAAAAGGCATTAGACAAGGTGATCCTATCTCCCCGTTCTTATTTATTATAGTTATGGAAGCTTTAGCTGGTATGATGAGAAGGGCGTGTAGGTTGGGGTGTTTTAATGGTATTAGTCTCCCGAATGGTGGTGTGATTCTTTCTCATTTGTTATATGCGGATGATGCCATGATTATGGGGGAGTGGTCTAGCAGTAATTTTGAGACATTGAGGCGGATTCTTAGAGTGTTTCATTTGTGTTCGGGCCTTCGTATAAACATACACAAGTCTAATTTGTTTGGGGTGGGGAAGGAGCTGGGCGATGTTATGGAGCAGGCCCGGTCTATGGGGTGTTGTGCGAAGGAGTTGTCGTTCACTTATTTGGGAATTACGATGGGATGTAACATGGGGAGGATTAGAAATTGGGATCCGGTGATTAATATTTTCAAGAATAGACTGTCTAAATGGAAGTCCAAGGTTTTGTCGATTGGTGGTCGGTTGGTTTTAATTAAATCAGTTATGGAAAGCTTGCCGTCGTATTATTTTTCCCTTTTCAAGGCGCCTTCTATGGTGATTAATAGTCTTGAAGCGCTTATTAAAAAATTCCTGGGGGGTGGTGATTCGGATATTAAGAAAGTTCACTGGGTGGCTTGGGATAGAGTTTCGCTCCCTAAAAAGTTTGGTGGTTTGGGCCTTAGCCGTCTTGGGGATAGTAATAATGCTTTTATCTTAAAGTGGCTTTGGAGGTATAGAGTAGAGGAGGGGTCGATGTGGAAAAGGGTGATTGATGATATTCATGGGTCGGCTCGTCAATGGGAGGCTTTCCCGAGTAAAGCGCGGTTTAATGGTACATGGTATAAAGTGGTGAAAACCTGTAATAGTATTCGTGTGGGGGATTCTATTGGTTCTAACATGTTTCGTGGGTTGCTCGGAAATGGGGCCCAAATTAGGTTCTGGTTGGACCCGTGGGTTTGTCCGGTCCCGTTAAAGTTCATGTTTCCTAATCTTTTCAGGCTTGATAAACGGAAGATGTGTTATGTGGCTGACCGTATCGTGGGTGTTAATGAGCTTGGGCCGGTGCAGTGGGAATGGAAGGCTTACCCGAGTACAAATCTGCAAAGTAGTGAACTTATTCAATGTCATAGATTGGTGGCGGGCTGTAGTATCTTGGAGAGCCCAGATAGATGGGCCTGGTTTGATAAGGGGCCCGTAGACTTTTCAGTCTCTATTGCGAAGCAGTGGTTGGTTTCCGAAAGGGTTGGGAGGCATGGTGTTTCGAGTGGTTTTCGGTGGTGTAAATGGGTTCCATTGAAGTGTAATGTGTTTTTGTGGAGAGTTATGTTAGATAGTATTCCTACTAAGGTGGCTCTTCGTCAAAGGCATATTTGGAATGGAGACACGTTGTGCGAGTATTGTCAATGTGAAGAGGAGAGCGTGGATCGTATTTTCACGGGGTGTATAATGGCCTCTGGCAAGTGGCACGGTATAGCTAATTGGGTGCATCTCCCGCCGATATTTCTCTTCTCTGTTAGAGATATTATGGAGGTGATTAAAGTGTCGGGGTGGTCTCCTCGTAAGAAAGAGATTTTGTACGGGATCTTTATGGTGGCATGTTGGAGGTTATGGAAAGCTAGGAATGATCGTATTTTTGCTAAAAAGACGAGGAGTGTTGTGGAGATTGTTGCGGATATTAAATATCTTTCGTTTTTGTGGTTTTGTAATAGGGATAAAAAAGGTGGGGTGGATTGGAACGATTGGAAGTCGTTTTATTTTGATGTGATGTAATTGTTCTTGGTTTGGGGCTCCCGTCTTGGGAGTTTCCCGGCTTGTGTTTTAATGAAATTTGCCTTCCAAAAAAAAAAAAAAAAAAAACTAAAGTTTACATTTGAATATGAACCTAAAATAACCTCTAGTCCGTCATGCTTTCAATATATGACATCTATCTATACATCTACCATTGGGGTTGGTGGCCCAATGGTAGAAGCAATGCTTCTAGGAACACCTAAGGGGGAGGTCATGAGTTCCAGTCCCACTAGGAGAAGAAATTTGCCGTTCAAAAAAAAAAATCTATACATCTAATAAAACAAAGTCCATGAGGACACTTGGCATTCCCATGTTGCTCCTCAATTGTGTAGCCTATCATATTGTGTCAAGTGGCACAACAATAGAATTTATAAAAATTTTTATTTTTTTAAAAAGCAAAAATCATTTATTTCTTTTGTTCAAAATTGGTCAACAGTTTTATTGCATTTCCTAAATTACATTGATCCTCATTATTATCATTCCTAAAACACAATCAAACCCATTATACAAAACCGATTATTATTCATCAAACCCTAAATCAAACCATGAATTCGTCTCCTTCATCTCCTCTCTGGCGTCTCCTTCGTCACCTCTCCGGCGTCTCCTTCGTCACCTCTCCGGCGTCTCCTTCGTCACCTCTGTTTTTTCCATTTCCCCAAGCTCCTCAATCGTCAAACTGTTCTTGATACGTTTTTTAGAAAATCCTCTTTATCTCATCTCGGTTGTGAAGCCACGTTTGTGATACTGTGAGAGATTTCCAGTAAAATAGCCCTATCATCTATGATCGAAGACCTTGGTATGTTAAAAGCCCTAACTTTTAGGAATATGTTTTTAAGTGATTTTAATCCTTTATGTTTTTAAAACTGATTTTAATCCAAATGTATCATTGTATTCTTGTGCAGTTTTGCTAGATAAGAATTATTATTGTTATTATTATTATGATTATTATTAGATAAAAGCTAAATGGAAATTATTTTATTTAAAGTTCAGAAGCATGTTGGCTCAATTGGGGAATGAAAAGCTTGATGATATCATTCGACACACAGAATTATTAAGACTGTGTGATATTTCGTTAATTAATACTCTACATCTCGATCTTAGCTATGTTATTTCGGTATGTAGTCTTTGCATTTTTCTCAAAAGCATCACATATATATATTTTCTTCTCCCTTGAATTGTTCAGATTTCGTTATGTATAAAATCTGTTGTTGCATTTGTTGTATAAACAATCTAAACCATCATCGTCTCCTCCAGCTTTGCTGATTGTTTAACTCCAATTTCTTCTACCAGACTACAACCACGATCTAAGTCAGGTTCGTATCTATCTTTCCCCTATTTCAATCATCCAATTTTGATAATTATATTTTGATATAATTTTTATTTGAATGGTTTGAAGCGTGACTAATGATGTTTGTGATGATGCCCCAACATATGTTTATTTAGGGTTAAGTCTTTGTTGAAAATTTACAGTTAAGTCTTTGTTGGATATTGATTGTTAAAACTTTTTTATTATGATTAATGATATGAATTTGTTTTGCGTTTACATAAAACTACCGATATTTGAGGCTACATTCGGTGGAAAAGTACAATAGGAACGATGGCTCTAATCTACCAGAATAGTGTAGCAAACAAGACAGCGACGGCAGATGTTTCGTTGGGATCTACTTGTGGCCTACAGGGCTGTAGCGATTCAGGGTGTTTGATGGTTGGATAAGAACAATTACGGGCCTGAAAGTCATGGTGAAATTGTACCAAATAATAGCGGCTCTGGGCTACCAAAGAGGAACATAAGATGGACAACAAGATCATTATTTTGGGCGTGATACTGAATTTTGTGGGACAACGCAGCAGCGAGTGGGGATCATACAGCCTGTTTGGGAGGTACTTCGGGCTGAAAATGGTGTTCAAATAATCTATGCGACAAACTAAAACCATTTGTCACAGGGATCCGAAAATACTTGAAATTTGAAGAAACGGAGGTAACACTCATGTTCATTTATTTGGAAAATATAGTGTTGAAACATTTCACATGGTACTAATACATGGTCACAGGGATTCGAAAATACCTGAAAGGGCTCATGGTGTAATGACACATGACCCTTTTCAATCAGACGATTATACAGGCGTCCAATTATCACGCCAAATGAGTCGTCTTGCGTCTAACCATGCGTTATGTGTTTTCGAGTTTTTTTTCTTCTGTTTTTTGCAAACACGTTCTTCGTTTTTCAATTATAACCTTTGAACATCAAAATTGTTGCAATTCTTATATGTTCATATTATTTTTTCTATCCAATATTTTTTGTCCGTATTTTTTTTTTCAATTATGATAGGTGGCAACGAGGTGAAGAGGGTCATCCATGGATTAGAAGTCAGGCCAGTGAAGTGAAAGTGCACTATATTGACTATTGAGACTCATGAAGAATTATTTACGTTCTATTCGTAAAGCTGCTTTACGGGTCGGCTGTTGGTAATTAACGTTAATCCATGTTTAAGATTGTTTTTTTTAACCAATTGGTACTCAGTGTTATTGTTTTTTGTTATTAATTTGCAGGCTTTATCAAAGGCGTTGACTGTAAATGAGCTTTTTTTTATCTAAAGGAGCAGTTTTCTTTGTTGGAACCGAGCAAAAACGGATCTATAAACATGGAAACATAAAAGCAGTGAGTAACCGGTGCAATTGTTTCTTTTTGTTAGCTCATATATAAAACAGTCTTGTAAGCGTTTTGTTGTTACAATTAAAATTGAGTTTTCTCATGAACTTTCTCAAGCCTTGAAGTGACAAATACGTGTACCCAAAAAATCTGAGATTAAACTTTTAAAAATGCTATGTTTTTTTTCCCACAAAAGAGTTTAAATCAGCAATTACATTGTGTAGAAGCATAAATAGTCATATAGATCAGGAAGAGTGCCTATGTTATGTTGATCCTCTACTTCAATCTGTTAATGCTGAAGATTGTTGTTGTTTGTGAATTCTTACTCTGTCCATAGTCCATAATGCTGAAGATTGCTGTTGTTATATACGATAATGTTCACGACAAATATGAACAGGTTAAAATCAAAGTTAAAGATTTGGCTATAAACATGTTGAGTTGTTTGGTAAACTATGTTTGTTTTACCATCATTTCAAGTCAGTAGCTCACCTATATAAAACTGAATCATGTTACACTAATTTTACTAATTCAATGATATTGTTTTAGATTATCCTTTTTTTACTTGAGATACTGATCCAACATGGTCTAATTTCCCAATTTCTAATTGTGTTTTGTGTGCTGTTTAGGCAAATCAAGATCGGAATCAATAATACTAAATCTTCTACAAATGCGTTCTGAATTTAATTTATATCTCTTATTTATATTTTTACTTTTATTTTGTTTGGTTAATTTATACCTTAAATTTTATATCTCTGATTATAGCTTGACATGGAGCTACCTACATGGGTTTGAGCCATGGTGCGCCGAGGTCGAACCCTTTTTTTGATTTGGTAGTCGTGGTATAAGCACTTTTGGAATTTGTATCACTATGTAAAGATCTAAAAACATCAAAGTAGCTGGTATGGTACTATCACAAGCCTGTTTGGAATTTCAATAAGAAGTAGAAGCACTTGTGGTCTAAATAAGTCTTGGACCTGGAAGGTGTGAATATTATAATCAAAATACTTATGTTTATACAGTTAAGTATTGGTTCTAATAGACATTTGATTTTATAATATTATGCAGATGGCTTGATGTTAAAATGCGGGCTTTTGGTGATGCAAATCATGGGACTTATGTCGACTTGAAGGTAAAAAATCCATCTTCTACAGGTTCGGATATGGGTTGGCAGGCAATACTTTATTGTCTGTATTTTTAATTTAATTATTAAACAGTTATATAAATAGAAATTTAGTATCTAAGCAATCTATATTTTGATCAATGAATTTCGGAGATTTTATACTATAAAATGCGGTTTGAGCAGCGCTTAACCTTTTTGACCCGTTTGTAAATTTAGTTTCCTTTCTATATGCAGGTCAGATAACGGGTCAGTCCGGTTGGCCTGCAACGCTTTAATGTCCAATTTTTTTTTGTTAAACAACTGGCGTGTCACATACGATGCCATGAATATTACTATTACAATTATGGTCTTTCCTTTTTTTCAATGAAGAATTAATCATAGAACACTAAACATATCATGTTTATCCATTTTATATTAAACAAAATAATCAGTTACTTATAAGTTATAACATTTGTTTAAACAAAATATTCATTCAACCACTTTGATATGTTTGAGATATAACTTGACTAATTCATATGTTAATGGGTCAATGTTTTTAACAAGAATTTGATGTTTGAATTTGCAGGTGATCTCGGGTGACTTGAGTTGATATCGGATTGCTCTTAATAGTGGATGACAACAAGCCTGAGCGAGATATAATGTTTTGGGAAGTCATCCGTTTTCATGAGAATGTACAAAGGAAAACATTGGTTATTTAGAAAACTTATACTTGGACTAAAACAAAAAATGTGGTGTATAAGGAAATATTTAGTGATATTTGAATAAAATGTGTATTGTTTGCTTTTAAATTTGAATAAAATATTTATACTATATTTTTTTTAAATTTTAATAAAATTTTTCTACTGTATTTTTCTTATACGTTATACTACTCCAAATAATCGTACGTTGGTGAACTGCGTGTCAACGCGGGCAAATATCTAGTTTACTTAATATTTACCTAGATATGACACTATAAACAATGGCCATGAATCAGAAACAAGCAAGTCCTCTTCTTACAGATAAAAATATGTCAAGTACAATACATTTTTATTTAATATACGTGTGACATTAGTGTAGAAAATAAAATAACATGTTAGGCAATAGTAAACTTTAATTATTTGCACTTTGGCCATTAACTTTTTTACTTTCTGTTTTTCTAATTTGGCATTTTATTTTTTTTACAGTTTGGCCACTAAACAATTTGGTCACTAGGTTATGTACTTTCTTTTCTTTCAATTTGACCATCAAACTTTTAGCTTTTAAGATTCTTTGCACTTTGGCCACTAACTTTCTTACTTTCTGCTTTCCCAATTTGGCACTTTATTTTTTTACAGTTTGGCCACTAACTTATGTACTTTCTTTTCTTTCAATTTGACCACCAAACTTTGATCACCAAACTTTTAGCTTTTAGTATTTCAAACTTTGACCATCAAACTTTTAGCTTTTAGGAATTCACCCAACTTTTTTAAAGTTGTATTGCAGCCACTTTCAGCAACCATCACGCAATGCGCGGTGAAATAGCGGTGCATATCCCACGCAACCCGTGCGTAGCACGGATGCACTATACTAGTTTTTATTTAATATACGTGTGACATTAGTGTAGAAAATAAAATACTTGAATTATTATATATAGTTTCAAAAATTATAATAACTAAACACACCGGGCTTGGTCTCAGGTTCGAGTCCCCCCACTCGCACTAAGGGGTGAGAAATGCAACACCTGCGTTTGGCCTGGATTCGAACTGGAGTTGAGGGGTTGTGCGTCGTTTGGATTCTCCGCTGAAACACACCTTCCAAAAAAAATCAAGATACAATGATTTAACTAAGTAAACAAAAACTAAAGCGAATCAAGCATTTTCTAATCAAATATCATTATAAACAATTAAATGTGATTAAAGTGTAGAAAGTCATCAAAAGACGCTATATGTCTAAGGAAATTTTGGTGACACACCAATGAAAAACACACCATTGAAAAACACACCGGAGATAATGCATCGTTTACAAGAAAATACGTTGACGCACCGTTATAGTTTTTCTCTAATTACACTTACGCAAAATCCTTTTTAGAAGTAGGATTAGTAGATGTGTCTGTGTCAACATGTAAAAAAAAGTTATAACAATTTAATTAATTAAGGTATTCGTTTCTTGACCAGGATCCAACGGGTTGTCCACAGCAATGTTTCATCCCCAGGGGGCAAGGTTTTGTCTTTAGTAGACTAGGGTTTGCAATTCAAAAGGGGGTGGCGGCGCAGCTTGTTGCCCGTCTACCAGCTATTATGATGTAACTTCCGTATTTTGTTTTAATGAAAAATAACAATTTTATTAAGGTCAATATCATTAGAGTGTAGTAGGTACAGAAATTGGTGGGCAATGATAGAAAACCCAGGGGATTCTGGGTTCGATTTTTGAGCCAGAAGGGTTTTACCGGTAATTTTATCGTCGTGCATACGAGTGGGTGGGTTACCAGGTTTTCCCCGGAATTGGTGTTTGACAACTTGGGTATTCTCGGAGTACTTGAATTTGTTGAAAGGGGTTGCCGTTCAAAAAAAATTAATTAATTAAGATTAAGACTAACAACATAGGTAACACACTTATTACGTCATGCACATACACATCCTTACATACACATAGGATGCAACTGTACGCTATCGTTTTCACCTTCTCTCACTTCATAACACACACACTCATCTCTATCTATAATTGTATGCAGCTGTAACAATAAAGGAATATATGTGTACATACATAAACATATAAGGAGTGTTACAAGGTAGTAAAATCCATAAATTAGTTTCACACTCCAAATTTTGTGCTTATCTTAAATCAAACCATACCGTACCAAACCAAACCGATACTGACCAAAAATGGGTAGAGGTAGAGTCGAATTAAAGAGAATTGAGAACAAAATCAACCGACAAGTTACATTCGCTAAACGGAGAAACGGAGTGTTGAAGAAAGCTTATGAGCTTTCTGTGTTGTGTGATGCTGAAGTTGCTTTGATCATCTTTTCCAATAGAGGAAAACTCTATGAATTTTGCAGTAGCTCAAGGTATAGTGTAATATTATTTTTTAAACGGCTAGATCAAGTGACAGCGCGTACACTTTATGGTTTACAAGACTTGGGTTTAAATAAGGCTCACTTATTTAAAATAAATTTGTAGATCTGGATGAATCATGTGAAAAGGAAAAGGTGAATATGTTTAATTTGCTGTTTTCGTGAATGTCTTTGGCGTTTATGGAACTTTGTGTTTGTTTTGTTTGTTAGATCTGCAAGTAGAAAAAGATATGTATATCGATTTCGATTTATTTGGTGTGTGTATATATATTTATATATATCCTAAGTTTTATGTACATGTGTTTGATCTGCTTTGAGTCCTCTTTCGTGAATCAAAGTTGTTGTGTAAAGTTCTTTTTAGGGTTTGAGTTTTATGAACATTATTTTCTCTCTCATCTTTTTCCTCTTTTTTTTTTTTTTTTTTTGCTTCTGATCCGATTTCAAACATCTTTTTTTGTCCTTGGATTTTTTTTGTGTATCGTTTTTTTAATTTTATCTGGTTTTTGAATTTATTTCTATGTATTGTTTCTTTATTATTAATTTATTAGAATTTAGTTTTATATTTCTTGTGTGAGTTTTCTTCAACATGATTAATTAAGTCTCTAATCTCATTTAAAGTTGGTCAAATTGTAACAATTAGCTATATCATGGCAAATCTCATTTGGGTTGTTTGGTGCTTAATTTTGCTAATCTGATCTAATTTTCATTGACCAAATTTTGGTCTTTCAAAGTCAAATCTTGTCAACCTTTAGTCTTATTCTAGGGTTAGACAATTGAAACATGAGGTTAATTTCCAAGATCTTTATATTATTTATGTGGTAAAAATCGAATCTGACTTCCACTGGTTTTTGTCTTGAACTCTCTGATTAGAGGTTATCTGCCTAACGTAAGTTGCGTTTTACCTGATCTCATAATTGGTTCGAGAGTAGAGTAACATATATTGATAGGTTCTTTGAGTTTGGTGATATGTTCTCATGATTAATTACATAAAATTGTCATGTGAATTTGTATTGATTAATATTAATAAACATGGGAGCAAGAATATTATGAATTCCTTGGTTATCCTATTTGAGGCAGAACATGCCTTCTTTGTGTGTAACCAGATATATGAAAGGATCAGATCTAGCACCATATATATGAGTTCTTGTACCAAACACCTTAATTAGGTTGACATGTAGCACCATATATATATGAGTTCTTTTTGGTACACAATTTCATATAAACAAACCACACACAACTCCTAATTAAGCAATGGTGTAGTTATATAACTTTTTGGAAAGTTTATCTATTTTGATTTGGTTGTTGATTATAGGAGTAATCATAGAATTTTAGTGGTATAAACTAGCTGATTGAGCTTTAAGGGTTTGAGCGGAGCTCGAGCCTTTGTTGGAGCTTAGTTAATAAACAAGCTCGAGACCAAGCTTCAGTTACCGAGCTATAATAGGTTCACAAGCCTACATGGGCCTATCAATTATATAATTTTAACTTAATATTAAATATTATTTTCCTAATTTTTATTACTATATACATAAAAAGTTATGATAAATTAATTAATAATATATATTCTTTTATATATAAACTGTACTTATCTTAATAATATATAAAATAGTTATAAATTTAAACAAAGAAAACAATTAAACAAGACATAAGTACTATACACGCGAAGCTTAAGTTTTGAAAAATTACCAAGGAGCTAAGCTTGAGCTTTAGAATTAGAGTTTGAAACGAGTTGAACTTAGATAATCCGAGACCTGTCTCAACTATTTTACACCGTTGGATTATTTTTTAACTATCTATTTGTTTTTTTTACGGTTGATACCGGTGTTATGGTGTTTTGAGTATCCAAACTATATATTTGATTATTCATGAATGTAATTAACTGTTATACATAATAAAATCATTTTTTTTTATCAAAATAAAGTCTCAAATAAATTGTTTATTTGAATTACTAATTTTGAAAACACCTAATTAGACAAAATTTTCAAAGATCAATACACATGGTTTGCTACAACACTAATTAACAGTTCTTAGTTCTTTAATTTAATATTATTCCTATAAATTATTTTGTGCATATTTTCTTCTGGCAGCATGCTAAAGACTCTTGAGAGGTATAAAAAATGCAACTATGGAGCACCTGAGGTCAATGTATCTGCTAGGGAGGCACTGGTGAGTATCCCATTTTTTTATGCAATATGCATTGTATATAGAGTTATATTTTGCATATTATTAGTGTTTGGATGCGTCTCTAACTCATTGGCGGACCTACTTGTAAGATAGAAGAGGGGGGGGGGGGGGGGGGGCTTAAAAAAGTTAGTGTAATACTAATCGCACCCCTTTAAAGGTTTGATTAAACCCCTCGGTCGTATAATATTTCTGGTTCCGCCACTGCTTTAACTACGACAACTTTAAGATTAAGAACCAAACACTCTAAATAACTCAAGGGTGGCCTTATTAAAAGGTTGTTCACCCACATCCTAGCAACCTATTTTAGTAGCTTAGCCTATAAACTAAATTATGGCTTTTACCCTACAGATGAATGTATGAATTTAGGATTGATCTGCCTTTTACCTGTTATGTATATAATATAAGCTTCAACTATTATTAATTGCTTTCAGAAGGATCAATGCAAAATTAATACATGTCTTATTCTTTGTCAAAGAAGTCTTACTCAATCAAATTATAGTATGATTTTTTTTTAGTTTTTTTTTTTCATGGTTTTCTTCATACCATAAAAGCAAACATTACATCAACATAGCGGGCAGACGAGCAACAAGCTGCGCCGCCACCCTTTTTTGTATGACAAAACATAGTCTACTGAAAACAAACCTTGCCCCTTCGGAGTCGAGACAGTGCTGTGTATAACCCGCTGGACCCTGGTCAAAAAACAGATAGCTTCCGGTGCCAGAGACCCAAAGGTATCAAAAGCTAAGGGGACGAAGGCGTATTGGTTATCATCACAGGCTTTAGCATGCTTTTCCACTTTTTTCGTCTCTGCCCATTGAACTGCATGCCCTGCTACAAATCCATTGTCCCGCAAACCTGCTAAAGGGGATACTCCTGTTAAGTCAACACAAGCATGTTTCCCCCTATCCCATCCAAAGACAAGCAAATCTGCTGGCCGCAAGGTGGATCTCCCTTCCGCAGGTCCGATAGAAAGTTCACAGAAGCCTCCTTCTTGACTGATATTTTAGAACAGTAATTAGTAAATTGATCAACCTAACAATTTTTTATATATATAAAATACTCGTTTTATGATAGCTAATTATAGTCCTTGAGTATCCTGAATAGAGTATCCCTGGCCTATCTATGGCCGTCGTCGGATTTCCCCATACTTAGCGTGTGCTTAGGCAAACGCTTATATAGGGTGGAAGGGTGTCCACTAGATGGAGGGCCGGGTTCACACTAGATGGAGGGCCGGGTTCACACTAGATGGAGCGGGTGGCCAAGGAACACTGCCGCAACCCATTGCTAGATGTGTGGTAATGTGTGAAGAGTGTTGTCAAACGGTCATTTGACTGTTAACCTTTTATAAAAATCATTTTTAAGTTGATTTATGTATTATATCTTTAATTATTCTTACTTTTTAATTTAAAGAAAATGTGTGTGTTGTTTTTTTCTTTATTTGGTTTTTAATTTAACTTTATAGAGTTAAAAAAATGCTTAGGTTGGGCGCTCCTCATTTCCTAGCTTTAGGTTGAAATGGGTTGGAGACTTGGAAAGCGTTAAAATGGGTTAAAATGAGGTGACGTCTTTAAATTGGTTAACTTTATTGGTTTAAAACTTCAAATATATTGCTAGAAAGATGCCTCCTTCACCCTTAATTTATAAAATTTATGTTTTTGTTTTTCTTATTTAATAACTAGTTTTTTTTTTTTTTTTTTTTTTTTGTGTGTGTCTCGGTCGTTCTTATTTTCGTGTCTAGTCGGCAAATTAACCAACGTTTTACCCCTTGAGTGATTGACATTCACTATATGGGACATAGTTAGAACTTGCTAAAAATATAAAAACTTGTTTGCATGCAAAGATCTCTGTGGGATAGATCTAAAATATACTGTGTCTGAAGCTCAGATATATATATATAGATGCTTTATATACTATAATCCCTTGAACAATTTAGACATCTTTCATAATAGTGGTTGTGTTGACCTGACCAGCAGATCTCTTGGTCTTTGGGTGGGCCTGGGGGAAGCATGCTTGTGTTGACCTGACGGGTGTATCTCCCCTAGTTGGGTTGAGGGATAGTGGTTTTGTAGTAGGGCAAGCGGTCCGGAAAGCAGAGGCAAAGAAGGTAGAAAAACATGCTAAAGCCTGCGAGGAGAACCAACACGTTTTTGTACCCTTGGCTTTTGATACCTTTGGCTCATTGGCGCCGGAGGCTATCCGTTTCCTGACAAGGGTTCAGCGGGTTATTCAAAGTAGTGTCTCGGCGCCGGGTGGGCATGGTTACGTCTTTAGTAGATTAGGATTTGCTATTCAGAAAGGGGTGGCGGCGCAGCTTGTTGCCCGCCTACCCGTTATCTTGATGTAATTTTCGTTCTCTTGGATTGAATGAGAAATTAATTTAAAAAAAAATAATAATAATAATAATAATAAAGACTCAGCCTGTCAAAAGGGTAACTAATTAGACATCAAAGAGAATATGTCTGTCTTTTCACACCAATATATCTACTTTGACAGTCAAACCACATAAATCACAGATACTCTAACATTTCAAGATTCTCTTAACAATGATAGATATGGTTTTGGATGGGGGTATAACCGTATAAGACCATGTGTAATGGTTTTTCGCTCAATCCCAAATCACCAACTTTAAGCGTTAAATGTTGTCTGGCTCGCCAAAGAGATGGGGCGCCGGGGGGTTAATGCACTCAAAGGGTGTTTGGTGTGGAGCCAAGTCAGCCAACTCACACTCAAACCATTTACTCACATTTTTTTATTTGAAACAAGATTAGAAAATAATTTAGTTAAAGCACTAGACGCTTTTGAAGATGTAGTTAGTCAAAGCCCTTCCTACGTGGCAATATTTTTTGCACTCTTAGAAAGGAATGGCGACGCAGCTTGTTATCCGTCTACCTGTCATCCTAATGTAAATTGTCCATTATTAAATGAAATTGGCCAAAAAAAATAGAACCAAACCGTTTGGTTTGGTTTCACGGTTAGAGCTATGTTTAGGCTCGCTGAGCCTTTAAATATATTTAAAAAAAACGTTATCCCACTACATATGTCTAAGCAAAGGTTAGTAAATTTGTTAAAATGGGTTAGGCCAAATAAATAGAGTTATTGACGTTTTGTATACTCTTTTTAGTATTGGTTTCATGCCGCGTTTCACTCAATTAGACTCAAGTTTTTCTTTATATTTCTTTTTACGGTTATATCTTGACGATAATTGATGGGCTTACAATTTTCATTATCATAATTGTAGAACAAAGGTGTATATAAATTATACTGTGTTGTAATTTTTGCGTCCATCGTGTCTGCAGGAGTTAAGTAGTCAGCAGGAGTATTTGAAACTTAAAGCACGTTATGAGGAGCTACAACGATCCCAAAGGTAAATCTAACTAGTTGAATATTTTTTTAAAAAATGCTTATCATATACAAATATGCGTGTTATGTACATAAAAAAAACTATTAAAAATAGTTACCAAATGATTTGATCATATAAACAAATTACATTTAGATAGTAGGTAAGCGAGTAACAAGTTGTGATGTTATCTCCCTTTTGAATCGCAAAGCCTATTGAAAGTGTAGGGTCCTTGCCCTCTCTCTATTAATCATGATTATAAATAATACAAGGCGTTTCCACAAAATATAGTAAACGATAATTACAATGATGACCATTAATATAATTACAATTTACTATAAATATATGTCTAGGCGTGTGTTAGAGAACTTTTGCTTGAGGTGAATGACACGGGCGGCCTTGTTGTTTTGGAAAAGGTCCTCAATAGCAACCCAAGCTTCATGGGCATTTGAGGTTTTATTGATAATGGCATGCAAGAGGTCGTTGGAGATGGTGCTATAGAGCCATTGAAGGACAATGGCATCTAAGCGTTCCCATTAAGCGGCCTCTGTAGAAGAGGATGTTTCGGGTTTGGGGGATAGGTGGTCATGGACAAGGAAGGCTTTGCAATGTATGGTAAAGAGAGTCGCCCAGGAACCATACTGTGCCGAGTCGATTTCAAGAAGGATTGGTATATAGGTTTTGATGTTAGACACGGTGGTGGCGGGGTGGATTTTAGAGGTGAGGTTGATGGATGGGGTGGTAAGGGTGTCTTGCGGGTGGTCAGCCATGTTAGGGAGAGGCAGTGGTGCGATGTAGATAGTAGGACTGAAGGGATGGTATGGGAGAAAAGAAGTGATCGGTCGCAGAAGGAGATATGCGGCCGATTAGGGTATGAAGGTGGAGGTATCCCTGGACACTGATACCATAAAAGTGTAGGGTCCTTGCCCTCTCTCTATTAATCATGACTATAAATAATACAAGGCGGTTGCACGAAATATGGTAACAGGTAATTACAATGATGACCATTAATATAATTACAATTTACTATAAGGGTTCTAGGTTTCATACACCATGTGACATCATATTCTGAGGTGTGACATCACATTCTGGGGTATGTGTCAGCCTGCTATTGGTGTTTAATATGGGTCAGGGTGTATTATTCCTAATTAAGGGGTGTATGGTTCCAAAATTCCTTACTATAAATATATATGTTATTACCTATCCTGCTAAATACAAGCCATTGGTTCTTAATTAGGGCTCTGTAGACCACCTTATGCATTCCTTTTATGAAACGCACTATTAAACTATTTTTTTTTCTTTTAATTTTAAATGTTTATCTACACTTAAGTTATATGTACGTAGATAATGTAACACTGTAACGTGTACTAGCACATATATAAATAAACGGAATGTGTGTGTATTTCAAGAGGGATGAATAAAATTATATTACATTTCAACCATTTCAAAAATTGAAAAAAAAAAATGAACGATTTATTTGTTATTTTGTGTAAATATATACTAGGAATCTTCTTGGGGAAGATCTTGGGCCTTTGAGCTGCAAGGAGCTGGAGTCACTAGAAAGGCAACTTGATACTTCTCTAAAGCAGATCAGATCAGCCCGGGTATTCATTTATAAATATACAATATCATACACAGATATATTGGTGAGATTTATTGAGGGCATGTTTGGATAAACTTATTTGAGGCAAAAAGGACTTTTTGTTAAAATGACTTATTAACTTATGACTTTTTAAAAAAGAGTTTTTAAAAAAGTGTTTGGATTAGCTTATGTGGTGGGGAAAAACAATAAGTTGATAAGTTTGTTTGTAAAAAAAGTGTTTGGTTTAACTTATTTAGGTAAAATTACCAAAAAGGGTATAAGGAGGGAAGATGTAAGGATATAATAAGGGCATGTAGGTAAATAACCATCAATAAGTTATAAGGAGGTTCAAAAAGTCACTCCTCCCTTACTTTTCCAAAACAACTTATCATAGGCTTACAAAAAGTTAAAACAAGACAAAATTACACGGATGGTGCCTGTGGTTTTCATGTAATAACGCCTTAAGGTACTAAGCAACTTTTTTAACTTCTTTAAGGCCCATGGTTTAGTTTTTGTAACGAAAATGAGTATTAAGGTTTGTTTTTATAACAATGTCGGGTACTAATACTAACTATCGTTAAATTTTCTGTTAACTTTAGTTAAAGTGATAAAAATGCCTTTTTATAAACTAGAGGGGCCATTATGTAATAAACTTCATTTACAAAACCCTTAGTACCCAAACATGAAACTTTAGAGAAACCATATGGACTAACCATGTAATTAACTCATTATTTTATTAAATGTATTTATTTTTAAGATTTATAATTAAATAAGGAATATTTAATTAAAACATATTGTTTAATTAAATATATTTATCCCATTATTTATAAAAATAAATACACTTCTAAGTATGGTTGTGCAAAGGGTCCAGAAACCTTTTAATGTAATAGCCACTTTTAGAGGATTACTTATTCCTACTCTTTTACCATGCTCGTAAAAAAATTCATCCATATGATTCTAACAATAGCCCATGAGTTTCTTTTTTAAGTCACATTTCGTTTCGCGATTTATGTTTTCGTAACAATTTTGTCATTCTCATATCTCGAAACATTATTTGAATATGTTATGTATACATTATAAAGACACACACACACACACACATATACACATACACATACACAACACAAACACACATCAGAGCGACATACATAAATATTTACTTCAAATTTGGATATAATATATATTATATAATATATCATAGCTATGCATGCATATACTCAAGCCGAAAATATTTTAAGGAAAAATACATTGTTATTCTTATAAATAATATTTTTAATATTGTATTAACATGACATGAAATCGATTATAATAACATATAAAAACGAATAGTGAAAAGACTAAAAGAGGTTATTTTTTTAAATTTTAATGAAAATACAGATGGTTCTTGTGGTTCTTATATTAGAACCGTGGGTTTGGAACCGACCTGAAACCGATAATTCATATAAATCTAGAACCGAAAACCGACCTATATTTTTAAAAAGGTTCGGGTCCAAGGTTCTCACGGGTCGGGTCCAAGGTTCCTGTGGGTCCGAACCATGAAGTGCTCACCCCTACTTCTAAGATAGATAAAACGTTCTAAATGTTATTAATTTACTTATGGATTTTAATGAAATTCAAAAAAAATTTTTACCTTGTAGGTCCAAACCTACCAAGCCCACCAATTCTTGAAGAAGAAAAAAAATCTTTCTTTTTTTTATTTATAAAAATTCAACTTCTGTTTGTTTCTATCTTTTTTAATTTTCTTGCATTGGGTTTGCATATTTTTGGCCAAAAATAACACTTAATTCAATCACATAAAGAAAACATTTTTTTAAAGTTAAATCCAAGTTATTAGATTAATAGTTGTAACCATAACACAAGTCCATCCAACATTAAGTTAAATGTTTTCTTTATGGTTATAACTATTAATCTAATAACTTGGATATATTTTTATAAATAATGGGATAAATATATTTAATAAAACAATGTTTTAATTAAATATTCCTTATTTAATTATAAATCTTAAAAATAAATGCATTTAATAAAATAATGAGTTAATTACATGGTTAGTCCCTGTGGTTTATCTAAAATTTCATATTTGGGTACTAAAGGTTTTGTAAATGAAGTTTAATACATAATGGCCCCTCTAGTTTATAAAAAGGCATTTTAATCACTTTAACTAAAGTTAACAGAAAATTTAACGATAGTTAGTATTAGTACCCAACATTGTTACAAAAACAAACCATAATACCCATTTTCGTTACAAAAACTAAACCATGGGCCCTAAAGAAGTTAAAAAAGTTGCTTAGTACCTTAAGGCGTTATTACATGAAAACCACAGGCGACATTCCTGTAATTTTGTCTTAAAACAAAAAGTCCTTTTCCTTTTGCCAAACACTTTTTGTAACTTATTAACTTTTTGGAAAAGTTATAAGTTATAAGGAGGTGGAAATAAGGAGAGCCAAACATGCTCTGAGTATGATGATAATATATTAATATACACAGATATAATTGATAGAAATTTCAATCTCAAATTACCGATTAAAACACTGTGAAACTCATTATGAAACTTGTTACATGAGTTGTTCTTGCGAAATGGACGGGTCAAAACAATGACTTTTAAGCGTGGGTCGAATGGATCGGGCCATATGATCCGAAACATGTTTTTATCAACTTTTTCCAACCTTAAAAATATATAATGTATCGTGTTGGGTTCATAGATTTACAGTTAGTGAGTTGAATTGATGACCTTAACATAATCCATGTATGTATTCATGTCAGAGAGACAACTTTTATAGAGTTATCTAAATGAGTCAAACATGTTGACATTGCCGTAAGCATAATGTAAAAATGTGTCATACATGTCTAGCGGGTTGACAAGATACTTTTTTTTTATTCTAATCTAAGCGGATAGCCTTTTTAATTAAAAAGGTTAAAGAGGTCCACCGTAAAACAACTTGTATATTAAAAAATGTTACATGGCGACCTGAAATATGCCTAGTTAAAACTAAATTGTTACATACATAATCTAACATTATAAATAAAACACAATTTAGAAACCCCTTTTATCAACTAAATCAAAGCTTAACGTGTTTAAGCGTTCAAAGATAAAATATAACCCCAATCAAATTGACTTGATGATATATAAATAAATATATCGAAACTGTCACCTATGTTTACACTAGGTTTCTATGCATTTACAGACTCAGTCCATGTTGGATACACTTACAGATCTTCATAAAAAGGTAAGATTATCACATTTTGGATATCTCCTTATAGTTTAAACAAACAATTCTTTCTTTTCTTTTCTTTTCTTTTTTTCTATTGCTCAAGATTTTTGGTATTGTAGGAGCATGCACTAAGTGAAGCAAATAGAACCTTAAAACAAAGGGTATGCATGTATGAAATGTTATTAGTTTTCCATGTCACTTTCAACTATTTGAATTAACTGGCACTAATAGTATTTGCAGTTTATGGAAGGAAATCAAGTAAGCACACTCCATTGGCATCCACATGCTCAACTCGAAATCGGATATGACCAACAACATGAACCTCAACATCAAAATGGTGAAGCCTTCTTTCATCCACTCGACTGCGGGCCCACTTTACAAATGGGGTAAGTTATCGCATGTTCGATTGATTTATTGTTTACATGCACATATTTTTGAACCTCTCACTTGCATTGCCTAGCCAAGTGGTAAATCACCAACGAACACATCCTTCGGGGGAGTTGGTCAAATGATATGACTAAGTGACATACCAACATAAATGTCAAAACCAAATAAAAGGACAACTGTTTTTTGATGTTCCACTGACATAAAGCAAAACCCTAAAAAAAAAGAAAAGAAATTGAACTTTGTCAGGCTCGGAAGGTGATTAATGACAAATTACTGACGACTTTGTGGATAATTTACGTTTCCGGCGTCTAGTCGTTGTCCAGTGAATTCAACAGGTTTGTGACTGATCACCCGCCCACAAATCTCAACTCGCTAAACAACGACTGGAAGTCTGGAATAGACACTTATATGCAAAGCCGTCGGGTAATTTATTGTGAAATTACTAGGTTAGGTGGATTGATCTACTTTGGGTACTTTCCTTTTCTATTTTTTTTTTTTTTGTTTATATAACTAAGGAATAATGTAAAAGATAAAATATATTGTGTGTGTAGGTGGTGTTCTAAATTGTTTTGAAATGGATTTTAGGTACCAAACAGATCCATTGCCGGTAGCAACGAATGAGGCAGGGCCGAGTGCCGATAATTTCATGTCAATATGGTTTCAGTGAGCATAAGAATAATTTAGTAATAATATTACTTTGTGAGATTGACGATCTTGTTTTACTCGTAAACATCCAATGTGTGCTTATTGCAACTCTTATTTTTGAACATATATAGACAATATATTAATATTAATATTAATATTAACATATACATTTATGTTTCATGCATGCACAAAGCACATACATACATACAGATAGAAAGCACATAACAAACGTATCCAGTAAAATGTTACTCGTAAAAAGTATTTATAAATTATAAATTATGCCAACTTGAAATTCTACACACAACTTGAAAGAACAACGAAAATAATAGAAATGTGATATTTTCGGTTTTGATTAACTAATGTAGAGATGGATCTTAACCGCGAACAAAAAGAGACACATGAAACCAAAGAAAAGCAACGAATGCATCAATATGGCTGGTACACTCGTCTGAAAGTTACCAAACTCAACACATCGTTTATGTCCTGGAAGCTGAAACAGTAACCCGGGTGTGAATACCACGAATAGCACCACTGACACAAAAACCGGGCCCCAATCCAACATTTTAGTTTGTTTTTAAAGAGAAGCGATGTATACTATTTGTAATGGTTTTGTTTATAGTTGGATCAATGAGTGGTTTGAGTTTATATATAGGATAGAAAAGGGAGGCATAGACTTTGGTCAGAAGCAAAGGGGTTGGGCTTGTCACTTGTGGGAAGGAACCTAGTGAAGCAAGTCATTGTACGATTCACTATTAAAATCTATGCATGTGTGTGATAAGATCTTGTTTTTCACTATTTAATACTAGTGGGAATGCCCGCGCGTTGCTGCGGGTGCTCTAACTGTTATCGGATTCAATTATAATGTTTATTACGAATCACAACCCATTTTGGGTTTCTAAAATTTTATTTATTACTAACAAAAAAAGTAGAAATATTTGAATAAAAAGTTTTTCGGGTGGTTTTTCGGGTCAACCCAACTATGTCCATTTCAAGTCATACCAAAGATTAGAAGTTTTGAAGTGTGATCTACCCTGCCCATTGTCCCACTTGTGATTCAAATAATATTGGCATTTAGCATACCGGATGACATCCGTATAAATGAGTGTTTGATAGAGCTTGAAGAGCGTTTTTCGTCTCTTGTTTGGTTGTTTGGTTGCACCCTCGACAAAGTTGAACCCTCTATGCTTTCTGAAGCTTGTTTGAATCCTTAAACTCTTTAACAGTAAATGCATAAAATTGTTTAGAATCATACTTAAATAGCCTTAAATTTTACTTCATTGTGACATAATCAAACATGAAACAACAATATATATATATAACAAAAATAAAATATAAGACCTAATCTTGCATCATTCATACACAAAAGCTAGTTTTACAAGGTGCAACAGGACATGAAGTTCTAAGGTGGAGCCTTTTAATTTGTATACTTCTTTAAACAAATTTATATAATTGACCAACACATTTACAAAAACTTACCTGGGCAAAAAGACTAAACAATTGGTGCAGCGCATTCTTTAGAGCTTCAAAAGCTATATATCTCAAAAATAACTTTGTTGAACTTTGATTGTCGCCCACCTTCTATTTTACCTTGTCAGAGTTCTTAACATAAGAGCATGTCCATCCAAAACTGTTCCCAAAAATGAAAACATATCAACATCACATCCATTCAATCTGAAAATAGTATGATACTTCATACCTATAAATCCCTACAAACATGTATAATAGTATCCGCAGTATCAAACTCCAAAAACCCAAAACCCATTGAAATGTTTTTCCCATATTTCATTTGCTTTCTGTAAGAAAACAAAATAAAATAGAGATGAGCAATTTAAAGCAAACTGTTCAACTCAGGAGAGGGAAGGCCAAAATCTATACCCTGACACTACGAGGTTTATATGCTCAACAAAATGTTTATCCAAGATCATGGTGTTTGAAAATTTCACTTGTGTAGGTTCGACAGATGCTCATATTTTGAGTTCTTACTTCGGGTATAAAATTAAAAATGTAAAACAATTTTGGTGTCGAAGATTTACACGTAAGTAGGTCGTGTAGGCTGTGTAATGGGTCAAAACTGGCCAGTTTTAGAGTAATTCAAACAATCTCTAGTTGGGTTGAATTCTTCCGCTCGATATTTTTGTATAAACAGGGGAATTGATCAACATAACGAGGTTCTAAATTTTTAAAGCAATAACAAAATGTTTGAAATGAACTCAATTGGCATATTTATGTTTGGTTTCCAAATCATGAGGCACATCAACATGATAGGGTCCCGGGCCAAAACACAAAGCATAAAAGAGCATCACTTTTTGTACGTGAGGCTCAGTTTATGTATATAAATGTTTTAATATTTCTCACAGACTTTCAACATCACCCACCTAAAAATTAGCTATACACAAGCTTTTTATATGATTTGATATATGAATAACCTATGCATATAACTTAAAAGCTCTATGTACAGCACTCTAATGCACAAAATCTCTCCAATACAAATTCCGCACTTCAAGACTGCACAACTAACTGGACCTCTCTCGCTTTTTGTATGCGGTGTGCTTTTTCAAGTTAAAAGCAACCACCCTCCCTCACATTGCGCCTAGGAGCGATTTTTAAAACCAAAGAATGTATGCCGTATGCTTTCCTAAACCAACAGTAAGCACAATATGATTTTGTTTACTGAAGAGTTAATCGGCCGAGACAAGCTCTTAGATATCTAGCCAGTAAAAATGCAAATTATGGCCTCTTAAAACATAATTACTAATTCCTAAGCCTATCAAGTGAATAGATAATCAAATCACCCACTTCAACCCTGTTTATATCATAGTTGTCAAAGCGCCTAGGCGCACTTAAGGCGCACAGGCCGAGCTCGGAGCCTAGGCGCAAGGCGCATAAAAAACGAGGGCTTTTTATATTTAGGCGCAAAGTATAAAATACATTTTTTAGGGATTTTAGAGATGTTTTAGGCTTGTTTAGGGCCACTTTAGGATGTTTTAGGGTTGTTTATTACTTGTTCATGACTCCTTTAGGTTGTTTTAGAGGTTTATGCAACTTTTAGCCTAAATTTGGCCGGAAATTAGCTTGAAAACATCCCTGATAGTGCGCCTCAGTGCCTAGGCGCACGCCTCACAGGGCGAAGCGCACTTGGTGTGCCTCAAGCCTAGGCGCACGCCTAGATGCGCTTTTAACAACTATGGTTTATATACACTTATATATAGAAGAAAATATCATGAATGTGTGTTATTTTCTTATTTACCTGAGTCATTTGGCATGCTTGTGCTACATTTAATCTGGAAGCTACAAACACCTGCAGACAATTATTTATAATACGAACAAGTTGCAAAAGTGGATCAGTGAAATTAGTAGAGTAAAACCACACTTTGAAGTAAAATACAATTTCAGAAACTTCACACAAATACTAATTTTTTTTACAAGTGATCTTTTTAATAACTATGAAATTACAAAAATAAATAATAATAATAATAAGTAGGTTAAGGAATTCTCAGTGATCCTTTAAATAACACTATCACAAACACTTCTATAGCAGTAAGCATTACTTTGATTGCATTTAACCCATGTTCGAGATGCTTATATTTGCAATTCCATATGAACAATCATTATGTAATCACTGCCGTTCTTAAATAATATTCATCAATCATACACATATGTATATTATGACATCCCTTGAGAACAAAACAGAGAACCTCTGGCTGCTCACGAACAAAGAACTGTTGCTGCCAGAAGAAAACAAGCGACAAACAGAACAGAGAAGGCTGCTGAGGGTTAAAGGTGAAGATCACTGCTGGAAACTATAACGTACACAATGATGAATGTGATACTAATGGAAGGGTTTTGAATTGAGAGTGTCTGATGATATGCACACGTTTGAATGCAAGGGTTGAATGATCAAATGAAGGGATGGAGAATACCATTTAATTGATGAATTATACCAATTAATTGAAGAATTAAATATCAACCGGAGGGTTTCTATCAATATTTCAATGAAGGTCACAACTGATCCTCAAGGTTTGTGAGGGATTGGGAAAAAAAGGGTACTATGGTAAAAGTGCTTTGATATTGTAAAGGATGGGGTGGGTGAAATGTCTAGATTACCCTCCTAAGTGTCTTAATTGTCACTAACATCCCCATAATACCCTTAATTTTCTTGCTTAAATATGTTGTACATGTTGCTTCTTAAGTTGTACGGGAACAAAAATGACTATATTAGACATCACTCCTCCTTTATAATGTATTATAGATTTATCCTAAAAGGACCGAAATAACATGGTATAGACTATAGAATTAGAACTTATCATGAATTGGCCCAAACGTTTTATTAATGGGCTTGGTTAAGACTTTTAGATCCGACTAGTCTTGTTGTTTATTTTGTAATCTACACCTAAATAACACGTACTCTTTTACTTCTAAGGATTTATACTTGTAGGGAACAAACATGATAACATCATACCACTAGACCTACTAAGACTATGGGGTGTGGGTGGGGAAAGAGCTCGGGAGAGCTGACATGGAGCTTTCCCCAAGGGGAACACCGGCCCCCTCTTTTCCCCTTCGGTGCCAACGGGGAATTCTTCCCCTTCTCCCCGATCTATTTAATATTATTATTCTTTTTTGTCTTTTCTTCTATCAATATTATATATATATATATATATATATATATATTTGTCTTTTTCCCCTCTAAAACATATTAAAATAAAGGAAAGGGGAAGGAGAAAGAAGGGGGAACCATTTCCCTGATTTGGGGAAGGGAAGGGGAAAGATGATGTGGCGCTGATGTGGATAAGGGGAAGGAATGGAGAAGGGGAACCACACCCCATAGTCTAATTACGACATTTGAGGGGTTTTGCTTTCACATGTTGTCAGGCCGTTGAACGCCGACCACTACAACCATCCCATCTTAGATTGTATTATGCGAATTAACTCATTAAGTGAAAGGCAAGTAAGGTTGTCAAGCGGTTGGTTAAAGTGATAGTCCAAGCAAACTGAATACATACACGACACATTTCTCATAACTCATAAATAAGGTTCTTTCATGTCATTATTGGGATTTTTTTGAGATTGAATTTTTTTTCATATCCACGAAACAAATTACATAAGGATAGCAGGTAAGCGGGCAACAAGCTGCGCCGCCACCCAGTTCTGAATACATAACCCTAATCTACTGAACACAAATCCACGCCCCTGGGGAGTAGAAAAGTTTGCGTGGACCACCAGTTGAACTCTATTCAGGAAACGGACCGCCTCTGGTGTCAGGGAGTCGAAAGTGTCAAAGGCCAAAGGAACGAAAGCATGATGATTGTCCTCACATGCTTTAGTGTGTTTTGCCACCTTATTGGACTCTGCTCGTAGGACCGCTTCCCGGTCACGAACCCACTCTCCCGGAACCCAGCTAATGGAGACACACTCGTAAGGTCCACGCATGCGTGTTTCCCACCCTCCCACCCAAACACTAGCAGGTCGGCCCGCCGTAACGTGGACCTTCCTTCCGTCGGGTCTGTGAGAAAATTAACCGGCGCCTCTTTCTTTGCCGAGATCTCCGCTCGCCTGAGAATATCCATTAAAGCGTCATTTTAACTGGCCCCATGCCCACCAATCACACAGTGCCACGTCATTTTAACCTCAAACTAGCCTAAACATTGGAAACGCCAAGCCCAAAGTAACCTAAAACCAAGAACCCCACCATTTTCTCAAACCCACCAATCACACATACCCCATCAAATAGTCCCCACCAAAAAAACCCCACCTTTTCTTCTCTTTCTTCGGCTACTATCCCTTCCCTCTTCGGCTAGGTGAAACCGATTTTTCAAGGTATTTAGGATTCATACACCCTCTTATTAGGATTCATACACCCTGGTCTACTTCACACACCAATAAAAGACTGCCACATACCCAGAATATGATGTCACACACCCCAGAATGTCCCAAATTGCATCCCCCATAGCTTTTTTTTTTTTTTTTTTGAACGGCAAGCATCCCCCATAGCTAGGGGCAGCATAGCCTCGAAGCTTCGCAAGCCACGTGGCCTTAGCCAAAGGTGCCCCGTGCACCCTATGAAGCAGGCAAGCAGCCAATCATTTTTGGACAATAAGGAAAGCATATAGAAAATTGACGAAAAGAAGACCAAAGTCCTCAACAATCTATATTTTTTAGTTCACACATTGTGCAATACGACTAAATTATTTTAATACACTCTACTCAGTAACTCAATCAATGCAATCAACTTCCTTCCTTCCATCGAACCTTCTTTAACCCTTCACCGGAGTTTCTTTCACAATCCCACGGCTAAAAATTATATAAACATATCTCTATTATTATTATTATTATTATTATTATTATTCCGATGACGTTTGCAGACGATATCTGAAGCATGTAAGTTAGTTACTGTACTGAAACCGCCGATCTTATTAATTGCTCCGTCACCGTTAGATCTCTTTCCGACGATCGTACTTACTTACTCTACCCAAACTAGCAATATTGTTTCGAAGCTGACTTCAGTGTGTACGGACGATGACGTCAGGTTAGGTTTTTATTATATTTCATTTCCGTAACTTAATCCAACTGTTTCTTTTTCTTTTTTTTTTTCTTAATTTACTGAGTGTAGAGTAGATGAATGATGACGTCAGGTGAGGTTTTGATTTCTGTTGATTAATCGATGTGTTTTTTTGTTAAGTTGTTGAGTGCAGAGTATATGAATGATGACGTCATGTTAGATTTTGATTCAGAATTGTTGTTGTAACTTAATCCAAGTGTTTTTGTTAAGTTGTTAAGTGTTGATTGTATCTATTGGATTTGTATATGGAGCGTACGTTCGTATGCTGATTGCTGAGTTGTTGAAAACTTTTTTAATATACTTGAGTTGGTTCATTCATGATTTAAGACTTTATAATTATGTGCAGTACTGCAGTTAGATCAATCGGTTCGGTGATTTTGTTGTGATGTGTTGATTTAAGTGATTAGCGATCTGCTAAGTCACAAATTTAATGAGAAGTTTTATTGTGTTTTGAAATATGTTAGCATACATGGAATTGGTTTAAAACCTAACAATTGTGTTTGTGATATGTTCTACGGATCTAGTCACAATGGTCAAAGACGCAGGAGTTAAGGGATTAGGGATTAGTCTAGGGTTCTTAACTAGTGAAATTCATCTGGCTTCATTCTCAATACAAGATGTTTCCAAATAGAACTAGCAGTTGCATAACGTCCTACTTTTCACGCTATCTACATACAATTGAATGTGTGTACAATTGTTACAGTTTTATGTGTCACAAGTATCACGTGACAACATTTATTTTGCTATTCTAACGTCGGTTCTCTATCTTGCCTTTCTGTTTCATTTCTCAGGGTATAACGTCACAGATCTTGTTCAGGAAGCACAACTCCGGTGGTTGATGCCAGGGGAGGTATTCTTCATACTGCAGAATTATGAGGAAATACAATTCACCAATAAGCTTCTTCAAAAGCCACCCAGTAAAACTCTTCCTTTTTTACCCTGGTTCATTTTTTTTTTCAAAGAGATGTACGTCTATTACAATAGCTTGCTTATCTCAATCTTATCTTTTTGATTGAATCTTTTACAGGAGGTTCTTTGTTTCTGTTTAACAGGAGGGTTCTTAGGTTTTTCCGTAAAGATGGGCATAACTGGAGGATAAAAATGGATGGAAAAACTATTGCGGAAGCACATGAACGTCTAAGGGTTTGTCTATTCTTCCTTTTGATTCTTGATTAATATGTTTTGACTAAAATTTAAATTTGAGCTTATTCGAGATTAGAATGTTTCTCAAGCACTAATATTAGAGTTTCAACTTTCAACTTTGTTGAAGTTTCTGCAATATACTTGATCTGTTTTTTCGCGAGAAAAAAAAAAACAAACTTCTAAAAGAATCCCCGTGCATTCTTGGTCTTAGTAAACCTATCAGTATTCAAGTTTGCTTTGTTAAAAAATAGGCAATTAGCTGTAAAAAATTTACTGCTTCTCAACTGGTTTTGTTCAAATAAATTAGGAAATACATAATGTTTTAAGGGCATGGTATTTTGTAAAGAAACAGAATACTCTCTAGTTAATTGTTTTGATACCAGGCTGTATATTGATTTAATGCTAAATTTGTGTAAATCATACGGGATTTGATTTAAACATAAGAACCTGATTTGTAACTTGGCCTTTATTTCCCTTATGCTGGTGTGCAGTTGTATTTTTCTTTCATTCTGATGTAGTTCCGTTATTTATCCATTTTTTACATTTGTTTTGGTGTAGGTTGGAAATGTTGAAGCTTTAAATTGTTATTATGCACACAGT
This sequence comes from Ambrosia x helenae, assembly GCA_030844895.1. Classification (NCBI taxonomy): domain Eukaryota; kingdom Viridiplantae; phylum Streptophyta; class Magnoliopsida; order Asterales; family Asteraceae; genus Ambrosia; species Ambrosia x helenae. Next base: position 126,619,566 of record CM061231.1, read on the forward strand.
GAGCCGGATCCGAAGTTCCAAAGGCGTAGTTATTGGATGTTGGATCCGTGAGTATTTTTATCTCTTTATGGGTTTACTTTTCTTACAGCTGGCAACTTAGTTTTATGAACAATTAGCAAGGTTGTAAAAATCGCTCTAGGCGGCCGCCTAGGCGGCGCCTAGGCGCTAGTCGGAACCTAATATCGGAAAACAGCCCTAGGCGGAGGATTAGGCGTTTTGGTGATTAGGCGGTGAGTAGGCGGCGGTAGGCGGTGCTAGGCGGCGGTAGGCGGTGCTAGGCGACGAGTTCCGGCGATGAGTTCCGGCGACGATTTCCGGTGACTTTGGAGCAGATCTGCTGGAGAAGGGGAAGTTGGAAGAGGAAAGAGAGGAAGAAAGGTGGCTGCTAGGGTTTTAAATAAAGTTTATACCTTTTACATTTTAACCCCTTTATCTTTCAAAGTTTAACTAAAAAGTCTAAATTTAGTTTATGTTTTTTAACCTTTAACCCCTCTATCTTCAGAAGTTTACATTTGATCCTGAAACTTTTACATTTATACATAAAAGTAAAAAAAAAAATAAACATTATAATATATATAAAAATTATATATAGCTATATTTTATATTTCTAAAAGTTACTGCTAAACATGAAACACCTAAATTTGTGTATATATATAAAATACGTATAAAAGTACCAAAACACCTAATTCCGCCTAATTTCGCCTAGTCCCGACTAGTCCCTAGGCTGGACCTCACCGCCTGCCTAGCGCCTAACGCCTTCTGCAACACTGACAATTAGGTACTGAGTATTCTCTGTTAAATGAAAACTAAAACCTTGATCTTATTTTGAAAATAATTTTGTTCTGAACATTTTGGTGACAGGGAAATGGATCACATTGTACTTGTTCATTACAGAGACGTATCCTCGGTAAGTCTTTTGATTTCATATAAATAATTTATGTTAACAAATGACATTCCCTTATGGGTTTCTAATCCCAAATATCTCCACAAGAACTATATACTTGACAATATCCACATCACATGCATGCTGATGCACATAGGTCCATTAAACTAATTACTGAATTTTATTTCTATTTTGCGTTTTCCGACTAGAAGGTTCTTTGCACACAAAATCTTCATGATTATCCAAGCCCATCTGAATCTTTAGTAGCCTGAATTGTAAGGCACATAATATATTCAAACAGTTGTTCTGCCATACAAGCACATACACACACATATATACATGTTGATGGTTTGTTTTCATAGTTATACTCAGTAACGCGTTGACATACGGTTTTGTCTATTTGAAATGAGCTAACTTGATAATTTGATCACCTCAAGATAAGTTTCTTGCTTATGAGGTAATTAGGTGGCTTACACAAAATTGACAAAATAGTCCATTTCAAACATATAGAACCTCAGTTTAGAAAACGTGCCTGAGATGATCTAGAAATGCTTCAAAGTAACAAACGTCAAGCAGCTTGAGGCATCACTTTAGGGCGCCACTGCCAAATCCATATCTGTATCACTTGTTTATCAACCTTGAAAGAGCTTTGGGGTAGTCCGTAGTCGTTGGTGGGTAATAGCCACAAGCTATAGGGGTAAGAGAGAGATTAACTGATTAGTTTAAATGGTTCTACATTTTTTACATTGTTAAGATGATTATATAAATTTATTATATATATATATATAATTATATATATTTAATGAATAATATTAATTTTAACTACTCACTATATATATTACTTATATATTTTTATTAATGTGCACCACTTGTCTTGGGCGTTCACTCTTTTTTTGGCCTTGCGACTAGGTGATGGGCGAGGCCTTTCCGCCTTGAGTGTGCCTCGCGCCCTCGCCTTTGACTACCTAGCATTGTAACACATAACGAAAGTTGGGTGATTTTTTATAAAACAAAAGTTTGAGTGACTTTAGTGAACACTCACGAAACTTAGTTATTAGAATTTTCCCTTTCTTATTCGCACATTTTGTATAAAAGAAATCATGTATTCATTCGTGTTCCATATGTTAGCATTTGTGTTTCTACATGTATTCAACTTTTAGATTTTTCATTTATTATTGTATATAGAAAGTAATTGTATGAATTGATAGCGTATTAAACATAATAAATATTTAAATATAGAATTATAAAAAGTTTCAATTACCTTCTCATTCATATCAACCCTAGTTTTATTTTTCTCTTTGATTTACTCAGAGTTACACTCTTAAAGCTGTATTATTTGCCACCAACAACTTTTCTCAAGAAAATCTGATAACGGAAAGCCCATTAGGAAAGGTGTATAGAGGACAAGGTTTGCGGTATAAGAATTTGGTCATACAAAGGTTGGATTCTAAGTATGGGCAAGGAAACGAGTTACACACAGAGATTTTAACACTTAAGAGACTCGAACATAAAAATATCGCCTCTTTGTTTGAGTATTGGATTGAAAATAACGAAAAGATCCTTATTTACAAAGCCTTTCAAGGGACTCTTAATCAACATCTAAGTGATCCAACTCTGACATGGTCCCAACGACTTCAAATATGTATAGGTGATCGATGTCGTTGGGTCAATCAAAAATAATGAAAATAAGTAGTAAAGTGAAAGTGAGTCGTCTCCACAGGGAATTGGTGGAAAGTATAGTTTTGTAAATTAACTAGTAAATTAAAAAAAATCTAATTAGTTTGTTGGTTGTTTTGAGTTTTAAGAAAACGAATTTTATAAGTTGTAAACAATGATATTAAAGAAGTAACCCCCTCCAGGTTTCCGGTTTAATGATTCACCCTACCCTTGGTTAGATGATTGGATACCACATAGACATAGTTTTGTTGAACGGTTTAAGTTAAGTGATAATCAAACACAAGTTTTTAATAATAACTCGTACAATTTAATTACCAACCCACGAACAACAACTACCTTCCCGTTAATCAAACTACTCACGATGCAAGAAAACCGAATGCGAATGACTAAAAGATAAGCAATTGCACAAACGTGACTTGTTTAAATAACTCAAACCACAAATATCTTTCAAACAATTAAAAGACAATCCATAAACCAAACCAAACAAGAGTTAGAGTTTCACAAATAAACCTTACACCCGGAGGTGGTTACAAAGATGTTTAGCCACTCATGATAGCAAGAAATAACTCAAAAGTATGAATAATAATACCGAACATGTTGATGGAAACCGAAGGAATGGATGAATGATGATGAACAATGGTGTTTGTAGCTTCAAAAGTCTCCAAAAGATGGTGTATTTTCGTGATTGAGAGGTTAGGAGGCTGCTAGGTTTGATAAAAATCATTTTATTCATGAAAAACAACCTCTCCTAATTTTGCTCTTCAGCCAGCCGTAAGGTACTGATCAGGCCCGTAGCTTACAGTTCAGTCAATCTATCAGCATTGCTTTATTCAGCAGTACCTTACAGATCAGCCCTGTACCTTACTATTCTAACCCACGTGAAAATGCTCCAATTGCCTTGTAATTCATCAGTAAGCTACAGATGGAAGGCATAGCTTACACATTGTTTCTTCAACTTCTTTCCAAAGCATTTTTTTCTTCAAATCCTTGCATCCAAACACACTCTAATCTTCAATTCTTCATCATAAACATCCTTCAAACATCCAATTCTCTTCCACAAGCTCTCGAACACTTTCCACTTCTTCAATTCTTTAACTTGGACACCACGCTTCACACTTTTCGGCTCTAATTCCATCCGTTTAGCCATTTATCCTGAAACGATCAAAGCTCACGTAGTTATCCCATTCATCATATATTGTCAACACAAACATAGCAAAAACACACAAAATGGGCTTATTATTAACCATTCATTTACCCTCTCATCACATTCCCACACTTACCTTTGATTGTCCCCAATCAAACCATCATAAAACACTACTCGCTTTGTTAACAAGCCACCTTCAATTCCCTTACCGAAACTACTCTTCAAGGCCCCGAATCATACCCAATCCCATAGACTTACACAATCGAGATTGACAAACTGACAAGCAATATTGCATATTTTAAAAATCAAGATTTGCCTAACTAAACCTAACATGCTTATCATCATACACATATACTACACACCCCTCACAATGGTCGCTCCTCTCGGTTTATATCTGGACTAGCTTGTAATGTGCTAGTATAAATCACTCAAAAACCAAGAATGTAACCTTGCTATCATAGGTTTGTATGACAATCACACAGAAGCTATAAACTATGCACACATCGAAAGGTCTTACGGGTTTTGGGCTTAGGGTAAAGGTAGGAATGATTTGGCTAACAATTGGTTTAACAAGGGTTTCAACACGCTTGAATGACTATCCTTATTCATGCTACACAATAATACACTAAACAAGCAACTTTGGGCATATTTAACCCATAATACATACTTTTTTTTTTTTTTTTTCTTTTTTTTTCTTTCTCTTTTTTTTTTTTTTTTTTTTTTTTTTTTTTTTTTACAAATTAAACATACTCAATCACTTAAACGAAACACAAACACAATGGATGTCATCAATTTTATTACACAAAGGTAAACGAGTCAATTTGGGTGATGTTGTAGGTTTAATCAAATGAAAGGGTATAGGCTCAACATGGGCTACTAAAGGTAATTTTGGATAAACGGGTCAACAACACACGAACTAGCTTCAAACACAACAAAGGGGTATTCCTAAATTGCCTTTCTCATCTATGCGCATATTTTGCCTACAGCTCTAGCACGTATCAAATCACACAAATTCTGCAGCAAGGAAACATTTGGCCTACTCTCAACAAATGAACATATATATCAATTTCTATCAATCTAGTAGGCTCAAAGTCTCACAAAGTAGGGATATAGGTTGCCGACATGTAGCATATGCAATTCCTATAAGCATGTTACCCCTAGTTAGGCATCTCTTTTCAGTTCTTATGAAAACGCTTGTCAGCAAAACTCTCATGAAACTTAAAGGGATGACCATGATAAAGGGTCTCATTTTTCATACTCGGCAAAAGACTTGTTAGCAACTGAAAACGCGGCTTTTGTGCCTGATCAAGTGAAAAAGGTGACATTTTTGCAAGAATTTTTTTTTTTCTTGATTCATATTTTTCTTTTAAAATTTCAAAAATTTCTCAATTTTTCTCACAAATATGTAAGTGTTCCCCCCAACCGTCCTAGGGCTACCCATAAATGTGTAAAACATTGAATTGTTAGTAACATATTGTGATTAATAAGCACATGAAATTGGTATCAACTATTGATTTAAATTCTTTTTCATGGACTTTGTACAACAATTGGTGATGCATAGGCAAAACATGGCAATAAACAAGTGTGGGAAGGAAGTTGTGAACACACTTGTTTATGACTCGAATTCTAGACACTAACTTGAGGTGTTTGATTGTTTATGTGTGTAGATGACGAAGTCAAAGACTTTTGGAAAGGGCAAGGGGAAGGCAGCGGCATCATCAGCTGCAACAAGGGCCTCTAAAAAGCGAAAGACGGTAGGAGAAATTGTGATTCGGGACGCACCGGTCCAAGAAGAAGAACCAGAGGATTATGGGTTTCAGCAACCACCCAACCCCCATACCGATGTCCCATATATCCCCGGTTGGCCAAGAGGACCGTTGTCAGCGCAACCAGAGGAACACCAAGCTGAATTGTTTTACAAAAAGATGGGTGACAGGCATTCAATCATAAAAAACATGCGTTTTGAAAAACAGGTGCTGAAGGATGATTTCAGATCCTTGGGACTCATGGAGAAATTTAACGAATTGGGTTGGGAAGCGGTTGTGGATTTCAAGGGTGCTAAGGATGGGAGAGTACACGTGAATAGCATCATGCAATGGCTGAGCACATTGAAAAGGGATGACGGTAAGAACCCTCCACAAACCACTAAACTCACTGGGATTGTTGAAGGAAAAGAAGTGGTTTTGTCATTTGCTACAATGCGACGGATTGCGAAGTTCGATTCAAAGGACGATTCATGGTATCAATACATCGAGGAAAAGGACTATTGGAACAACGCTTACAAATTAGCAAATCAAACCGCCATGTTTTCTGAAATCTTTGATCTAAGGAAGGGTGTAGAGTTAAAAAGAGCCAACTTGAAGCCGATTGTGAGGGTTTTGTTGCAATTTGTGATCCATAATGTAGCCCCTAGGACCGGTGATAAGGTGCATCTCCGAAAGTGGGAAGTTCCATTAATGTATGCTATCATGACTGCTCGACTGAGGCTTTCCTTTCGTCAATTAGTACTTATGCACGTCTGGCAAGCAAGGAATCAAAGAGGGAAGAAACTAATCCCGCATGCTAGACTATTGAGCACATTAATGGAAAAATATGATGCAATGGCCATCCCGGAGCCAGAGTATTGTAAAACACACACCATATTCTCAATTCAAGCTTTGGCCAAAGATCCATGGAAGTACAAAAAGACGAAGGTTTGGCACAAGCTGAATATGGGTGATGGAAGTAAGGTGAAAGTTTTACAATGAGGAAAGGAAGCGCCTAAGGAAGGCGAGATGGATGATCTTGACTCGAGTGATGAAGAGTTTGTGAGACAGCAAAGAGAAGCAGGTATTGAAATGGACGAGGGGCCTAGCCAGCCTCAGATGGGTACACCGGGGTATTCTTGGGGAGTCGAGGATGATGAGATGCAGGCAAAGGTGATGAGCATGCGACCGCCACAATATAATGGGTGGGACCTCTATCAACAGAGCATTTATGATCAAAATACGCGGATAGACGAAAACCGAAGGAGGGAGCATGCGCAATTGATGAGGTGTGAGCGGGTTAGACACTTAGAGTCGCAGATGGAGTTGAACATGCGAGCTTTCGATGAAAATCAGTATCGGAGGCATCTGGATCTTTGTGCTGGGGTTCCCTATGTTGAGAACCCACCTTATGTGGATTACAGCACCATGTCACCACTCGGACCAGGTGTGCCGAGGCCCCCTTCACCCTTAGTTCACGGGTCGATGTGGCTGCCACGGGAGTATACTGCTCCCCATTTTCAGAGCTCGTATCCATACCAGCCACCACCTTATCAGTACCCGTCCCAGCAGCAGCAGCCGCCGCCTCAATCATCATCATCATCATCAGCATCACAGCAGCGTCAGGACCAGGGCTTCGGCAGCATTTTCGACATGACTGAGTTTTATGAGCACTTGGGGGGATTCTATGGTGGACCACCTGGTCCATCTTACTGATGCGCGCCCTCGTCTATCCGCGTATTTTGATCATAAATGCTCTGTTGATAGAGGTCCCACCCATTATATTGTGGCGGTCGCATGCTCATCACCTTTGCCTGCATCTCATCATCCTCGACTCCCCAAGAATACCCCGGTGTACCCATCTGAGGCTGGCTAGGCCCCTCGTACATTTCAATACCTGCTTCTCTTTGCTGTCTCACAAACTCTTCATCACTCGAGTCAAGATCATCCATCTCGCCTTCCTTAGGCGCTTCCTTTCCCCATTGTAAAACTTTCACCTTACTTCCATCACCCATATTCAGCTTGTGCCAAACCTTCGTCTTTTTGTACTTCCATGGATCTTTGGCCAAAGCTTGAATTGAGAATATGGTGTGTGTTTTACAATACTCTGGCTCCGGGATGGCCATTGCATCATATTTTTCCATTAATGTGCTCAATAGTCTAGCATGCGGGATTAGTTTCTTCCCTCTTTGATTCCTTGCTTGCCAGACGTGCATAAGTACCAATTGACGAAAGGAAAGCCTCAGTCGAGCAGTCATGATAGCATACATTAATGGAACTTCCCACTTTCGGAGATGCACCTTATCACCGGTCCTAGGGGCTACATTATGGATCACAAATTGCAACAAAACCCTCACAATCGGCTTCAAGTTGGCTCTTTTTAACTCTACACCCTTCCTTAGATCAAAGATTTCAGAAAACATGGCGGTTTGATTTGCTAATTTATAAGCGTTGTTCCAATAGTCCTTTTCCTCGATGTATTGATACCATGAATCGTCCTTTGAATCGAACTTCGCAATCCGTCGCATTGTAGCAAATGACAAAACCACTTCTTTTCCTTCAACAATCCCAGTGAGTTTAGTGGTTTGTGGAGGGTTCTTACCGTCATCCCTTTTCAATGTGCTCAGCCATTGCATGATGCTATTCACGTGTACTCTCCCATCCTTAGCACCCTTGAAATCCACAACCGCTTCCCAACCCAATACGTTAAATTTCTCCATGAGTCCCAAGGATCTGAAATCATCCTTCAGCACCTGTTTTTCAAAACGCATGTTTTTTATGATTGAATGCCTGTCACCCATCTTTTTGTAAAACAATTCAGCTTGGTGTTCCTCTGGTTGCGCTGACAACGGTCCTCTTGGCCAACCGGGGATATATGGGACATCGGTATGGGGGTTGGGTGGTTGCTGAAACCCATGATCCTCTGGTTCTTCTTCTTGGACCGGTGCGTCCCGAATCAAAATTTCTCCTACCGTCTTTCGCTTTTTAGAGGCCCTTGTTGCAGCTGATGATGCCGCTGCCTTCCCCTTGCCCTTTCCAAAAGTCTTTGACTTCGTCATCTACACACATAAACAATCAAACACCTCAAGTTAGTGTCTAGAATTCGAGTCATAAACAAGTGTGTTCACAACTTCCTTCCCACACTTGTTTATTGCCATGTTTTGCCTATGCATCACCAATTGTTGTACAAAGTCCATGAAAAAGAATTTAAATCAATAGTTGATACCAATTTCATGCGCTTATTAATCACAATATGTTACTAACAATTCAATGTTTTACACATTTATGGGTAGCCCTAGGACGGTTGGGGGGAACACTTACATATTTGTCAGAAAAATTGAGAAATTTTTGAAATTTTAAAAGAAAAATATGAATCAAGAAAAAAAAAATTTCTTGCAAAAATGTCACCTTTTTCACTTGATCAGGCACAAAAGCCGCGTTTTCAGTTGCTAACAAGTCTTTTGCCGAGTATGAAAAATGAGACCCTTTATCATGGTCATCCCTTTAAGTTTCATGAGAGTTTTGCTGACAAGCGTTTTCATAAGAACTGAAAAGAGATGCCTAACTAGGGGTAACATGCTTATAGGAATTGCATATGCTACATGTCGGCAACCTATATCCCTACTTTGTGAGACTTTGAGCCTACTAGATTGATAGAAATTGATATATATGTTCATTTGTTGAGAGTAGGCCAAATGTTTCCTTGCTGCAGAATTTGTGTGATTTGATACGTGCTAGAGCTGTAGGCAAAATATGCGCATAGATGAGAAAGGCAATTTAGGAATACCCCTTTGTTGTGTTTGAAGCTAGTTCGTGTGTTGTTGACCCGTTTATCCAAAATTACCTTTAGTAGCCCATGTTGAGCCTATACCCTTTCATTTGATTAAACCTACAACATCACCCAAATTGACCCGTTTACCTTTGTGTAATAAATTGATGACATCCATTGTGTTTGTGTTTCGTTTAAGTGATTGAGTATGTTTAATTTGTAAAAAAAAAAAAAAAAAAAAAGAGAAAGAAAAAAAAAAAAAAAAAAAAAAAAAGAAGTATGTATTATGGGTTAAATATGCCCAAAGTTGCTTGTTTAGTGTATTATTGTGTAGCATGAATAAGGATAGTCATTCAAGCGTGTTGAAACCCTTGTTAAACCAATTGTTAGCCAAATCATTCCTACCTTTACCCTAAGCCCAAAACCCGTAAGACCTTTCGATGTGTGCATAGTTTATAGCTTCTGTGTGATTGTCATACAAACCTATGATAGCAAGGTTACATTCTTGGTTTTTGAGTGATTTATACTAGCACATTACAAGCTAGTCCAGATATAAACCGAGAGGAGCGACCATTGTGAGGGGTGTGTAGTATATGTGTATGATGATAAGCATGTTAGGTTTAGTTAGGCAAATCTTGATTTTTAAAATATGCAATATTGCTTGTCAGTTTGTCAATCTCGATTGTGTAAGTCTATGGGATTGGGTATGATTCGGGGCCTTGAAGAGTAGTTTCGGTAAGGGAATTGAAGGTGGCTTGTTAACAAAGCGAGTAGTGTTTTGTGATGGTTTGATTGGGGACAATAAAAGGTAAGTGTGGGAATGTGATGAGAGGGTAAATGAATGGTTAATAATAAGCCCATTTTGTGTGTTTTTGCTATGTTTGTGTTGACAATATATGATGAATGGGATAACTACGTGAGCTTTGATCGTTTCAGGATAAATGGCTAAACGGATGGAATTAGAGCCGAAAAGTGTGAAGCGTGGTGTCCAAGTTAAAGAATTGAAGAAGTGGAAAGTGTTCGAGAGCTTGTGGAAGAGAATTGGATGTTTGAAGGATGTTTATGATGAAGAATTGAAGATTAGAGTGTGTTTGGATGCAAGGATTTGAAGAAAAAATGCTTTGGAAAGAAGTTGAAGAAACAATGTGTAAGCTATGCCTTCCATCTGTAGCTTACTGATGAATTACAAGGCAATTGGAGCATTTTCACGTTGGTTAGAATAGTAAGGTACAGGGCTGATCTGTAAGAGACTGCTGAATAAAGCAATGCTGATAGATTGACTGAACTGTAAGCTACGGGCCTGATCAGTACCTTACGGCTGGCTGAAGAGCAAAATTAGGAGAGGTTGTTTTTCATGAATAAAATGATTTTTATCAAACCTAGCAGCCTCCTAACCTCTCAATCACGAAAATACACCATCTTTTGGAGACTTTTGAAGCTACAAACACCATTGTTCATCATCATTCATCCATTCCTTCGGTTTCCATCAACATGTTCGGTATTATTTGTTAGGCTCTGAGTTTGTTTGTTTTGATTGTTTAACTAAATATGGTAATAATGAATTGAAAATAGAATGAAAGTGCAGCGGAATAATAAACTGTTAATCAAAACAAGAGAGTAAATGTTTTCAGATCGAAAGCTTTCATTAATCCAAAAGATTACAATCGTACAATTACTCCCCCTCAGCCTGATCACACTGTGTTTGTCTGAGAGAATGTTTGTGTGTGTGATGCGATAGAACAGTACAAGCACTGTTCTATTTATAGACAGAATCAAAGCACTGATGACCTAGGCTGACGTCACCTAAGACAGTGACCTCTAACAGAATAACAAACATAAACATCTGCCTATTACAAACTACTGTTACATTGAAAGCACTGATATTAAACAGCTGTTGAAGATAAACTCTGATGGTCTTGTATCCACTGCTGGAGCCTAAGTGCTGTTGGTTCCAGCAGTGCTTTGGTCTTCAGTATTTGTATCAGCAGTTGTTCTTCATCAGTTGTTTACTCAGCAGTTCTTTGTATCAGCAGTTGTTAAGCAGTTGTTTGGATAGAACAGTAGTTAGGGTCAGCAGTCTTTTGGGAGAAGTAAGTTTGTAAAGACTGTTTATTCAAGGATCAAACTGATAGCATGTTTTGGCTTTCTAATCATCTGTTCTTCTCCAGGTCAGCAGACCCAACAATCTCCCCCTAGAACAGATGATGCCAAAACTCAGCTTTATTTATTGATCTTTATTCCTCATCAGACTTTCTCTGATTTGACCTTTGAATTGCAATTCAAAGTTCAGAGCAAATAAGTCTTCTTCATCTCTTTCTAGGTCCACATTTAGCAATGTTTGGTGATCTTCTGCACATAGGCTGTAAGCATCATCCATGCTGATCTTCTGAACCCTTCCATCTGACCTGAGCAATGTCAATTCGTGGTTGTCTTTGTTGACTTTCCACTTTAGAATTTTTGAGTCAGTGGATTTGCTGAGATGAACTTTTATTCTTGATGAGTTGGGTGAAGGAGGTCTTCCAATAAGTTCTCTGAGCTTCTCTGTTGTAGGATCAGAGAAATAGTGTATTTGATTGAAGAGCCCTTCTTTGATGAATGTATCAGCAAACTTTCTTTGATCTTCCTCTGACATCTCCTTCTGCCTCTTGAACTGTCTTCTTGCAGCAGTTGTGAGATCAGAGGTTTCAAGTAAGCTGTCCAGGTTAAAGGTCTGTTGGGGTCTCTTCATCATTGGCTCATCAGTGTAAATTGGTTTTCTTGGAAGGCTGGGATCCTTCTTCCTATTTTCTTCTAGACTTTTGTAGGTTTCAACCAGCCTTAACTCTGACCATCTGGAAACTGACCTCATCTCCCCATAGTTGGCAGCTACAATCTCCTGCCTCATCCTTTTGAATTTCAAGGCTCTGACTGGGTCTCTGCCTTTGCCAAAGTTAGGAGTAGAGACTTTAGCTTTGGGGTCTTTGGCCATTTCTTCAATCCTGAGTAGTTCTTCTCTAAAAGCATGAGTAGTCCAACCATTGAACTGCTTTTTGTTTGCTTTGTAAGGCTTGGTTGCCATTATCTGTTCAAGAAGAGATTCCCTTACCTCTTTTTCCAAATCTACACTGAGAGGCATGGAGGACATGGAATTGCTCAGGGTCTTAGCAAAATCTTCAATCCTTCTGAGTTTTCTAAGCTCTGCTGAATGGATGCCCTGAGCAGTCCTATCATCCTTCCCTTTGCATTTCTCCCTGATGATGGCATCCACCTGCTCACCCTTGTATTTCAGATAAGTATCAATGTTGAGGGGAACAGGGAAGTTTGGGAGAGATGGGAAGGATCTTTCTGATGGCTGTTCAGTATTGTAGAAGGATTGTAATTCCCCCTTGAGTAGATCAAGTTCAAGGGGATACTGAACAACCAATGGTGTAATGGTTGGTGGTGGTCTATGGGATCTGAACTTGGATGTGTGTGGTGAGAATGATGTGATTGGAATGGCTGTGATGGGAGGAGTGGATTGGGCAGTTGAAATGGTGGTTGGTGATGTGTGTATGTTTTCATCATGTACAACAAAGGTTGATTTTCTCTTCCTTGTGTACATGATTTTTGGTGATGGTGATTTGGTAGCAGTGGTTGGATTAACATCTGTTGGCCTTTTAGTAGGTCCAGCAGATGTTTGGGATTTAGCTGGTGATGTATGTTTGGTGGTTGTATGTTCAGGTGTGTTTGTTGGTTTGGGTGCAGTGGTTTGGGTAGCAGTGTTTTGAGTAGTTTCAGTGTTTTGGGTGGTAGTGGTTTCAGTAGCAGTGGTTTTATCAACAGAGGTGTTCAACTTAGATGGTGGTTTTCTAACATGCTTGGCAGGTCTTTTCATCCTTTTAGAGGATCCCACATCTTCAGTTTCCCTTTGTTGTTTCTTTTTGAGTTCAATTAATGACTCTGCTTTAACTTCCAAAGTTTCAGCTCTTTTCTGTTTCTCTTGAGCAGCCTTTTCAGCTTCTATGTTTGCAGAGTCATCTACTGCTTTATTCTTCTCAGTGGTTTGTTGTGGTGGTTGTTGTGGTGGTGCTGTTGTTGCTTGTTGTTGTTGTGGAGCTTGTTGTTGTGGAGCTGATTTGGCAGACTCTGGTTTCTTGGCAGACTTGGCTTGGCCTTTTTGAGAAGGAGGACAACCAAAAGGATCTAGTTTTGGTAGCCTATCTCTGCCACTCTCCCCCTTTTTGGCATCATCAGCCGTGAAAGCATCATCATTTTCATCCCTGAGGATGGTGGTAGGGGCAGAGCCAGTAGTCTTCAGCAGGTGGTTCTTGATGGCTTTGATATCAGCATGTGTATCTTTGTACCTTGCATCTACCATATTCCTGATTTCAGCCATGTAAGTTTCATGTGTCTGATCAGCTAGTTTTCTGTGAGCTATGATGATGGGGGAAACTGATTTCCATAACTCACTGGCTATATCAGCTGTGGATGGTTGACTCTTGGAAAGATCTGCAATTGAGCTCAGTATAAGCTTGACATCAGATTTGATGTCAGCAACAGAGGTTTCAATGACAGGAACTCTGTCCGTCAATTCTTGGTATTTTGACCCATCTCCTAAATTAATAGGATCATCTGAGTCCCTACCAGTGGTAGTTCTACCTGATTCAGGCCTAATAGGTGAATCAGATGCCCCTTTGTCTTGGTACTGGGGACTTCCAACTGTTTTTGGAGACACTATAGTGGCTTCAACAGTTGTTGCCTTCAAGGGAGTCTTAGCTATGTAATCACTGTCCTGATGTGAGACAGTGGTCTCTACATCAGTAGTGGCTGCTCCACTTGAAAACTCACCTAGAGTTTCATTGAACTCAGGTGGTGTAACCTCCTCTTCTGTTTGTGGGATAGCAGATTGTATATTCTCAGGACCAGTCACTTGTTGGAGTATACTCTCAGTGACAGGTGGAAGAGAGGAACTGGGATCTTCCTGAGATTTATCAATTGCTTCAAACAGAGGTTGCATTGTTTGTGGGACATGTGATGGTGAGGGTGGAGGAGTAACAAGAGAATTAGCCCTGGGAGAGGGGCTTGTGAACATTTGGTCAAGTGACTCAAATGTATCATGATGTGTGTCCCCTTGGCTTACAACATGATCCTTTTTAGAGGATTCATGAGGAGTTTGGTCAGGTGGAGGTATATCCAACTGTTGTGAGGAAGTAACAACAGTGGTTTTAGGTTGCTTTTGTTGTGCAACAGAGGTTTCTTCTGGTACCTCAACATCCAGAAGCCTCATTTGTGGTTGAGTGGTGGTTTTTGTGGATGGATGTTTCTTTTTGGAAGTGGTTGGTGTGGGTTTCACAGCACTGGATGTAGTGCCATGATCACCAGGAGCAGTGGGCTCAACAACAGAGGTTTTGACAACAGTTGTTGCCTTTGTCCTCTTTGTTTGTGTTTTAGAAACTTTTGACACTTTAGACACTTTTTCTTTGGTGCTTCCACCCAGCATTCTTGTGAAAGTTTCATCAGTTAAGCTTTTCATTTGCATAGCCTCACCCTTTTTGAAAACTTTTTCTGGTAAGACTTTTTGTAAGATTACACTAAGAATTCTTGGGTAAATAAGAAAAGCATTGTTTGACCCAGACTTGACAGCTTTCACATTTGATACCAAGTCCATGAACAATCCCTAGGAAAGATTGAAGTCAGAGTTTGACAACATGGCATAACCCAGATATTGCATCCTCAATGGGATTTCATTAAAGGATGTGGACTTAGCAGAGACACAAAGAAGAAGAGTATGGAAGAAAAATTTCATGACTGGAGGGAAAAACTTTTTGAAAAGAGTTGATCCAGTCATCTGACCATCATACCCTCTTTCTTGGAACTCAGTGTGAAGCTCTGTTTTAGTAAAGGAATCCTTACCTGCCAGGTCATTCAGTGTGAAGGTTGTGGATATGGTTTCAGGGGTAATGACGATACTTGTTTCTCCAATTTTGGAAATAATGGAAGTAGGCTTTTTGTCTTGTAGTAGAAACTCAGCATTCAACCAAAATTCTTGGAGTGTATCAAGATAAATGGGGGCGTTAGCGGTTAGGATGGGTAAGTATTTGGAGTTAAGGAAAATGTCGATGGTGGAATGAAATGGAGTGTTGTCATCTGTTTTGATCAGATAGGGGAGACAATTGTGTGTAGCTTTGACTTGAAGATCCATTTTAGTGGATTTCAAAGGTGAAGATGATTGAAGATTGATGGAGGGTTTGAGAATGAAGAAGGCGGTTTTCAGTATTTTGAATACAATGAGACAGTGTAACGTCTGTTGTGGTAAAACAGGGTTTTTATAGGCTCAATGAAACCGCTGATGTGGCCAAACCTCTGCTTATATGAACAGACGTGGCAATCATCTGATGGATGAAACATCTGGTGGAGAACAGCTGTTTTTGGCAAACAACTGATACAAACAGTTGATTTTTTTTTTTTTAGATATAATATATATATGTATAAGGAGACAGTTGTTTTATCTGAACAGATGTTCTGAAACAGATTTTTCAACTAACAGTTGTTTTATCTGATCAGATGTTTTGAAACAGACTTTTCAACCAACAGTGGATATGAATGAAACAGTGGTTGTTTTATCTGATCAGATGTTATAAACAGATTTTTCAACCAAACAGCTATTTTAAAAATTTGATTTGCTGAAACATTTTATTAATATTTATTGAAACTTTATTTGATTAATCCATGTTTAACATACCAATTCTGGAAATCAGATTTGTAAAGGTAGATGTGTCTAAAGCTTTTGTTAACACATCTGTCAACTGATCCTCTGTTGGACAAAATGGTGTCTTATGTCAATGTGTTTGGTAGTGGAATGAGAGACTGGATTCTTGATGATATTTTCAGCAGCTTGACTGTCCAACATAAGTGGAGTCCTAAGTGCAGTTATCCCAAAATCCAGTAGTTGATTTTGAAGCCACATGAGTTGGGCTGTACAGCTTGCAGCAGCAATGTATTCAGCTTCAGCTGTTGAAGTTGAAACAGCTGCCTGCTTTTTGCTTTGCCATGAAACTAAGGCATTCCCTAGAAATTGGCACCCTCCTGAAGTGGATTTTCTTGTGGTGTGACAGCCAGCAAAGTCACTATCTGAATAACCTGAAAGCTCAATGTTTCCATTAGCAGGATACCAGATACCAAGTGTGGGAGCACCTTTGAGGTATCTGAATATCCTTTTCACAGCAATAAGGTTTGACTTTCTGGGTGAAGCCTGGGATCTGGCACAGACACAGGTAGCAAACATAATGTCTGGCCTAGATGCAGTTAGGTACAATAAAGACCCAATCATACATCTATAATGTGTTTGATCAACCAGTTCATCCTTGTCATCAATAGTGAGCAGCTTGACTGTACTCATGGGTGTGTTACATGGCTTACAATCATTCATCTCAAATCTGGTTAATAAGTTCTTTACATATTTGTTTTGGTGAATGAATGTGCCATTTTGCAGTTGTTTCACTTGAAGACCAAGGAAACACTGAAGCTCACCCATGGCACTCATCTCAAACTCTGTTGTCATGAGTTTTCTGAACTCTTCACACATTTGGTTACATGTGGATCCAAAAATGATGTCATCCACATATATTTGAACAATCATTAAGTGTTTCCCTTTCCATTTAAGAAATAAAGTTTTTTCAATTTTACCTCTTGTGAAGCCAATGGATAAAAGGAATGTGGAGAGAGTTTCATACCAGGCCCTTGGTGCTTGTTTAAGTCCATACAAAGCTTTGTTGAGCTTGTAGACATAGTCAGGATGGAATGTGTCTTCAAAACCAGATGGCTGACATACATAGACCTCCTCCTGAATTTTGCCATAAAGGAAAGCACATTTGATGTCCATCTGATACACCTTTATATTGTGGTTGACAGCAAAGGCTAAAAAGAGTCTGATGGCTTCTAGTCTTGCTACAGGAGCAAAAGTCTCATCATAATCTATTCCTTCTTCTTGTCTGAAGCCTTGAACCACAAGCCTGGCTTTATTCTTGACAACAATACCCCTTTCATCAGTCTTGTTTTTGAAGACCCACTTTGTTCCTATAGGACAAACATCCTTAGGAAGTGGTACAAGCTCCCATACTTGTTGTCTTTTGAATTGAAGGAGTTCTTCCTGCATGGCCTCTACCCAACTGTTGTCTTTCAGTGCCTCTTGGTACTTGACAGGTTGTGTGAGGGATAAGAAGCCTGCAAAAAGACAGATATTTGAGGATTGGCTTCTTGTGAGCACACCCTCTCTGATGTTGCCAATGATCTGGTCTGGTGGATGAGCTCTTAAGTAAATAAGATCTCCTTGATATGGAACTATGGCATTTTGAGGTGATGGACAGAGGTTTGGTGACTCTGTTGGTGTAACATCTGTTGGTACTTCTGTAGTGCCATCAGATGTTTGGAATGGTAATGGAGGAATGGGTCCAAGTGGTGTGAAACTTGACTGACTTTTGTCAACAGATGATTGACTTTTGTCAACAGATGATAGGTCAGTGGTTGTGAGGGGTGAGGCAGTGGTTTGAGGATAAGGCTGGCCAACAGTGGTTGACACAGCTGTGGCAGAGTTTTGACAATTGTTTTGAACAGCTGCTTCCTCTGAGGCAGAATAGACTTTGTAGTGACTGGGGATCACAACATCTGTTCTGTAATCTTGCTGTGGAGACTGTGGAATACCTGCATTGTTAGCTTTAACAGTGATATCTTCAAATTTGAATTTATCTAAATCAAATAGTTCAGCAGGGTTTGCAGGGATTTTTAGAGATGAAAGTTCATTGAACTTTACATTCAGAGTTTCTTCTATAGTCTTAGTCCTTGTGTTAAACACTTTGTAGGCCTTAGCAGTAGAAGAATATCCCAGAAAATAACCACAGTCTACTTTGGCTGCAAATTTTGAAATGGAATCTTTGAGATTTAAAATGAAACATGGGCAGCCAAAGATTTTGAAAAATGAGATTAATGGTTTGATTTTGAACAAAATTTCATAAGCAGTTTTTTGATGTCTGGGGTTGATCAAAACTCTGTTTTGAACATAGCAAGCAGTGTTTACAGCTTCTGCCCAAAAGGATAGTGGCAAACCAGAATCTGCTAACATGGTTCTTGCAGCTTCTATAAGAATTCTATTTTTCCTCTCAACCACCCCATTTTGTTCTGGTGTTCTTGGGATGCTGAACTGCCTCACAATCCCTTTTGACACACAAAAGTCATCCAACTTCTTATTTTTAAACTCTGTTCCATTGTCACTCCTGAAGACTTTTACTGGCAAGTCATATTGCTTTTCAACTTTGGTGACAAAGTCCTTCAATATACCTGCAGTCTCATCCTTAGAATGTAAAAAGTAAGTCCATGTAAACCTAGAAAAATCATCAACTATGACAAGACAAAATCTCTTTCTTCTTAGACTCATGATTTTAACAGGGCCAAACAAGTCCATGTGCAACAGTTGTAGACACTGACTAGTTTTGGACTCATCAATGGATTTGTAAGAGCTTTTATGTTGTTTCCCTTTTAAGCAAGAAACACAATGCTCATTACATTTAAATTCTTTTGATGGTAAACCTCTGACAAGGCTTTGTTTGGAGAGTGTGTTGATAGTATTAAGGTTGGTATGACCCAATCTCCTATGCCACAATTCTGTCTCCTTAGTGGAGGCAGCAGAAAACAGACAGACATTTGCCATAGGATTGTCCTTTAACATATCAACAACATACACATTGCCACTTCTATGAGCAACAAGTTGTGCTTTGCTCTCAGCAATAATGGTATCAATCTTTTTCACCACTTCTGGCCCAATAATCTTACAAGTTTTCTTTGTGAAAAATGAGCCATAACCTTTGTCACTCATTTGTGAAACACTCAGAAGATTAAACTTGAGATTATCAATAAGATTGACATTTTCAAACTTGAGTTTTCCAGCCTGTACAGTCCCTGAACCCAACACCTTACCTTTAGAATCATTACCAAAGGATATATCACCCCCTCCATGAGCCAAGAAGTCCAGAAGCAGGGCTCTACATCCTGTCATGTGCCTGGAACCTCCACTATCTACATACCAAAGACTATCTAAACAAGTAGAAGCTCCCTGCACATCAGTAAATGATTAGTTTTGGTGAGTGTTCAAAGCCAAGTTGGCTTTGGATGGGTCCTCAGACCTTTCAGACTCAAGCTTTGGAAGGTGATCAGTGGTTTGGACCAATTTCTGAATTAAGGTCAACAACTGCTGCTGACCATTTGCCAGTGCTTGAATGTCAACACTTGGGGCAGCAGTTGTTTGATCACTTCCTGACAGATGATAATACCCATATGGATTTCTGTTCACTCTTGGTTTAGAGGGTCTCTTTGGCTCCTCATAAACATGTGGCAGACTGTGACATGGAGGTTGACCATAACCTCTTGGGTATTTGCTTGTGGGTGGAGCATCTGTTACTTGGACATCTCTAGAAGCAGATGTTTCAAGCCTTTTTGTAACAGATGTTTGGACAGGGGTGAAGGTCTGTTTTGGTTTTCCTTTTGGAGTACTAACCACAGGGTTTGCAAGAGTTTTAGCTTTGTATTCTTGTATTTTTACATCAAAATTTTTAAGATACAAGCACTCTTTGGTCTTGTGATTCTTTTTCCCACATATTGAGCATGTGGCTTTGGAATCACATTCACTTGTTCCTTTGTTAATATCATATGCTTTTAGAAGAAAACAGTTTTTGGTAACATGATTCTTCTTTTCACAGAAATCACAGAACAAGTTGACAGTCTTTTCTTTCTTCTTCCCCTTATCGGTCTTCTTTTCAGCAGATGTTTGAGCATCTGCTGGAAGATTTTTCAGGGGAATGACTTTAGCCAATGGAATGACCTTTGCCTGAGGTGCTGTCTTTCCCTCAGGTGTTTTAAAATCAACAGGTTTGAAATTCTCAAGAGTATCACACTCATCAGACCAAGTAGGTTTAAATTCATTCTTTTCAAGTTCAGCAAAAGATGAGGAACCTTCTGGTTTTTCAAGAACAATTTTCTTACCATTTGGTTCAGTGATTTTAATCTCTTGACCCTGCAGGTTTGTTGGTATTACCTCAACAGACTTTTGACTCTTTTTGTCAGTGTTTTCAAAAGCAGGAGCAGTGGTTTCAAAACCAAAGCCAAACTTCACATGACTTTTAGTTTGTTTGTTGAGTAACATTTCAAATCCTCTACATGATTCCACCCATTTCTCACATTCAACTTGGGTGGACTCTAGCTCACTCTTGCAACTTTGATATTTTGCTATCATAGTTTGGAGCTGGTCTTTGGTTATGGTTGCTTCATGTTTTAAGCTGCTAATTTCAGACTCTTTTGCAGTTAAATTTGTTTTCAAATCTTTTGTGAGTTTTTCAAATTTAACTTCATCATCCAAAATTTTCTTTCTAAGGTTTTCATTCACCTCTTTGATGTTAGCAAATGCTATTACACATTTGTCAGAACACAGCTCTTTAAGAATTTGAGGAGATACCTTAGCAGCAGCCATCAATGCACAATCACACTTGCACTCACAGTCATCAGATGCACCCCAGGGATCTGTGAGATTCACAACCTCTTCTTCAGGTTTTTCACCTGTAACAACTTCACTAACAACATCATCAGTCACAACATCAGATTCAGTTACCACTTCCTCAGATTCAATCTCATTCACCATAGCCATGAAACAAAAATTTCTGGTTCATTTTCAGCTTTGGCAACTAGTGCAAAATTTTCATCTGTTAGCTCATCAGGTAGACTGCTCCAATCAACAAAGCCTTGTGTAAAGAAGCTCTGTTGACTGGTCTCTGCAGGAGCAGAGGATGGAGCAACAGTCGTTTGCACAGGTGCTTGAGCAACAGGTGTTTGCACATAGTGGATCTGAGGAACAGTGGTTTGGACATACTGGACATGAACAGTGTTTGAGGACTGTGCAAAATGAGCAGTGTTTTGCACATTTGGTCCAGGGGCATTATAGGAATTCTGATAAGTGTTGGTCTGTGGTCTTTGATTTGGATAGGTTATCATAGGTGTACCATGTTGACCCCTACATTCCCTAGCAAAATGACCAAACCTATGACATTTATAACACTTGATCTTTGATTTATCCAACCCAACCTTAGTTCTGCCAGTCAACCCTGGAAACCTTCTACCAGTTTTCTTGTAAAAATTATTAGTTCTTACACTGAGAAGGGCCAATTGGTGCATAATGTCCATTTCTTCCAAATCATCAGGGTCAAAGTATTTCAGGTCATCATACTCAAAGGATATATTGTCAGATGCCTGTATATCACCACCACTTGCTGTGAAAGCATAGTTTGGTGAATAAGAATCAGAGTTAAAACCTGAGTTAAAACCTGAAGTTATGTCAATAAAATGATCATAACTCTGATCCTTTGTGTTTCCAGGCACCTCATCATGACCCAAAAGTGCTGTATTCCCAAACACATAGTCATCAGACACTTTTCCAGAGTCCTGGAGCTTCTTTTTCTGGTTAAGCTCTCTCTCATAGGTCAAGAGCTTACCATGAAGCTGGGTCAGTGATAGGTCTTTAAATCCTATTGAGTTTCTCATCACAATAGCAATAGTGTCCCATTTGTCTGGTAATGATCTCAAAAACCTATGGTTCAAGGTTGAATGAGGGTAAGTAAGACCAACCAATTTTAGTTCACTAATTAAGCAATTAAATCTCTCAAACTGTTGAGTTAATGACTCTCCTTTGACATGACTGAATGTTTCATATTGTTGGTTAAGTATTTCACGATT
Source organism: Ambrosia x helenae (assembly GCA_030844895.1). Lineage (NCBI taxonomy): Eukaryota > Viridiplantae > Streptophyta > Magnoliopsida > Asterales > Asteraceae > Ambrosia > Ambrosia x helenae. The sequence continues at coordinate 126,641,513 of CM061231.1, forward strand.
GTTTTCAATAACCTCCTCAGTCCCACCAAACTGTTCTTTCAGTGCATCCCACAACTCCTTTGCACTGTTACAGTGTAACAACCCAGCATATATATCATTGGGTAGAGCCATGGCCACAATACTGAAGGCCTTAGCATCTAGCTCAATTTTCTGAAAATCCTGGTCGGAGTAGTTTTCAAGTTTCTTTGGCTCAAACACTTTGGGATCTTCAGTACTCGGCACAGTCGGAACATGTGGTCCGAAGATAACCGACTTCCAACACCCAGTGTTTTGTTGAGCTAGAACATGGCTCATCCGACGTTGCCAGATATTGTATTCAGATCTGACAAGCATCGGTGGCTTGTTGTTCGTGCCAATGTTATGTGGATCGTGATTGATAGAAGCCATTCTCTGATTTTTAAAAAAACAAAGTCTGTTTAAAAACGGTTGAAACGAAATTAAACTATTACTCTGTTTTCAATCTAACAGACAAACGATATCAATAATTGTGAGCTGATTATTAAATTGATTTGTTAGATCGAATTTAATTGACCAAGCTCTGATACCAATTGTTAGGATCCGAGTTTGTTTGTTTTGATTGTTTAACTAAATATGGTAATAATGAATTGAAAATAGAATGAAAGTGCAGCGGAATAATAAACTGTTAATCAAAACAAGAGAGTAAATGTTTTCAGATCGAAAGCTTTCATTAATCCAAAAGATTACAATCGTACAATTACTCCCCCTCAGCCTGATCACACAGTGTTTGTCTGAGAGAATGTTTGTGTGTGTGATGCGATAGAACAGTACAAGCACTGTTCTATTTATAGACAGAATCAAAGCACTGATGACCTAGGTTGACGTCACCTAAGACAGTGACCTCTAACAGAATAACAAACATAAACATCTGCCTATTACAAACTACTGTTACATTGAAAGCACTGATATTAAACAGCTGTTGAAGATAAACTCTGATGGTCTTGTATCCACTGCTGGAGCCTAAGTGCTGTTGGTTCCAGCAGTGCTTTGGTCTTCAGTATTTGTATCAGCAGTTGTTCTTCATCAGTTGTTTACTCAGCAGTTCTTTGTATCAGCAGTTGTTGAGCAGTTGTTTGGATAGAACAGTAGTTAGGGTCAGCAGTCTTTTGGGAGAAGTAAGTTTGTAAAGACTGTTTATTCAAGGATCAAACTGATAGCATGTTTTGGCTTTCTAATCATCTGTTCTTCTCCAGGTCAGCAGACCCAACATTATTATTCATACTTTTGAGTTATTTCTTGCTATCATGAGTGGCTAAACATCTTTGTAACCACCTCCGGGTGTAAGGTTTATTTGTGAAACTCTAACTCTTGTTTGGTTTGGTTTATGGATTGTCTTTTAATTGTTTGAAAGATATTTGTGGTTTGAGTTATTTAAACAAGTCACGTTTGTGCAATTGCTTATCTTTTAGTCATTCGCATTCGGTTTTCTTGCATCGTGAGTAGTTTGATTAACGGGAAGGTAGTTGTTATTCGTGGGTTGGTAATTAAATTGTACGAGTTATTATTAAAAACTTGTGTTTGATTATCACTTAACTTAAACCGTTCAACAAAACTATGTCTATGTGGTATCCAATCATCTAACCAAGGGTAGGGTGAATCATTAAACCGGAAACCTGGAGGGGGTTACTTCTTTAATATCATTGTTTACAACTTATAAAATTCGTTTTCTTAAAACTCAAAACAACCAACAAACTAATTAGATTTTTTTTAATTTACTAGTTAATTTACAAAACTATACTTTCCACCAATTCCCTGTGGAGACGACTCACTTTCACTTTACTACTTATTTTCATTATTTTTTATTGACCCAACGACATCGATCAAAATAGCGCCGTTGCCGGGGAATCGGTGCGCTTAGTTAGATAGTTTTGTTTTAATTTTTATTGCTTTTCTTGAAAATCTAAAAAAAAAAACCCAAAAATATTTTCTTTTTCTAGTCTTTTAGTTCAAGTTTTGTTTTCTTTAGTTCAGTATTACGCGTGGTTTGCTTGTTTGTGTCTGTGCAGGTAATTCAGTTGCATGCATCATACACGTTATTCAGGCAAGACTTCACCGCTAATTTACGATCCGGAAATTGAAAAGATAGCTAGAAAGAACAGAGCCATTCATCAAACCCGACCAACACCAAACATGAGCCATCCCAGTAACCAAGATAACCAACCTCCACCAAACCAACCTGACCCAATACCACCACAACCAAACCCATTGGGCAATATGCCTCCACGACCATTTCAAACAGCACCAGCTCCAAGACAACAACCACCATTCCCACAATTTAACCCAGATCCGAACGCTGGTGGTTCTAGACAATTTCAGCAAGGCCATCAAGAGCATGATGAGTGGGACGAACATTATGAAAATGATCAAGCTTTTGAGGCCCCACAACAGCAACAACAACCCAACCGCCCATTAGCCTTAAACCAACAACCACCACAAAACCGGAACCCGAGATCTAACAGTAATCGAGCAATGGAGTCACTTCATGGAGATGACAATATGCATGGTACAGCGGGCACTTTTAATGGTAGAGTTGCTGATTGGGATGGAGGAGTTGCTGATGATGGATACTACATGAATCAGGATCAGTTTGACTATGATGAGCATGATGAGTTTGGTCCACAATATCAGCAGCAACATCAGCAAGGGTTTAATATGAGGGGGCATAATTAGGGACAGAGAGGGGTCCCTCAGAATCAACCAAGAAATCAAGTGCGAGGGAATGGGTAGAGGCAATATGTAGATGGAGTACCTCGGGTGAACTACAGACCTCCTGTAAATGGCGTTGGGAGCCATTTTATTCCACTGGCCACCGAGCACACTTCACCTATAGTACCACCACATCAGAATGGAAGGAGTTTTGAGGTTAGACCACAATATTTGAATCACCTTCCGAGTTTCTATGGTAAGGCAACAGAGGAACCCTATCTACATATTGCAGAGTTTGTGAGTATTTGTAACACCATTGGGGGCCATGGATTTAGTCCGGATGAGGTGAGATTGATGATGTTTCAGTTCACCCTCAAAGATCAAGCGAAGTTGTGGTACCATTCATTGCCTGCTGGGAGTATATTCACATGGCAAGAGCTTCAACGGCAGTTCTTAGAGGAATATTATACTATGACTCGCACTACTGAGGCTCGGGAGGCTATTAGAACTTTCCAACAACACTCGGGGGAACCATTTCATGAAGCCTTCACGAGGTTTAAGGAGTTGTTAAGGAAGTGTCCACATCATGATATACCTATGTGGGAACTGATTAAGTCGTTTTATGACGGCTTATTACCCGAGGATGTGAGAGATTTGAACGCCAACAGTAATGGTACCTTTTTGACTAACCATGAGGATGTGGATTGGGAGTACATGGAGAGGTTGGCAGTGACATCAAAGAGACAGGCTCGTGCTAGTAGAAGAAGCCGAACAGGTGCAACTAGGGGCGTTGATGTAGAGGCTGAAAAGAGAATAGCAAGCTTAGAACGACAGATTGCACAGTTGACAGCTGGTAGAGGCACAGGAAGGAGTGATGGAGCAAAGGCAGCTAATTCTTTTACAGTTTGTTCCATTTGTGATGATCTGGGACATATGGATGCTGATTGTCCTACTCAACAAGGGAAATCTGAAGAAGTAAATCAGCTTTATGGACAGCGAAAGCCATATGATATGAATTCTAATTCATATCACCCAGGTTTGCGAAATCACCCTAATTTTAGTTACAGTAATACTTCTAACCAGTTGAATCCTCCATCACAGGTACCTAATCAAAACAACAAAGAGGATATTCAGGCCAAGGGAACTACAACAATCAAAGAAATTATCAGCAAGGAGCTGGAAGCAATCAAGGGAGTTCTCAAGGCAACTGGAGAAGTCAAGGCAATCAACAGGGTGGATCTTCAGGACAGGATGTATCAGTGAAGGATATGTTGACTGAGTTTATGAAGTCAACAGGAGAATTCATGAAGTCAACGGGCGATTTCATGAAAGAGATCAGAAAGGACAACGAAATCAGAGACAAGGAGTACAAGGCTCTTTCGAAGCAAGTTGGCCAAATTGCAGAAGAGTTGTCCACTATACGTCAAGATCCAGGTAAGCTACCGAGCACCACCACAGTGAATCCTGCACACCAGTCATCCAGCTCGAGACATGGCAAGAATGCAGAGATTAATCAGGTAAGTATTCTTCGCTCAGGTAAGATTTATGACAATAAGGTAGGGTCTCCACCACCATTTGTAGAGGGGGTGGTGGAGGATGTTAGTGATGATGATGATGAGGGGGAATCTGTGAAAACATCTGTTAGCCCTAAAAAGACTAAGAAAGTAACTTTTGCTGAATCACCAAATAGGGTATTAGAGAATAACACTGAAGCTAAGGAAAAGGGTGTGGAGGGTAATACCATCCCGTTTCCTGAAGCTTTGGTACCACCAGAAACAAAGGTAAAAAGAAGGAGCCCACAACAGGAGGAGATGTGGGAAATTTTTAAGCAGGTAAAGATTAACATACCTTTGTTGGATGCTATTAAACAATTCCCGCTTATGCTAAGTATTTGAAGGAGTTGTGTACTCAAAAACGGCAAAATAAAGTTCCAAAGAAAATTGATTTTTCAGAAAGTGTCAGTGCCGTTTTGTCGGGTATACTTCCTCCTAAGCTCAGGGATCCAGGAACTCCTTTGATACCCATTCAAGTGGGTGAATGTAGGATAGACCGAGCTTTACTGGATTTCGGAGCTAGTGTTAGCATCTTACCGGGGAGTTTATACGACCAGTACGATTTTGGGCCTTTACAGAAAGCCGACACTACTGTGGTGTTGGCCGACTTGACTTTGAAACTTCCCCGGGGGATAGTATATGATGTCATTGTCAAAATTGAGGACTTTTACTACCCAGTTGATTTTCTAGTGTTGGATTATGTCTCTTCAAATACAACTAAACAACCTAATGTGATACTTGGTAGACCGTTTTTAGCAACTGCAAATGCTTTAATTGATTGTAGAAACGGGACAGTTGACATGGCATTCGGGAATAGGAAAGTTCGTTTAAGCGTTTTTCCCCATACATCTAACTCTCTGGTCAGTGATGAATGCTTTATGGCAGACATTATTGACACTTGTCACTCCCATGTCAATGAGGAGGACGCAACAGAGACGTGTTTTGTTTGTGACAGGAAGGATGATGAATACAGGGAGGTTCTGAAAGAGATGGAGGATGAGTTGGAGGTGATGGCAGTCAAAGAAGGGAAACCCACTTGGACACATCAGGTGGAAAGCCTACCAGAGCACATTGACACGCAACTGAAGCCATCATTGGAATCACCTCCACAGCTGGAACTGAAAGAATTTCCAAAGCATTTGAAATATGCTTTTGTGGGTGAGAATAAAACTCTTCCTGTTATTATTGCTTCTAATTTGTCTGATGTGCAGGAAAAAGCATTGATGGAAGTGTTGGTGGAGCATAAAGCGGCGATTGGATGGACCATTGCAGACCTGAAGGGAATTAGTCCATCCATTGTGATGCACAGGATCATTACTGAAGAAGGTGCAAAGCCGGCTAGGGATGCTCAGAGAAGGTTGAACCCGAATATGCGGGAAGTGGTGAAAAAGGAAGTCTTGAAGTGGCTTGATGCAGGTATTGTCTACCCAATTTCAGATAGTGAGTGGGTGAGTCCAACACAGACAGTGCCCAAGAAAGCAGGTATACAGATTGTTACAGGTGAGGATGGTGAGCAAATTGCTACCCGGCCCGTGACCGGGTGGCGTATTTGCATTGATTACCGGAAGTTGAACTCTGCGACTTCCAAAGATCACTTTCCATTACCTTTTGTTGATCAGATAGTTGAGAAACTCGCAGGTCAGAAATTTTAGTGCTTTCTAGATGGATATTCAGGATATAACCAGATTGCCATACATCCTGAGGATCAACAGAAGACTACGTTTACATGTCCATATGGCACTTTCGCATTCAGGCGAATGCCATTTGGCCTTTGTAATGCCCCGGCCACCTTTCAAAGGTGCATGATGAGTATCTTCTCAGATATGGTCGGGGACTCTCTAGAGATCTTCATGGATGACTTTTCCATTTTTGGCACATCTTTTGAGTCATGTTTAACACAACTAACAAAAGTTTTGAAAAGATGTGTCGAAACAAATCTGGTTTTAAGTTGGGAAAAGAGCCACTTTATGGTTCAGGAAGGGAGTGTGTTGGGACATGTAATCTCAAGTAGGGGAATCGAGGTGGACCATGCTAAAATTCAAGTGATTTCAACTTTACCTCCACCTACAAATGTTAAAGGCGTCCGTTCCTTTCTTGGACACGCCGGGTTTTATAGACGGTTCATAAAAGGATTTTCTGTTATTACTAAACCGCTATGTAACCTTTTACTGAAAGATGTCCCGTTCGTTTTTGATGAAGATTGTATGAAAGCTTTTACCACCTTAAAACAGAAACTAATTGAGGCTCCTGTTTTACAATCACCAGACTGGTCCACCCCTTTTGAGATAATGTGTGACGCTAGTGACTATGCAGTTGGGGCAGTTCTGGGACAACGGGTGGATAAAAAGCCTGTGGCTATTTACTATGCAAGCAAAACTCTCTCTGATGCTCAGTTAAATTATACCACTACTGAGAAAGAGTTGCTTGCAGTTGTGTATGCATTAGATAAAATTAGATCTTATTTATGGGGTAGCAAAGTTATTGTTTATTCTGACCACAGTGCTGTCAGGTACCTCATGGAAAAGAAGGATGCTAAGCCAAGGTTGATTCGTTGGATCTTACTGTTGCAAGAATTCGACCTTGAGATTCGAGACAAGAAGGGGAGTGAGAACGTGGTAGCCGACCACTTGTCACGGGTGGTGCATGAGACACAAGCACCGGAAGTTGAAATCAATGACACATTCCCAGATGAGCAATTATTATCTATTTCCACTAAACCATGGTTTGCTGATTTTGCTAATTATGCAGTTACAGGAACTACTCCAGAGCACTGGTCAAAGAGGAAGAAGCAACATTTTCTTTCCCAAGCAAAGTACTACATATGGGATGACCCATACCTCTTCAAAGTTGGATCCGACCAGCTCATCCGACGATGTGTACCAGATGATGAAGTTCAATGTGTGCTGAGCATGGTGCACACATCAGCATGTGGTGGCCATTTCAGTGGTCAAAAGACGGGCCACAAAGTGCTTTCATGCGGCCTATATTGGCCTACCATCTTTAAAGATGCTTTCGAGTTCGCTAAAAATTGCTTAAGATGTCAACAGATGGGTAGCATCTCAAAACGGAACGAGATGCCCATGCAACCGATTCTAGTTGTCGACATCTTTGATGTCTGGGGAATCGACTTTATGGGCCCGTTCCCGAATTCATTCGGTAACTTGTACATCTTAGTGGCAGTGGATTACGTGTCCAAATGGATCGAAGCCATTGCCACCAAGACGAATGATCACAAAGTGGTGTGCAAGTTTGTCCAAAGTAACATCTTTACTCGCTTTGGAATCCCTCGTGTGATCATTAGTGATGGGGGTCCCACTTTAAAAACTTTTACTTTGGCAAGCTTCTTAAAAATTATGGTGTAGACCACCGTATCGCGACACCGTATCACCCACAAACTAGTGGGCAAGTTGAGGTGTCCAATAGGCAGATTAAGGAAATTCTACAGAAAACTGTGCGACCCGACCGCAAGGACTGGTCCACCAAATTGGACGATGCTTTGTGGGCGTATCGCACTGCCTACAAAACGCCTATTGGAACCACACCTTATCGGTTGGTCTACGGGAAGGGGTGTCATTTACCTGTTGAACTTACACATCGTGCTTTATGGGCTATTAAACAGGTTAACATGGACTATGATGCTGCAGGAAAGGCAAGAAAGTTGGCATTGGGAGAGCTAGAAGAGCTGAGAAACGAAGCATATGAGAGTGCAGAGGCATATAAAGACAAAGTCAAAAAGGTGCATGATGCCAAGATCCGGTTGAAAAACATTGAGGTAGGTAATAGAGTTTGGTTATACAATTCTAGATTGAAGTTATTTCCAGGTAAGCTGAGGAGCAAGTGGACTGGACCGTATCTGGTCACACGTGTGGGGAACTATGGAGATGTGGAGATTGAAGACTTTGATGATCATTTGAGGCAAGTGGTGAATGGCCACCGATTGAAACCTTATATCGAGCCAAATGACATCAATGGACCGGACAAACAGTCAGAGAGCTTCGCTTTAAGCACTCTGACTTATGATTCAGAATGAGCATCCGAGGTACAAGTCTGGCTGAAGACTAATAAACTTAGCGCTACCGGGAGGCAGCCCGGAATTTTTGTATATATTATTGCTTTTGTTTATTTTCGTTTTAACCGCTTGCAAGCTGTTGAAGCACGCACGGTGTCTCACATAAGTGTGGGAACGTTTGGATCGCTAAGGTACGTTGTTCTAACCCGAACCGAAGTCGAGGACGACTAAGAATTTTTTTTTTAGGGGGTGGAGAGGGCGAGTAGAGAGTTAAAGCTTTAAAAGTTTTGCAAAGGTTAAAAAAAAAAATAAAAAAAATAATAATAATTTAAAAAAAAAAAAAGTTTGCGAAGCTTTGGTTCGTAAGGTACAGGTTGTACCCGTAGCTTACGGGTTGTCAGCCAAACAAACACCAAAAATGCGACCCTTCCATTCGTACCTTACTGGTTACGCTTGTAACTTACGGGTTGTGTCAGCCAAAGAAAAGAAAAAATGCGCCCCTTTTATTCGTAGCTTACGGGTCCTCCCTGTAACTTACGGATCAAACAGCTACAGAAAAGCAAAAAAAAAAAATGCGAGCCTTTCATTAGTACCTTACGGGTCCTATCTGTAGCTTACGGGTTGTCAGTTAAACAAACAGCCACAAATTGCGAGACCCTCATCTGTAGCTTACGCTTCCCATTTGTAAGTTACGGGTCCAACAGCCAAAAGAATCACGAGGCTTCCATTCGTATCTTACACCCGGCCACTGTACCTTACGGATGCTCACACAAAACAAACCGGGTCCACGTCTTGCTTTCTGAACCGGGTTTTCAAACAACTTAACAACAAATGGACCGGTCCAACTTTAACTTTAACCTATCTAAACAATAATTTCTGCATCAATCATCGATCCTCATCTTTTCTTCATAACCTTCTTCCCCAAAAATCCTCAAGAACCCTAATCTTTAACCATCCATAACTCACTCAATCCTTAACCAAATCGAACGATTCTTGAGTCTAACTTGACTAATTTTTCGAGATCTACAAAACCCCTAACTTCTTTTGTGTTAATTCGTCACGGTTTTCGAGATTTCTAGGCTTCTTCGGCCGAAGTCGTGGGGCTTGTTGAGGGTTGTTCTTAAAATTTGCAATCTTGTCTTTTTATTGTTTATTATCATCAAGCTAAGGTATGTTTCTACTCTCCTCTACTATATTCGTTTCTTATAATGTTGAGTACTCAATATCGAATGAACTAGGAGGGTAAAGGAACAAGTGGTTGTGTTGAAAGCCTTAGTTGTTGATTTAGATTGTGATTGATTGTCTACATTGTTATGGTTTTGCTATGAATCATCACCAAAGATGAGTTTTTGTTCATAAATGTGTAAAACATTGAATTGTTAGTAACATATTGTGATTAATAAGCACATGAAATTGGTATCAACTATTGATTTAAATTCTTTTTCATGGACTTTGTACAACAATTGGTGATGCATAGACAAAACATGGCAATAAACAAGTGTGGGAAGGAAGTTGTGAACACACTTGTTTATGACTCGAATTCTAGACACTAACTTGAGGTGTTTGATTGTTTATGTGTGTAGATGACGAAGTCAAAGACTTTTGGAAAGGGCAAGGGGAAGGCAGCGGCATCATCAGCTGCAACAAGGGCCTCTAAAAAGCGAAAGACGGTAGGAGAAATTGTGATTCGGGACGCACCGGTCCAAGAAGAAGAACCAGAGGATCATGGGTTTCAGCAACCACCCAACCCCCATACCGATGTCCCATATATCCCCGGTTGGCCAAGAGGACCGTTGTCAGCGCAACCAGAGGAACACCATGCTGAATTGTTTTACAAAAAGATGGGTGACAGGCATTCAATCATAAAAAACATGCGTTTTGAAAAACAGGTGCTGAAGGATGATTTCAGATCCTTGGGACTCATGGAGAAATTTAACGAATTGGGTTGGGAAGCGGTTGTGGATTTCAAGGGTGCTAAGGATGGGAGAGTACACGTGAATAGCATCATGCAATGGCTGAGCACATTGAAAAGGGATGACGGTAAGAACCCTCCACAAACCACTAAACTCACTGGGATTGTTGAAGGAAAAGAAGTGGTTTTGTCATTTGCTACAATGCGACGGACTGCGAAGTTCGATTCAAAGGACGATTCATGGTATCAATACATCGAGGAAAAGGACTATTGGAACAACGCTTACAAATTAGCAAATCAAACCGCCATGTTTTCTAAAATCTTTGATCTAAGGAAGGGTGTAGAGTTAAAAAGAGCCAACTTGAAGCCGATTGTGAGGGTTTTGTTGCAATTTGTGATCCATAATGTAGCCCCTAGGACCGGTGATAAGGTGCATCTCCGAAAGTGGGAAGTTCCATTAATGTATGCTATCATGACTGCTCGACTGAGGCTTTCCTTTCGTCAATTGGTACTTATGCACGTCTGGCAAGCAAGGAATCAAAGAGGGAAGAAACTAATCCCGCATGCTAGACTATTGAGCACATTAATGGAAAAATATGATGCAATGGCCATCCCGGAGCCAGAGTATTGTAAAACACACACCATATTCTCAATTCAAGCTTTGGCCAAAGATCCATGGAAGTACAAAAAGACGAAGGTTTGGCACAAGCTGAATATGGGTGATGGAAGTAAGGTGAAAGTTTTACAATGGGGAAAGGAAGCGCCTAAGGAAGGCGAGATGGATGATCTTGACTCGAGTGATGAAGAGTTTGTGAGACAGCAAAGAGAAGCAGGTATTGAAATGGACGAGGGGCCTAGCCAGCCTCAGATGGTACACCGGGGTATTCTTGGGGAGTCGAGGATGATGAGATGCAGGCAAAGGTGATGAGCATGCGACCGCCACAATATAATGGGTGGGACCTCTATCACAACTTCCTTCCCACACTTGTTTATTGCCATGTTTTGCCTATGCATCACCAATTGTTGTACAAAGTCCATGAAAAAGAATTTAAATCAATAGTTGATACCAATTTCATGTGCTTATTAATCACAATATGTTACTAACAATTCAATGTTTTACACATTTATGAACAAAAACTCATCTTTGGTGATGATTCATAGCAAAACCATAACAATGTAGACAATCAATCACAATCAAAATCAACAACTAAGGCTTTCAACACAACCACTTGTTCCTTTACCCTCCTAGTTCATTCGATATTGAGTACTCAACATTATAAGCAACGAATATAGTAGAGGAGAGTAGAAACATACCTTAGCTTGATGATAATAAACAATAAAAAGACAAGATTGCAAATTTTAAGAACAACCCTCAACAAGCCCCACGACTTCGGCCGAAGAAGCCCAGAAATCTCGAAAACCGTGACGAATTAACACAAAAGAAGTTAGGGATTTTGTAGATCTCGAAAAATTAGTCAAGTTAGACTCAAGAATCGTTCGATTTGGTTAAGGATTGAGTGAGTTATGGATGGTTAAAGATTAGGGTTCTTAAGGATTTTTGGGGAAGAAGGTTATGAAGAAAAGATGAGGATCGATGATTGATGCAGAAATTATTGTTTAGATAGGTTAAAGTTAAAGTTGGACCGGTCCATTTGTTGTTAAGTTGTTTGAAAACCCGGTTCAGAAAGCAAGACGTGGACCCGGTTCGTTTTGTGTGAGCATCCGTAAGGTACAGTGGCCGGTGTAAGATACGAATGGAAGCCTCGTGATTCTTTTGGCTGTTGGACCCGTAACTTACAAATGGGAAGCGTAAGCTACAGATGAGGGTCTCGCAATTTGTGGCTGTTTGTTTGGCTGACAACCCGTAAGCTACAGATAGGACCCGTAAGGTACTAATGAAAGGCTCGCATTTTTTTTTGCTTTTCTGTAGCTGTTTGATCCGTAAGTTACAGGGAGGACCCGTAAGCTACGAATAAAAGGGGCGCATTTTTTCTTTTCTTTGGCTGACACACTCCGTAAGTTACAAGCGTAACCCGTAAGGTACGAATGGAAGGGTTGCATTTTTGGTGTTTGTTTGGCTGACAACCCGTAAGCTACGGGTACAACCTATACCTTACGAACCAAAGCTTCGCAAACTTTTTTTTTTTTTAAATTATTATTATTATTATTTAACCTTTGCAAAACTTTTAAAGCTTTAACTCTCTACTCGCCCTCTCCACCCCCTAAAAAAAATTCTTAGTCGTCCTCGACTTCGGTTCGGGTTAGAACAACGTACCTTAGCGATCCAAACGTTCCCACACTTGTGTGAGACACCGTGCGTGCTTCAACAGCTTGCAAGCGGTTAAAACGAAAATAAACAAAAGCAATAATATATACAAAAATTCCGGGCTGCCTCCCGGTAGCGCTAAGTTTATTAGTCTTCAGCCAGACTTGTACCTCGGATGCTCATTCTGAATCATAAGTCAGAGTGCTTAAAGCGAAGCTCTCTGACTGTTTGTCCGGTCCATTGATGTCATTTGGCTCGATATAAGGTTTCAATCGGTGGCCATTCACCACTTGCCTCAAATGATCATCAAAGTCTTCAATCTCCACATCTCCATAGTTCCCCACACGTGTGACCAGATACGGTCCAGTCCACTTGCTCCTCAGCTTACCTGGAAATAACTTCAATCTAGAATTGTATAACCAAACTCTATTACCTACCTCAATGTTTTTCAACCGGATCTTGGCATCATGCACCTTTTTGACTTTGTCTTTATATGCCTCTGCACTCTCATATGCTTCGTTTCTCAGCTCTTCTAGCTCTCCCAATGCCAACTTTCTTGCCTTTCCTGCAGCATCATAGTCCATGTTAACCTGTTTAATAGCCCATAAAGCACGATGTGTAAGTTCAACAGGTAAATGACACCCCTTCCCGTAGACCAACCGATAAGGTGTGGTTCCAATAGGCGTTTTGTAGGCAGTGCGATACGCCCACAAAGCATCGTCCAATTTGGTGGACCAGTCCTTGCGGTCGGGTCGCACAGTTTTCTGTAGAATTTCCTTAATCTGCCTATTGGACACCTCAACTTGCCCACTAGTTTGTGGGTGATACGGTGTCGCGATACGGTGGTCTACACCATAATTTTTAAGAAGCTTGCCAAAGTAAAAGTTTTTAAAGTGGGACCCCCCATCACTAATGATCACACGAGGGATTCCAAAGCGAGTAAAGATGTTACTTTGGACAAACTTGCACACCACTTTGTGATCATTCGTCTTGGTGGCAATGGCTTCGATCCATTTGGACACGTAATCCACTGCCACTAAGATGTACAAGTTACCGAATGAATTCGGGAACGGGCCCATAAAGTCGATTCCCCAGACATCAAAGATGTCGACAACTAGAATCGGCTGCATGGGCATCTCGTTCCGTTTTGAGATGCTACCCATCTGTTGACATCTTAAGCAATTTTTAGCGAACTCGAAAGCATCTTTAAAGATGGTAGGCCAATATAGGCCGCATGAAAGCACTTTGTGGCCCGTCTTTTGACCACTGAAATGGCCACCACATGCTGATGTGTGCACCATGCTCAGCACACATTGAACTTCATCATCTGGTACACATCGTCGGATGAGCTGGTCGGATCCAACTTTGAAGAGGTATGGGTCATCCCATATGTAGTACTTTGCTTGGGAAAGAAAATGTTGCTTCTTCCTCTTTGACCAGTGCTCTGGAGTAGTTCCTGTAACTGCATAATTAGCAAAATCAGCAAACCATGGTTTAGTGGAAATAGATAATAATTGCTCATCTGGGAATGTGTCATTGATTTCCACTTCTGGTGCCTGTGTCTCATGCACCACCCGTGACAAGTGGTCGGCTACCACGTTCTCACTCCCCTTCTTGTCTCGAATCTCAAGGTCGAATTCTTGCAACAGTAAGATCCAACGAATCAACCTTGGCTTAGCATCCTTCTTTTCCATGAGGTACCTGACAGCACTGTGGTCAGAATAAACAATAACTTTGCTACCCCATAAATAAGATCTAAATTTATCTAATGCATACACAACTGCAAGCAACTCTTTCTCAGTAGTGGTATAATTTAACTGAGCATCAGAGAGAGTTTTGCTTGCATAGTAAATAGCCACAGGCTTTTTATCCACCCGTTGTCCCAGAACTGCCCCAACTGCATAGTCACTAGCGTCACACATTATCTCAAAAGGGGTGGACCAGTCTGGTGATTGTAAAACAGGAGCCTCAATTAGTTTCTGTTTTAAGGTGGTAAAAGCTTTCATACAATCTTCATCAAAAACGAACGGGAGATCTTTCAGTAAAAGGTTACATAGCGGTTTAGTAATAACAGAAAATCCTTTTATGAACCGTCTATAAAACCCGGCGTGTCCAAGAAAGGAACGGACGCCTTTAACATTTGTAAGTGGAGGTAAAGTTGAAATCACTTGAATTTTAGCATGGTCCACCTCGATTCCCCTACTTGAGATTACATGTCCCAACACAATCCCTTCCTGAACCATAAAGTGGCTCTTTTCCCAACTTAAAACCAGATTTGTTTCGACACATCTTTTCAAAACTTTTGTTAGTTGTGTTAAACATGACTCAAAAGATGTGCCAAAAATGGAAAAGTCATCCATGAAGATCTCTAGAGAGTCCCCGACCATATCTGAGAAGATACTCATCATGCACCTTTGAAAGGTGGCCGGGGCATTACAAAGGCCAAATGGCATTCGCCTGAATGCGAAAGTGCCATATGGACATGTAAACGTAGTCTTCTGTTGATCCTCAAGATGTATGGCAATCTGGTTATATCCTGAATATCCATCTAGAAAGCACTAAAATTTCTGACCTGCGAGTTTCTCAACTATCTGATCAACAAAAGGTAATGGAAAGTGATCTTTGGAAGTCGCAGAGTTCAACTTCCGGTAATCAATGCAAATACGCCACCCGGTCACGGGCCGGGTAGCAATTTGCTCACCATCCTCACCTGTAACAATCTGTATACCTGCTTTCTTGGGCACTGTCTGTGTTGGACTCACCCACTCACTATCTGAAATTGGGTAGACAATACCTGCATCAAGCCACTTCAAGACTTCCTTTTTCACCACTTCCCGCATATTCGGGTTCAACCTTCTCTGAGCATCCCTAGCCGGCTTTGCACCTTCTTCAGTAATGATCCTGTGCATCACAATGGATGGACTAATTCCCTTCAGGTCTGCAATGGTCCATCCAATCGCCGCTTTATGCTCCACCAACACTTCCATCAGTGCTTTTTCCTGCACATCAGACAAATTAGAAGCAATAATAACAGGAAGAGTTTTATTCTCACCCACAAAAGCATATTTCAAATGCTTCGGTAATTCTTTCAGTTCCAGCTGTGGAGGTGATTCCAATGATGGCTTCAGTTGCGTGTCAATGTGCTCTGGTAGGCTTTCCACCTGATGTGTCCAAGTGGGTTTCCCTTCTTTGACTGCCATCACCTCCAACTTATCCTCCATCTCTTTCAGAACCTCCCTGTATTCATCATCCTTCCTGTCACAAACAAAACACGTCTCTGTTGCGTCCTCCTCATTGACATGGGGGTGACACGTGTCAATAATGTCTGCCATAAAGCATTCATCACTGACCAGAGAGTTAGATGTATGGGGAAAAACGCTTAAATGAACTTTCTTATTCCCGAATGCCATGTCAACTGTCCCGTTTCTACAATCAATTAAAGCATTTGCAGTTATAAAAACGGTCTACCAAGTATCACATTAGGTTGTTTAGTTGTATTTGAAGAGACATAATCCAACACTAGAAAATCAACTGGGTAGTAAAAGTTCTCAATTTTGACAATGACATCATATACTATCCCCCGGGGAAGTTTCAAAGTCAAGTCGGCCAACACCACAGTAGTGTCGGCTTTCTGTAAAGGCCCAAAATCGTACTGGTCGTATAAACTCCCCGGTAAGATGCTAACACTAGCTCCGAAATCCAGTAAAGCTCGGTCTATCCTACATTCACCCACTTGAATGGGTATCAAAGGAGTTCCTGGATCCCTGAGCTTAGGAGGAAGTATACCCGACAAAACGGCACTGACACTTTCTGAAAAATCAATTTTCTTTGGAACTTTATTTTGCCGTTTTTGAGTACACAACTCCTTCAAATACTTAGCATAAGCGAGAATCTGTTTAATAGCATCCAACAAAGGTATGTTAATCTTTACCTGCTTAAAAATTTCCCACATCTCCTTTTGTTGTGGGCTCCTTCTTTTTACCTTTGTTTCTGGTGGTACCAAAGCTTCAGGAAACGAGATGGTATTACCCTCCACACCCTTTTCCTTAGCTTCAGTGTTATTCTCTAATACCCTATTTGGTGATTCAGCAAAAGTTACTTTCTTAGTCTTTTTAGGGCTAACAGATGTTTTCACAGATTCCCCCTCATCATCATCATCATCATCACTAACATCCTCCACCACCCCCTCTACAAATGGTGGTGGAGACCCTACCTTATTGTCATAAATCTTACCTGAGCGAAGAATACTTACCTGATTAATCTCTGCATTCTTGCCATGTCTCGAGCTGGATGACTGGTGTGCAGGATTCACTGTGGTGGTGCTCGGTAGCTTACCTGGATCTTGACGTATAGTGGACAACTCTTCTGCAATTTGGCCAACTTGCTTCGAAAGAGCCTTGTACTCCTTGTCTCTGATTTCGTTGTCCTTTCTGATCTCTTTCATGAAATCGCCCGTTGACTTCATGAATTCTCCTGTTGACTTCATAAACTTAGTCAACATATCCTTCACTGATACATCCTGTCCCGAAGATCCACCCTGTTGATTGCCTTGACTTCTCCAGTTGCCTTGAGAACTCCCTTGATTGCTTCCAGCTCCTTGCTGATAATTTCTTTGATTGTTGTAGTTCCCTTGGCCTGAATATCCTCTTTGTTGTTTTGATTAGGTACCTGTGATGGAGGATTCAACTGGTTAGAAGTATTACTGTAACTAAAATTAGGGTGATTTCGCAAACCTGGGTGATATGAATTAGAATTCATATCATATGGCTTTCGCTGTCCATAAAGCTGATTTACTTCTTCAGATTTCCCTTGTTGAGTAGGACAATCAGCATCCATATGTCCCAGATCATCACAAATGGAACAAACTGTAAAAGAATTAGCTGCCTTTGCTCCATCACTCCTTCCTGTGCCTCTACCAGCTGTCAACTGTGCAATCTGTCGTTCTAAGCTTGCTATTCTCTTTTCAGCCTCTACATCAACGCCCCTAGTTGCACCTGTTCGGCTTCTTCTACTAGCACGAGCCTGTCTCTTTGATGTCACTGCCAACCTCTCCATGTACTCCCAATCCACATCCTCATGGTTAGTCAAAAAGGTACCATTACTGTTGGCGTTCAAATCTCTCACATCCTCGGGTAATAAGCCGTCATAAAACGACTTAATCAGTTCCCACATAGGTATATCATGATGTGGACACTTCCTTAACAACTCCTTAAACCTCGTGAAGGCTTCATGAAATGGTTCCCCCGAGTGTTGTTGGAAAGTTCTAATAGCCTCCCGAGCCTCAGTAGTGCGAGTCATAGTATAATATTCCTCTAAGAACTGCCGTTGAAGCTCTTGCCATGTGAATATACTCCCAGCAGGCAATGAATGGTACCACAACTTCGCTTGATCTTTGAGGGTGAACTGAAACATCATCAATCTCACCTCATCCGGACTAAATCCATGGCCCCCAATGGTGTTACAAATACTCACAAACTCTGCAATATGTAGATAGGGTTCCTCTGTTGCCTTACCATAGAAACTCGGAAGGTGATTCAAATATTGTGGTCTAACCTCAAAACTCCTTCCATTCTGATGTGGTGGTACTACAGGTGAAGTGTGCTCGGTGGCCACTGGAATAAAATGGCTCCCAACGCCATTTACAGGAGGTCTGTAGTTCACCCGAGGTACTCCATCTACATATTGCCTCTGCCCATTCCCTCGCACTTGATTTCTTGGTTGATTCTGAGGGACCCCTCTCTGTCCCTGATTATGCCCCCTCATATTAAACCCTTGCTGATGTTGCTGCTGATATTGTGGACCAAACTCATCATGCTCATCATAGTCAAACTGATCCTGATTCATGTAGTATCCATCATCAGTAACTCCTCCATCCCAATCAGCAACTCTACCATTAAAAGTTCCCGCTGTACCATGCATACTGTCATCTCCATGAAGTGACTCCGTTGCTCGATTACTGTTAGATCTCGGGTTCCGATTTTGTGGTGGTTGTTGGTTTAAGGCTAATGGGCGGTTGGGTTGTTGTTGCTGTTGTGGGGCCTCAAAAGCTTGATCATTTTCATAATGTTCGTCCCACTCATCATGCTCTTGATGGCCTTGCTGAAATTGTCTAGAACCACCAGCGTTCGGATCTGGGTTAAATTGTGGGAATGGTGGTTGTTGTCTTGGAGCTGGTGCTGTTTTGAAATGGTCGTGGAGGCATATTGCCCAATGGGTTTGGTTGTAGTGGTATTGGGTCAGGTTGGTTCGGTGAAGGTTGGTTATCTTGGTTACTGGGATGGCTCATGTTTGGTGTTGGTCGGGTTTGATGAATGGCTCTGTTCTTTCTAGCTGTCTTTTCAATTTCCGGATCGTAAATTAGCGGTGAAGTCTTGCCTGAATAACGTGTATGATGCATGCAACTGAATTACCTGCACAGACACAAACATGCAAACCACGCGTAATACTGAACTAAAGAAAACAAAACTTGAACTAAAAGACTAGAAAAAGAAAATATTTTTGGGTTTTTTTTTTTTTTTAGATTTTCAAGAAAAGCAATAAAAATTAAAACAAAACTATCTAACTAAGCGCACCGATTCCCCGGCAACGGCGCCATTTTGATCGATGTCGTTGGGTCAATCAAAAATAATGAAAATAAGTAGTAAAGTGAAAGTGAGTCGTCTCCACAGGGAATTGGTGGAAAGTATAGTTTTGTAAATTAACTAGTAAATTAAAAAAAATCTAATTAGTTTGTTGGTTGTTTTGAGTTTTAAGAAAACGAATTTTATAAGTTGTAAACAATGATATTAAAGAAGTAACCCCCTCCAGGTTTCCGGTTTAATGATTCACCCTACCCTTGGTTAGATGATTGGATACCACATAGACATAGTTTTGTTGAACGGTTTAAGTTAAGTGATAATCAAACACAAGTTTTTAATAATAACTCGTACAATTTAATTACCAACCCACGAATAACAACTACCTTCCCGTTAATCAAACTACTCACGATGCAAGAAAACCGAATGCGAATGACTAAAAGATAAGCAATTGCACAAACGTGACTTGTTTAAATAACTCAAACCACAAATATCTTTCAAACAATTAAAAGACAATCCATAAACCAAACCAAACAAGAGTTAGAGTTTCACAAATAAACCTTACACCCGGAGGTGGTTACAAAGATGTTTAGCCACTCATGATAGCAAGAAATAACTCAAAAGTATGAATAATAATACCGAACATGTTGATGGAAACCGAAGGAATGGATGAATGATGATGAACAATGGTGTTTGTAGCTTCAAAAGTCTCCAAAAGATGGTGTATTTTCGTGATTGAGAGGTTAGGAGGCTACTAGGTTTGATAAAAATCATTTTATTCATGAAAAACAACCTCTCCTAATTTTGCTCTTCAGCCAGCCGTAAGGTACTGATCAGGCCCGTAGCTTACAGTTCAGTCAATCTATCAACATTGCTTTATTCAGCAGTACCTTACAGATCAGCCCTGTACCTTACTATTCTAACCCACGTGAAAATGCTCCAATTGCCTTGTAATTCATCAGTAAGCTACAGATGGAAGGCATAGCTTACACATTGTTTCTTCAACTTCTTTCCAAAGCATTTTTTTCTTCAAATCCTTGCATCCAAACACACTCTAATCTTCAATTCTTCATCATAAACATCCTTCAAACATCCAATTCTCTTCCACAAGCTCTCGAACACTTTCCACTTCTTCAATTCTTTAACTTGGACACCACGCTTCACACTTTTCGGCTCTAATTCCATCCGTTTAGCCATTTATCCTGAAACGATCAAAGCTCACGTAGTTATCCCATTCATCATATATTGTCAACACAAACATAGCAAAAACACACAAAATGGGCTTATTATTAACCATTCATTTACCCTCTCATCAATAGGTGTTGCACGGGCATTAAATCACATCCATTCTGACATCATACATTGTGACATCAATAGCTCTAAAATAATTTTAGATGAAAATTGGGAACCCAAGATATATGGTTTTGAACTTTCCACAAAATATCCTCGAAGTTGGAGGCACCGCCTTCTCCTCTCTCACCACTTTGACACCAATAATTTGACACCCAAATATGATGTTTACTCTTTTGGTGTGTTATTGCTTGAAGTCCTTTGTGGGAGGAAACCAATGATCACAAACGATGGTATTGAGGAAGAACTAGAAGAGATCATTGATCCTAGTTTAAGGACACAAATGGACACACAAGCATTGGCACTCTTCATAGACATAGCTTATAAATGCTTGAATCAACAACATGTGCAACGTCCAACTATGGATCAAATTATTAAAGAACTTGAGGGTATGTTGGAACTTCAATGGGAACACACTGAACTTGTAAGCCATTTTTTTTGTGATTTTGTCATCCTTTTCCCATTACTACGTTTATGTTTACGAATTTGTTTTCCTTGTATAGAAGGAACAGTCAATAGCTATAGCTGCAGATGAAGATACACCTTTCAACATCTTGAAGGTAATTACTTTGTTTTTAAGTTTGAGGTGATAATGGTAAATAAAGTTGGTTTTTCACCACAACAGTTTAACTGAATGTGCCTAACGGGGATTTAAGTTTTCGGCTACACTTGCACTTTTGGAACCAAAATGGTATTGTTGTTTCAAAGTATTTAAATTAGTTCAATAGCGTTTTAAGCACACGTTTTGCCAAAAATATGTAGGTGTTTACCATAGTTTTTAACTTTTTTCGCACTGAACTTTAGTTTCAGTTTTTATAAAAAATGCTTATAAAAGTACTCCACTATATTATAATACTTATTAACTTATACAAATTAATTTTTATTTCCAGGTGCCATGTATATTTTATTGTGATTCTAGATAGGGATGAACATATTTTAAAGGACACAACTTTCTTTCTAGTGTCGTTATCATTATTGCTAGCATGTGCCAGCTCCAATTCCCCCCTTCTCACTTTCTACATGTTTTTGTAGATCCCACTGAGAGAAATAAGGCAAGCCACAAATGGTTTCAATAAAGCGTGTTTTGTTGGGTCTGGCGGGTATGCTGATGTGTACAGAGCAAAACTTGACGTTTTAAATATGGAAGGTTTGTTGTCAATGGAAGGGAAGAGTAAAGATAAACTGCCAAAGATAAGCAAAACTGTAGCTATAAAACGCATTTCTAGTAGAGTAGATGAGCAAGGTAAACAAGGGTTTTTAACAGAACTTGAATTGCTTACTCGTTGTAAGCATCCGAATATAGTCTCCCTTCTTGGCTTTTGTAGGGAGTCAGGTGAAATGATTCTTGTTTACGAGTACGCTTTCAAAGGAAGTCTCGCTGACTATTTGATAAGCAGTGTTAAAACCCCTGTTATTCTTCCTTGGGTGCAAAGAATAAAAATTTGCCTTGATATTGCGCATGGAATTAGTTACCTTCACACTGACATGGAGGCAAAACCAAGGATAATACATCGAGATATAAAGAGTGATAACATTTTATTAGACGAAAATATGAATGCAAAGCTTGCCGACTTTGGGCTCTCCAAATCCCATCCTCTGAATCAACAACCTAGCACTATCTACTCAAAGAATATTGCAGGGACAACAATATATATGGATCCTGAATATTTGAGTACAGGCAAGTATAAAAGGGAATCCGATATTTATTCTTTCGGGGTAGTTTTATTTGAGGTCCTATCGGGGAGAGTGGCGTATGATTCAATTTACACAAGTGAAAGTGACTTGGGGCTTGCGCCGATTGCAAGGAGAAGATTCAACGAGGGAACGCTACAGGAATTGATGATGATCACATTTTTACTTTAAATAGAGGACCCAATCAAGATTCGTTCCACACATTTTCAAAAATCGCATATCAGTGTTTAGCAGAAACTCAAGCCAAGCGTCCAACAATCAACACCGTCATTAAGGAACTTCAAAATGCATTAGAAGCGCAAGTAAGTTAGATGTTTTGAAATTTACTATATTTTTCTTCAAATTGTTGATCCCTTTTAAAAAAACACTTTGCTCGTTAACATTTTGAAAGGGTGACAGACAAGTTTATTATAACTTTAGTTTAGAATACATAAGCACAAAGCAACTTGTTTTCACATGTACAAAAGTAGAATCTATGAATTTATATCTCATACCGTTAAACCTTGAATTTTGTGTGTTTGTAGAAGTAAAGATACTTATTTGCTTGAAATTTTAGAGAATATATCGTTATTTTATAATAGGCCCAAGTTTATAAATCATCATCATCATAATTTTTACCTGCTTGCATTTTATCACAATGTTGCAGGGGGAAACGGTGGTACTGTCAAGGTCTCGACTCATTGATATAGTATCGGCTACCGAGAACTTTGCTGAATCCTACTGCATTGGTTTAGACACAACTGGGACGGTGTACAAAGCCGAACTCCATCATTTTAGCAACAATAATTCGTTGGCAACAAAACGGAAGTATAACGGTGAGCCATCCAAAAAACGCATTACTGTAGCTATTAAACGCATCACTTGTAGAGACAACGGGCAAGGAAAACAAGAATTCTTTGAAGAGATTGAAATGCGTACTAGTTATCAGCATCCCAACATTGTCCCTCTTCTTGGCTTTTGTAATGAAGGTGATGAAATGATCCTGGTCTACGAGTCGGTGGCCGAGAGAAGCCTCGACGACTATTTTAAAAGTGTCGATAAAATTGACACTTTTACATGGTCCCAACGTCTATACATGTGCCTTGAGATTGCACGTGGACTCAATCACCTTCACGCCAAGATAGCCGACCCGCAAAGGATAATACACGTTGACATAAAGAGTGCCAACATTTTGTTAGACAAGAACCGTGGGGTGAAAATTGGTTACTTTGTGACCTCCGAGTTAGGCATGAAAGTGTACAAGGATCCAGAATATGAAACAGAAGGTAAACTGAAAGAGAATTATGATATACACTCATTTGGAGTTATACTTTTTGAAGTCTTTTGTGGGAGGTCGGCATATGATCCTGTTTACATGGTAGAAAATGACGAAGGGCTTGCGCCCATTGCGCTCGAACGTTTCAATGATGGAACCATAGAGAGTATGATGGATCCGAAGCTAAAAGAAGAAACCGATGAAGATATTAACACTTCAAATAGAGGACCCAATAAAGACTCTTTGGCTACATTTTTAAATATTGCATATCAATGTTTGGTGGCATATGATCCTGTTTACATAGAAGAAAATGACGAAGGGCTTGCGCCCATTGCGCACCAAAGTTTCGATGATGGAACCATAGAGAGTATGATGGATCCGAAGCTAAAAGATGAAACCGATGAATATATTTACATTTCAAATAGAGGACCCAATAAAGATTCTTTGGATACATTTATAAATATTTGTGACATCCGTCACTTTTTCATTATATATATATATATATATATTTATTTTATAATAATAATAATAATGATAATAATAATAATAATAGTAGTAATAATAATAATAACCTAGATCCATAATTGATTTGTTAAAAAAAATCACAACCATGCTAGCCCATATACCATAGCCAACCCCAAACCCACCCTTTTTCTTTTAATCTGAAGCCCATCAGGCCCAAGGGGCCGGCCCAACAGCCTTGGCCCACTAGCCTCATAGTTATCTGATTTTCTAAAAAAAAGGGGGGGGGGGGGTGCTTCTGACCGGATTCGAACCCGGGTTACTTCCCACCCATGTACACGCGCTAACCACCTGGGCCACAAGCTTCATTTGTTTTAAACCCAGTATTAATTATATTAAAGCACACTTTCGTCTATCTCCTTTTTCCTTTCCCTGGTTCGCGAACAGCAGTAGCAGCAGAGGAATACATGTTTATTTGACCAAACCACTAATTTAGCAATCAATCATATAATTTTGGTATGATTACAAGATTATCGGCCCTCTCTGACTCGAATACACGTCAATTAACCATCAATCATTGACCAATTTAAATACCATACGCGTATGACATTAATCGTGGGTCAAACCTTCCAATTAACCAATCCATCGATCCCCAGTATAAATTGATCTGCTACGATCCTTCACAACTCGCTCACATATCTCTCTTAAACCTCCAATTGTTCTGGAACACCTCTGATAATACCCACACACACGAAGTTTGACTTATTGAGTTGACTGGCCAATCGTGTAACAAACAACACTGTAAGTCCAATCTTTTTTGTGGGTTTTGTTAGTCGGCAACCATACAACAAAAACCCTAACAATAATCGGGTTATAAATATGTGGATTGCCTGATTGGAAAAGCTAGGGTTCGTGCATATTGATTTGGGGATAAACTCAGTTTGACATCGCGTATATAATTACTTTTAAACGGAGTTCATCACAACCACTGGCCTAGGCCAAGTGGTTGTGACTGAGGTCAATAACCAAAGGCACCCGGGTTCGAGTCCCGGCTGTGGCCTTCTTTTCCTTTCCTTTTTATTTTTTTAAAACAAACTAAATTATAATTATATATATATATATTATACATTTAAACCTTATAAATTCATTTTTAAATATTAAAACCTTTTTATAAATTCTAAAAAAATTATATTTATTAAATCTGTGATAAAAGTTTTATTTACAATTTTTAGTTTTCTGAAATTAATTGATTTAATATTTATAATAATTAAATCAATTTTATGCTATTATATTTATAAAAATCCATTAAAATATCAAAACAATTTTATTAATTCCTACAAAAATTATCCTGAGTTTGTACAATGTTAAACTTTACTGAAATTATTTTTAATTCAGAAAAATCATTTATTTAATATTTTTAAGCAATTTTTGTTAGTTTTAATCATAATTAAATCATAATAAATTCATTTTTCAATATTTTTGCACCAAAATTTTATATAAATTATTCCTAACTAACTAGAACTGTAATACAATTTTTAATTCAGAAATTCTTTGATTTTAATATTTTTAGATATTAAAGTCATATTTTGACAATTTGAAATAATTAGATTAAATATTCTATTTTCAAGAAAATAATTTTATAAAAATTATTTTCATACTTAAAACCTTATGTTGTGACTATATTCAACTTAAAATTTTACAAAGAGACTTTTATTTATTTATTTACTAAATTTCTTATATTTAATAAACAATTTGTTTATTAAACAAATAAACGTTTATCCCCAATTCGAAGCCCTAGAAAATACATATATTCTAGAGTTATTTCCCTTACACGTTACCAAATTCTTTAGGTTGATTCTTTGGGATAATTCGAACACATATTTCGTTGTCCAAGTTCAATTTCAAGCTATTACGTAAACAGTGAGTAGTCCTACCCCTTTTTGCTTTTATACATTTTTGGGGTGTTACATGTACACTATTACAATTTCAAATACAAGTTTACATTTTTACAATACAATTCTAGTACTATGTGCATTGCTTACAACGTGCTTTATGCTTAGACATTATATGTGGATTACATTTGTACTTAGTGAAATCATTAACATGGTACAAGCCGACCTTAACATTGGATAGCGCTATTTGGATTGACAACCCGCCTAGATTGATTCTCCCCCTTTTTCATCGGAGAATCCGTGGCCAGTGTTAAGCTTTTATCCATTTATTGGATAACTACACTACAGTTCATACAGTACATTATACAGTCACAGGGTTGATTTCGCTCATTTGTATGATACATAGTTTACATATTTGCACTGTAGCTTGCACTTGAATTGTATAACTTTTTAACCTACTATATATATCAAATCTAGGAATGCTCACCAACATTTCATATGTTGACCAAACCTATTTTTGTACATGTTTCAGGTGCAGTTTGATCTAGTGCTTTAGCAAGGAACATTTAGTGCTTTATTTTAATTCAGTTATTTCAATATTTACATTTCATTTAGACAATGTATTTTCCATTTCCATGTAAGACAATTTTGATTATTCAATAATATTTACATTTTAGTACCATGAGCTTTTGAACAATCGTCACTACGTGGCACCTCGATGATTCCGCCATCGGTTGGGGTGTTACAGATTGGTATCAGAGCCATGGTTATAGGGAACTAGGTTACTAGATGAAATAGGCCTAGACTATAACCGAACTTCAACTTTCATGCATTATATTTCCTAAACTACCCTACCCCTCATTTCCCTCTACTTTCCTTCTTCTATCTTTCCCTTCTTCTCTCTCTCCATTCTTCTCATCGTTCATCATGGTGCATAGAGATGGTGTCCTACAGAGAGTGGAAAGTCTACATCATCATGGAACAGGGACAGTACCTTTCATGAAGACACTCTTAGGCATAATGCCTACTTTTACTTTTGTTCCTTCAAAGTTGTTGAACTTTAATGAGTGTGATAAGGACACGTGCAATCTGGAAGGGTGGACGCCTGTACACTGGGTTTTCTGGCATAGGCAAGCATAGCGCATAAATCCATTTACGGACCTGTTATGCTTACCTGGGGATTCCTGGAGTGAGTGTCCACTTATAGGCTAAAGCACGTCTTCTTTGATCGCCATTGGGTTCAATTCCTTTGAAAAGTCAACGTTCTTGTTGGGCTTTACAGCTAGACAAGGGCACTCCAAGCATTTTATGCAGCTTTTTTCAATAATACTCTCCCGATTCATATACAATATTTTGTATTTCACGATTTTCATATGTTGCTTACAAGTTCATACTTTCATAACCATCTATGGATTTCACAATCGCACTTCATCTTACCATCTTAGCCATTTTTTTTTAAAATACTCAACACCCTACTCAAATTATATTATTTCATTTCTCCACATATTATTTATTTAAAAACTATAACCTCATACTTTAGCACAAACTAAAGATTTCTAAAACTTGTTGTATTACCCAGTAACTTTACAAAGTACATATTTTCCTCGAACTTAAAATCAATTGATTATTTATTGACGTAACAAACGATTTTCTATATAATGTTTTTAAACTATTACAAAGCCTACTTAGCTTGTACTATTTAACAACTTTTGCCTTATGTACAAAACCAATTTTGAAAATTTTTTTAGGAATAATATCTAGTCTCTAGATACTCCATCGACACTCACTCATTTTCAACTTGTTCAAATTTTTACAATATTTGGCATATACCACAATCATGTTTTCTTATACACTTGATTATAACCTTTGATCCAAACCCCAAAATTTACACTGCTATATAATCTCCTTACTATAAAATAAACTCTTTATCAACTATCTTCACATTCACTATCTCTCACAACCTTGATTCTGCTTCAAGATTTTTCATCATCCTCTCAAGAACTAAATTCATATCCTTCACCTTCTCACACATGAGCTAGTTACCCATGATAATCAAACTACTAAAAACCTGATACTTGATTTTGCAGGATTTTTTTTTTCCAAAAACATCATTGTTTGTGAAACTTGATTTGACTATCCATTGGACATTTAATTATTCATGATACTCGTGTTTCCATTTTCTTGATCATATTATCACCTTGTACCCAATTTTGTCGCACTCATTAGCATACAACATCTAGAAACTTCCTTGCATACTATTGTGTACGAACACAGATTGGAAATTTATCATATTCGGTTACATTTATTTTAAATCATATAAGTTTCAGACTCCATCTTACATATTATTAAAACATTTGGTCTTGACTTCCATAAAAATCAAAATACTTATTTAATCCTGCAAAGCTTTTCTAAAACCATCATTGTTTGTCATATGAAACTTGATTTTTCCCTTAGTTTGACTATCCATTGGACATTTAATTATTCATGATGCTCGTAAACTATTCCATAGGCCACTAAGATAACACTTACACTTAATGGTTGTAGTACTTACAAACTTGCTTGCATAATCATGCTATCAATTTGCAATCTATGTGAATAATAATTGCTGCACTTAATAGAGGTCATCATGCCTTTTTCAACAGTCGGGAGAGGCCCTACAACCTGCTCCACGACTGGTGAAGGCTATCGAACATACTCAACGATTGGTAGAGGTCACTATACCTTTTCAAACAGTCGGGAGAGGCCCTACAACCTACTCCACGACTGGTGGAGGCTATCGAACCTGCTCAACAATCGGTGGGGTCATAGAAGGACGCAAAACTTTAATGTAAGGTAAATTGATGATTCCGGTCCGGAACGTAATCATGAATTTACAGGTACATTAGGGTAGTGTGAAATTCTATTAGAGTTCTTGGAAGACGTCCAGTACGTTTTCAAGGTATCAAAGGTGTGGTGGGTTAGCTGCGGTACACCCTGTATACAAACACTAATGATGTATTGAAAGTGAGACTGGAAGTCGGACCAGGAACAAACTCTAGTTACTTGGTAGTCAATCAACTCGTACATTTATTTTAGGATTCCTAAAAAAAAAAAAAAAAAAAAAAAAAAACTTAAAGTTTAGTGTTTACTAGATTCTTATTCTCCTTGTTATTCGAGACGAACTTAATCCAATCCTTAACTCATACCCATCAACCCTCATATCCAAATCATTCGAATTTTCCAAACCACAGTTATCTTAATTTTTACCCAAGCATCCATAACCCTACGTTTCCAATAACTTCGGGACGAAGTTTCTAAAAGTAGGGGATGCTGTGACATCCGTCACTTTTTCATTATATATATATATATATATATATATATTTATTTATTTTATAATAATAATAATAATAATGATAATAATAATAATAATAGTAGTAATAATAATAATAACCTAGATCCATAATTGATTTGTTAAAAAAAAATCACAACCATGCTAGCCCATATACCATAGCCAACCCCAAACCCACCCTTTTTCTTTTAATCTGAAGCCCATCAGGCCCAAGGGGCCGGCCCAACAGCCTTGGCCCACTAGCCTCATAGTTATCTGATTTTCTAAAAAAAAGGGGGGGGGTGCTTCTGACCGGATTCGAACCCGGGTTACTTCCCACCCATGTACACGCGCTAACCACCTGGGCCACAAGCTTCATTTGTTTTAAACCCAGTATTAATTATATTAAAGCACACTTTCGTCTATCTCCTTTTTCCTTTCCCTGGTTCGCGAACAGCAGTAGTAGCAGCAGAGGAATACATGTTTATTTGACCAAACCACTAATTTAGCAATCAATCATATAATTTTGGTATGATTACAAGATTATCGGCCCTCTCTGACTCGAATACACGTCAATTAACCATCAATCATTGACCAATTTAAATACAATACGCGTATGACATTAATCGTGGGTCAAACCTTCCAATTAACCAATCCATCGATCCCCAGTATAAATTGATCTGCTACGATCCTTCACAACTCGCTCACATATCTCTCTTAAACCTCCAATTGTTCTGGAACACCTCTGATAATACCCACACACACGAAGTTTGACTTATTGAGTTGACTGGCCAATCGTGTAACAAACAACACTGTAAGTCCAATCTTTTTTGTGGGTTTTGTTAGTCGGCAACCATACAACAAAAACCCTAACAATAATCGGGTTATAAATGTGTGGATTGCCTGATTGGAAAAGCTAGGGTTCGTGCATATTGATTTGGGGATAAACTCAGTTTGACATCGCGTATATAATTATTTTTAAACGGAGTTCATCACAACCACTGGCCTAGGCCAAGTGGTTGTGACTGAGGTCAATAACCAAAGGCACCCGGGTTCGAGTCCCGGCTGTGGCCTTCTTTTCCTTTCCTTTTTATTTTTTTAAAACAAACTAAATTATAATTATATATATATTATACATTTAAACCTTATAAATTCATTTTTAAATATTAAAACCCTTTTATAAATTCTAAAAAAATTATATTTATTAAATCTGTGATAAAAGTTTTATTTACAATTTTTAGTTTTCTGAAATTAATTGATTTAATATTTATAATAATTAAATCAATTTTATGCTATTATATTTATAAAAATCCATTAAAATATCAAAACAATTTTATTAATTCCTACAAAAATTATCCTGAGTTTGTACAATGTTAAACTTTACTGAAATTATTTTTAATTCAGAAAAATCATTTATTTAATATTTTTAAGCAATTTTTGTTAGTTTTAATCATAATTAAATCATAATAAATTCATTTTTCAATATTTTTGCACCAAAATTTTATATAAATTATTCCTAACTAACTAGAACTGTAATACAATTTTTAATTCAGAAATTCTTTGATTTTAATATTTTTAGATATTAAAGTCATATTTTGACAATTTGAAATAATTAGATTAAATATTCTATTTTCAAGAAAATAATTTTATAAAAATTATTTTCATACTTAAAACCTTATGTTGTGACTATATTCAACTTAAAATTTTACAAAGAGACTTTTATTTATTTATTTACTAAATTTCTTATATTTAATAAACAATTTGTTTATTAAACAAATAAACGTTTATCCCCAATTCGAAGCCCTAGAAAATACATATATTCTAGAGTTATTTCCCTTACACGTTACCAAATTCTTTAGGTTGATTCTTTGGGATAATTCGAACACATATTTCGTTGTCCAAGTTCAATTTCAAGCTATTATGTAAACAGTGAGTAGTCCTACCCCTTTTTGCTTTTATACATTTTTGGGGTGTTACATGTACACTATTACAATTTCAAATACAAGTTTACATTTTTACAATACAATTCTAGTACTATGTGCATTGCTTACAACGTGCTTTATGCTTAGACATTATATGTGGATTACATTTGTACTTATTGAAATCATTAACATGGTACAAGCCGACCTTAACATTGGATAGCGCTATTTGGATTGACAACCCGCCTAGATTGATTCTCCCCCTTTTTCATCGGAGAATCCGTGGCCAGTGTTAAGCTTTTATCCATTTATTGGATAAGTACACTACAGTTCATACAGTACATTATACAGTCACAGGGTTGATTTCGCTCATTTGTATGATACATAGTTTACATATTTGCACTGTAGCTTGCACTTGAATTGTATAACTTTTTAACCTACTATATATATCAAATCTAGGAATGCTCACCAACATTTCATATGTTGACCAAACCTATTTTTGTACATGTTTCAGGTGCAGTTTGATCTAGTGCTTTAGCAAGGAACATTTAGTGCTTTATTTTAATTCAGTTATTTCAATATTTACATTTCATTTAGACAATGTATTTTCCATTTCCATGTAAGACAATTTTGATTATTCAATAATATTTACATTTTAGTACCATGAGCTTTTGAACAATCGTCACTACGTGGCACCTCGATGATTCCGCCATCGGTTGGGGTGTTACAATATTGCCTATCAATGTTTGGAAGAGGCTGACATGCGTCCTAATATGAGACTGGTGATCAAGGAACTGGAGAAAGCAATTGATTATCATAGGCGTGATCAATACTGATCAATACTCCATAGTATTAAGTATTTTGCTAAACCATGATTTTTTTTTTTGTGTCTGTTTGATTGTTGTTTATTATATTGTGCTTCATGTTTGATACTAGTGTATAAAAAAATTTAATGTACTCTTATGATGGTCTTTCCTATCATTTCACATTTTGGGGAGTTGTTACTTGTTACCCAAACCTGTCTAATGATGATCTTCCATGTGATGTCTGTAATTTGGGTCAAACGACATCCATGTAATTTACTCATTAGTTAAATTGTAAAATATTTTAAGAGAGAGACATTTGAAAATCATAAATTTGACAAACGATGAATAGTGCTTTTACAAATCCAACGTTACCATGCGGCAATGTAATGTGTTCTTTTTTCATGTTTCAATTTCACACCTTATGATAATGTATGTCTTGATTGCCTTTAACTCATTTAGTTTTTTACTGATTTGATTTTTTTTTAATAAATATTATTGATTTCATATCAAAAACAAAGTTTGGTTGGTGGTGGAGTGGTTTGAGGTGTGGTTCTCTTACCTAAGGACTAAGGTCATGGATTCGAAGTGTGTGGAGTGCATTAATTTATATTAATGGTATTCGCCCCTTCACATTGGTTGACAGTGGCGGTGCAAATTTTATATTTTTGTCCTTTTACAAAGTGTTAATAATAAATATAAAGGGGTTTATTTTAAAACGCAACTTAAGTTGGTGGTGGAGTGGTTTGAGTTGCATTTCTCTAACTTGCAGTATTAGATTTGAGACCGGTTGGTGCCTTTTTTTTTTCATTTACATAGTGTTCTTTCATATTATATATAATTGGGTTGCGCATAAAAGACAAGTTGCGTTGCTGGTTTAGTGGTTTGAGGCATAGTTATCAAAGGCGCTAGGCGCACTCAAGGCGCATAGACCTCGCCTAAGGCCTAGGCGTGAGGCGCAAAAAAATGAGGGCCTTAGATTAAAAAAAGCGAACAAAAAAATAAAGTAAGAATATATTAAATTAATCTATTTTGCATCTAGTTAGTATGAAAAGTTTTAAAATATTGATATAGGGGAAAGATCCGGTACAAAGTGTTTTTTCAGTAAGAACTGTGAGAATCAAATGAGGGTTTTTTTTTTAATTTTTTTTTTTCAAAATTTTTTTCCCCATATTGTTAAACATGTATTATAGTATTGAAACCTAAAAAAAAAAATTGGTGTAGATTAATTACGTGTAGAGTAATTACATAATTACTCTAGTGTAAACTAATGTATTTACTTTAATGACGTAATTACACTAAAATTGGTGTAGATTAGAAAGAATGTTTAAGCACATGGGAAAAAAAATTCTAAAAAAAATAAATTTTTTTATCCCCTTTGATTCTCACAGTTCTTACCGAAAAACACTTTGTATTTGATCTTTACTCTATTGAAATATTAATATATGGAAGTAGTTTTCCTTATATAAAAGTAGAAATTCGGCTGAAATCTAGCCATAATTTCACGAATTTGGCTGGAAACTCTTCGGAATTTGGGAATCTAGCTGAAATCAGCGCCTAAACCATCACCTGGAGAATTAAAACACTATTTCCTCGAATCAAAGCGCAAATGCATCGCCTGTTGGATATTTTAGTGTAATTGGATTGACTGTTTTGACCAATATGTTCATAATAATACATCATATAGGTATATTGGTGCGGAGTGCACGCCTATTTGAATTTATTATGAACTTAGGGGCGAAGCCCCTAAGGAACGGGTCTCCGGGGGCAGCGCCCCTGGGAGCAGGGTCCAAGGGGCGGCAGGCCCTGGCGGGGTCTAAGGGACAGAGCCCTTGGCTGGGGTCGAGCTACCTAAAAGGCAGTTACTGGCCCCAAATTATCATTACGAATTGATCTTCTTCTTGGTCAATCTCTCTGGTTCTTTACTCTCAATCATAACATACAGAAACTTCTCAATCTCTGATTGTATCCGATTGAATATTCGATAGAACCGTCGAATTGATTCAATCTGAAAGCGACCACGTGCCTTCAGAGATTTCTGTTATCCGTTTTTGTTCGTTTGTTACGGTTATTCACCAACAACGCCTCGCTTAAAAAATGGGCCTAGACGCAAAAGGCGATGACTTTTAACAACTATGGTTTGAGATGCATTTTCCTAATAGGAGGTCACAAGTTCAAAACCTCACGCAACAATGCGCGCGAGAACCCTACTAGTGTATTATTTCCATTTTTTTTTAATTTAATAAGCTAACTCACTATTTAAATTTAAAGAATATAAGAAAGAAGCAGGCAAACAGCCAATCGTTTTTGGTCAATTAGGAAAACATATAAAAATTGACGAAGACGACCAATCTATATTTTTACACACATTGTGCAGCACGACTAAATTATTTTAATACACTCTACACAATAATAACTCAATCAACGTAATGTAACTTCCTTCCTTCCTTCCATCGAACCTTCTGTGTTGTGCCTATAACCGTTGCTTCCCTTGTATCTGAACCATGTATAACTTACTTATTAGATCTGTTTCCAGCTTAACGAATCCGATCAGTTAATTTAGTTGCTCCTTGGTCTTCCCCTTTCAGTTGACTGACTGCACACTGTACGGATGATGACGTCAGGTTAGATTTTTATTTTAATATAATAATCATTTGATTTCCCTTACTTAATCATTTATGTGTTTCATGTTAGGTTTTTGATTCCGAATTGTTTTTGTAACTTATTAATCCAAGTGTTTTTGTTAATTTGCTGAGTGTTAGAGTGCGTACGGATGATGACGTCATGTGAGGTTTTTGATTCCGAGTTGTTTTTTTGTAACTTAATCCATGTGTTTTTGTTAATTTGATGAGTGTCGAGTGTATGAATGATGATGACGTTATGTTATGTGAGGTTTTAATTGAATTTGATTTCCGTAACTTAATCCAATTGTGTTTTTTTTTTTTAATTATTATTATTATTAGTGCAGAGTATATGAATGATGACGTCAGCTGATGTTATTATTTACAATTGTTTTTGTAACTTAATCCAAGTGTGTGTTTGTTAAGTTGTTCAGTGTTGATTGTATGAATGATGACGTCATGTGAGATTTTGATTGATCTTTGATTTTAGTAAAGTTAATCCAAGTGCTTTTTGTTAAGTTGTAGAGTGTTGATTGTATTTATAGGATTTTTGTATATCTGATTGCTAAGTTATTGAAAGTTTTGTGAGTATACTTGATTTGGTTTGTCCATGACTTAACAGTTTAATTGCTGTTAGTTTGTAATCCAAGTGTTTTTGTTAAGTTGTTAAGTGTTGAATTGTATCTATAGGCTTTGTATTTGGAGCGTACGGTCGTATGATCGTATGCTGAGTTGTTGGAAAATTTGCAAATATAACTTGATTTGGTTCATTCATGATTTAAGAGTTTAACTGCTGTTAGATTAAAATTATGTGCTATTAGATCAATCAGTTTTATTATTTTTGTTGTGATGTGTTGATTTAAGTGATTAGCGATCTGCTAAATAACTAATTTAATGATAAGTTTTATTGTGTTTTGATATATGTTAGCATCCATGTTGTTGGTGTAAAACCCAACAATTGTGTTTGTGATATGTTCTACTGGTTTAGTCAGAATGGTCAATAGATAATGGTCAAAGATGCAGGAGTTAAGGGATTAGGGATTAGTCTAGGCCCAACTCTAGGGTTCTTAACGAGGCAAATTCATTTGGCTTCATGCTCAATATAAGATATGAAACCGAGATATTTACCTTTCGTAACTGAGAGATGGGTGATATAATTCAACTGCTGCGTATTGTTAGCAATGAAGACGCCCAATAGGGTATCCTTGATTGTACCTTACTCAAGGTGTTAGTTTGTTACTGTCTTATGTGTCATGTGCGTATGTAGAACAAGTAGTGCATCACTTCCTAATGCTATCTACATACAATTGAATTTCTTGCTGGTAAAAGCAAGTAATGTGTAATTGTGTATGCAGTTGTTATAGTTTTATGTGTCACAAGTATCATGTGACACCATTTATTTTGCTATTCTAATGTCGGTTCTGTATCTTGCCTTTATTGTTTCAATTCTCAGGGTACAACATCACAGATATTGTTCAAGAAGCACAAATCCGGTGGTTGAAGCCAGGGGAGGTACTCTTCATACTGCAGAATTATGAGGAAAAACAGCTTACCAATGAGCCTCCTCAAAAGCCACCCAGTAAAACTCTTCCTTTTTTACTTTGATGTTCACTTTTTTTTTTTAAAAAAAATACAATAGTTTGCTGATCTCTATCTTATCTTTTTGATTGAATGCTTTTACAGGTGGTTCTTTGTTTCTGTTTAACAAGAGGATCCTTAGGTTTTTTCGTAAAGATGGGCATAACTGGAGGAGAAAAAAGGATGGAAGAACTGTTGGGGAAGCACATGAACGTCTAAAGGTTTTTCTGTTCTTCTTTTTGATTCATAGTTAATATGCTTTCGACTAGAAGTTAAATCAAAGTTTTTTTTAGATTATTATGTTTCTCAAGCACTAATTTTAGAGTTTCAACTTTGTTTAAGTTTTTGCAATATACTAGATCTGTTTTTAGGAAAAATACAAAACAAACTTTTAAAAGAATCTTGGTGCATTCTGGTCTTAGTACACCTATCAGTATTCAAGTTTTTTTTTTTTTTTTTTTTTTTTTTTTTTTTTTTTTTTTTTAGAAAAACTTATTTCCTTTCACTAAAACAAAATACGAAAGTTACATCACAATAGAAGGTAGACGGGCAACAAGCTGCGCCGCCACCCCTTTTTGAATATAAGCAATAAGTTGTATAATTTTTACTGCTTCTCAACTGGTTTTGCTCAAACAAATTGTTTTGATACCAGGCAGGCTGCAAATTTGATTTAATCCCACATTTGTGTAAATCATACGGGATTTGATTTAAACACAAGGACCTGATTTGTAACTTGTCCCTTTTATTTCCCGTGTGTTGGTGTGCAGTTGTATTTTTCTTTCATTCTGATGTAGTTCCATTATTTATCCATTTTACTTTTGTTTTGGTGTAGGTTGGGAATGTTGAAGCTTTAAATTGTTATTATGCACACGGTGAGCTGAATCCGAACTTCCAAAGGCGTTGTTATTGGATGTTGGATCAGTGAGTATTTTTTTTAATCTCTTTGTGGGTTGCTTTATTACAGCTGGCAACTTAGTTATAGAACAATTTGGTACTCAGTTTTCTATTTGGAACAGAAAACTAAAACCTTGACCTAAATTTGAAAATAATTTTTGTGATTTTGGTGACAGGGGAATGGATCACATTGTACTTGTTCATTACAGAGACATAACCGTGGTAAGTCTTTTGATTTCATATAAATAGTGTATGTTGACAAATGACATTCCTTTATGGATTTTTAATCCCAAATATCTCTACAAGACATATATACTTGACTATATCCATTTCACATGCATTCTGCCTGATGCACATAGGTTAAAGTAACTGATTACAGTATTTTTTTTTCGTTTTCTGACTAGGAGTTCGTTCGTAAACGAAGCCCTTATGAAATTGTCCATGCCCATCTGAACCTTTAGTAGCATGAATTATAATGCATATAATATATTCGAAGTTCGAACAGTTTTTCTGTCATTCAAGCACATACACACATATATGCATGTTGGTGGTCCGTCTTCATAGTTATATCAGTAACGTGCTGACATAACTTTTTTTTGTAAAGATGAGCTAGTTTGATACTTTGATCACCTCAGGATAAGTTTCTTGCGTATGTGGCATCTTCTATGATGAGGTGGCTTATCACAAAGTTGCCAAAATAGTCCATTTCAAATATATATATATATATATATATATATATATATATAGGGTAGGGTTCAATTGAGAACCAACCCTTAGTTAGGAACTTTAGGAACCAATCTCATCCATCCATCTTCAATGGCATGATGGTAAATATGTTAAACATTAATTAACTTTTTAATTAAAGCAAAGGGTAATATTGTCTTTTGGTATTTGATTATTAATAGGTTATTTATTATACATTATAACTGACAAACACCACAATAATATCCATAATTGTTTCTATAGAACAGTGTTTAGAATTGTTATATTCAAAACAATTATACATCCGTGTATAATCCAATTATTGCTACAAAAACATTGTACAGTACCATAAAATTTCAACAACTATACGTCAGTGTATAGTCATATTTCAACAATTATACATCAGTGTATAGTCAAATTATTGCTACAAAACCATTGTACAGTACCATAATATTCAATAGCTATAAGTCAGTGTATAGTCATATTTCAAAACAATTATACATTGGTGTATAATCCAATTATTGCTACAAAAAACATTGTACAGTACCATAATATTCAACAACTATACGTCAGTGTATAGTCATATTTCAACAATTATACATCAGTGTATAGTCCAATTAATGATACAAAAAACATTGTACTGTACCATAATATTCAACAATTATACATCAGTGTATAGTCCAATTAATGATACAAATATACATTGGTGTATATCAATTTTTTTTTTTTTGTCGATTACACCATCATCATCAATACATACCAGTAACATCATGATTGTATGTATACGGAACCTGGTTCTGACTCGTTCTTGACCTATGTTGACCGAGTCAACTGAGTTGACTCGGGTTCTTAACCCTTCATCACCTCCATAGTTTCAAATCAGTCGGAACCCTAATACCGCCGCCGTCGTCGCCTTCCTTATCCAGTAACATCATCAACGATCTCTTCACTAATGTAACCCTATATTCTTTACAAACTTTTATGCCAGGGGTTTAAGATTAAAGTTCAATCTCTCATTTTTTTACTCTAGATTCTTTGCTGAAAATTTGTAAATGAAAAACAAAAGTAAGATTGAAACAAAAATAATATTTTAAAGGTACAAAAACATAAAAAGAAAGGATGATGAAATTACGAACCCAAATCTTTAGTCATGATCAACGATCGAATGATGATGAACGGTTATCTTACTGATGGAAAATAATTGAAAATATGAACAATAAGGATTTTTTATGATATAAGATTAGTGATGGAAGTTAACTGACAATAAGAACCAAAGGAATTAGTAGATGATCGATTAAATAAAAAGAATGATTGATGTTAACTGATAAAATTGATTATGTGATTTGTTAGATTATAGCTTAAATGTAGGGAATATTAACAAGAAGCAAGGCGTAACTGTTGAAGAAAAAAAAGTCTTTTAATAAAAAGGAGTATTTTATAAATACAATTTTACATAACTACCCTTTTGATCAAAATATAAAAGAATGGCTAAGATTGGTTCCTAAGTTCCTAACTAGTACCTTGGTTCCTAAATGATCTTTTTCCTATATATATATATATATATATATATATATATAATATTGCTTTTAAAAAGCATGTTGAGGTGATCTAGAACTGCTTCAAAGGACACCAAGCGATGTGATCCCGCAACGCGGTTTGAGTTGTCCCTTTAGGGCGCCACTACGAAATCCGTATATGTATCACTCGTTTATCATCCTTGAGAGAGCATTGGGGTAGTCGTTGGTGGGTCATAGTCGCGAGCTAGAGGGGAGAGAGTGAGAGAGAGCATTGGAGTGGATCTTCTGTTTCAGTAAGAAAAAGAAACTAAAATAAAAGAGGAGAGAGAGAGAGAGAGGATGTGCTTGAGCGTGAGAGTGTATGTGTGATGGATGGCATGTGACGTGAAAAGAGAGAACTAATAGAATAAAACAAATGGATGGCTTGATTGGCTGAAATCTGTGGTGTTACAGGAGTTGTAAAATATATAGAGATCAACTTTTCCTGAATTTTATTTTATTTTTATATCGTGCTACTTGACTGTTATATTTCATTTCTTCAAGATCCTAAGCGCCTCATTCCTTTTAAAACCAATTATATGATTACCAAATACCAACTAACCCATTCAAAAATATATATACAAAGTTGAATGTCCACTAAGTTACTAAACAAGCCCATTTCAAAAAGGTGTGATTACCATGCCGAGTCATTACCGAGTATAACTACGAAAACAGACCACCAACCAAAGTACATCGCCATTCTAAGACACCCTCCCATTCTCCCACTATATATGATATGCGTGTGTACACATACATATAACAGTACGAATTGTAATTTCGGATTATTTACTAATTACAAATTTTGGATAATCTACCAATTACAATTTAAACACCTAGAAATTTTCATCTCATTTTTAGCATCACAAATAATTAACATTTCGTTTCCCCGTTGACCTTTGTTTTGAGAGTGCAGAGTGGGCATAGTCCTGGTTCCGTTTCAGCTTTCTCTACAGGAACTTCTACTCTTATTCAGGGCTCAAACTCCTATGGTTCTCAGTTTACCCAATCTGCTGCTGATTATAGTCAATATCGGGAACCTTATGACAACACATCTAGTCCCAGTTCCATAGAAGTTAGTTCAGATGTAGTTACCAAGTCCAATGGGACAGGTTCTTTGAGTTATGCACAAGGAATTGAGGAAATTGACAGTTCGCCTAATTCTAATTTTGGTCAGGCATTGAGAAGGTTAGAAGAACAGTTGAGTTTGGATGAGGATAACTTGAAAGATATTAGTGCGTTTAATTATAATGCAAAAGAGATTTCAAATGAATCCGAGTTTTCAGCTAATGAACGAACTTATGGGAGGATGCAAGACGACTCAATCAATTTTGCATCCGAACAATATCCAGGTTTGTTTCCATTGTTTGGTGTATAAGCTAATTGACCCATGGTTTAAAGTAGAGGTGGCAAGGGGGTGCGCCAAGTAGCAGGGCAGAACACGTCATCTTTAGTACGGGTTGAGTAAACCTGCAAACTTTCTTTTGTGCATCTTTTAATATCTTGTATAAATGATTTTTGGGTTACAAAAACGATACTCTTAATATGGCAATCGAAATATTTGAATAAAAAAGGTTAGGAGGTTATATGCATCAAAAATAGACTTTGGGAGCCTTGCAACTCGTTTGACCTGTTCCCCTTGTAGCCAACCCTTTATATTTGACCCATTTAAGATATAATACAATCAAAGTTGACCCATTCATAAGTAAAGGGATCGAAATTGCCACATATGGTTTGCAAGATATCCTCATGTTATAACTCTTTTCAAGCCCCATATCCTTTTACCATGTGTGTTTCCACGATTCTGCTGCCAACTTTATTTGGTATCTGTGCACTCTTCATCTGCATTCTATGCTCCGAATCGGACTTGAAAAACTCAAAACTCGATTCGAATTCGAATTCTAGGTGAATTCAGTTTGTGAATATTCAAATTTGATTCGACTTCAGTAATCGAATTTCGAATTGAATATGACTTAGAGATTTTAGATTCAAATTCAAATTATGCATCTTATTTTTATTATATATACGCACACATATAATTTTACATATCCACACAAAAAAATAAAACTACAAAAGAACTTTTAAGCCTTAAGCTTTTATCATTTGGGCCTCCTAACATTTAATATACAATCCAATGATCAACCCAATAATTAATTATCCTAAAATCACTAAATGTCTAACATTCAGGCTGCTTCCACAGTTCCACTCTCGTCGACAGCCATGATTGAAGAACAATAAGTAGATTTAGAGTTTATATACTCATTTTCGAGCTCCTTTAGTATGTAACTTAGTTCGATTTTGAGTTTGTTTAAACTTTATCGAATTCAGTTATCTAAATTAGCCTTCATTTGAATTTTTAAGTTGGATTCGAAATATGAATTCAGTAATTGAAATTCGAATCCAAGTTCAAATTTCGGATTTAATTCGAGTTCAATAATCGAATTTCGAATCGAATCTAAATCCAACTTCAAAAATTTGAGGTTTGAACAATTCGATTAAAATAATTCGAGTATTCGCAAATCAGTTATTTGGACGCCCTTAATTCTATGTCACATTATGATAAATAATTAAATCTAGATAAAGCTGAACACAAAATAACTGAAAAGAATATGTAGGTGAGTATGTGAGACCATATCATCACCAGCAACAGCCAGAAGGTGAATTTGCTATTACAAGTCAACAAACTTCACTTTGGGATGACTTGCTAAAGCATAATGGGAATGCATTAGGCGACGAATCTCAGCAGAATTATGCATACCCTTCAGACAGAAATGTAAGCTTATTTCCATCCATCATCTTCTTTGAGAAGTATTTACCATCTTGCCACTTTGAATTGTTATCGTGTAATGTTTTATGTGTTATGGTCTTAAATAATCCTTTCATTATCCATCACTTTTACCTTTTTGCTAGTGTTGTTTGAGTTCCACTTATTTGACTGTATTTTTTATTTTAGTTTTAAGAATTAAGACTTTAAGGTAGTGTTTAGTATGCAGAAATGGAAGCCAAAATATAATGTACCATTCCATAAGAAATGTGATTCTTTTTGCTTTAAGGATTTACATTCCTTAGAGGAAGGGTATTTTTTTTCTCATTTACTTTTTTCCTTTGAAAAAAAAATATATTTTTTTGTATATTCTATTAATAATGTACCATCTGAAAGTAAAATACATAAAATTAATATTTATTTCTAGAAGATAAAAATAATAAGATTTGTTTTATTTTTATTTTCTTCACATTTTATGTCTATTAATGATTCACTTAAGAAAATGGAAAAATAGGAAAACCAATACATGTCAAACAATAGTTGAATGAGATTTTCCATTCCCCATGCTAATCAAACACAATACTGGAATGCAATGGATCATTTCATTCCCTCACCCATTCGACTACCTGATACA
The DNA here is from genome assembly GCA_030844895.1 of Ambrosia x helenae. NCBI lineage: Eukaryota > Viridiplantae > Streptophyta > Magnoliopsida > Asterales > Asteraceae > Ambrosia > Ambrosia x helenae. The sequence goes on from CM061231.1 coordinate 126,683,918, forward strand.
TCCCATTTTTTGTCATTACATTTCGTTCAACTTAACAAACCCTTTATATCATTCGAACAGGGCGTGCTTTTACCTCAATCAAGAAGAGATACGATGAAAGAGCAAGAAAAGTACACTTTTGGATATACTGGTGCAAATAACAACTGTAAGTTTAGAATTTAATCCAGTCTTTGGTTTCAGTATTCTAAATATGGTTTTCACAATCATGGAGCTTTGACATCTGTGGCAATTGTATTCAATTTCAGCATCTGTATTGCTGTCTCATGAACTTGAAGATTTTAAATTTTCTGCATATACCCCTGCTAGAAATTTATCTGAAAGTTACCCAGACTTTTACTCAACAATGTATGACCAAAGTCAAAGCGGATTGTCTCTAGAATCAGATTCAAGTGTGACCATTGCACAAGAGCAGAAGTTTACTATTCGTGAGATAGCCCCTGAATGGGGCTATGCATCTGAGCATACGAAGGTATATTCATTGAAACTGTATAAGTCAAGGAACTGATATGCAAATTCAGCAAAATTTCTTTTTTTTTTCCTTTCACAAATTATCTTCATTAATATGTTATTATAAAAAAAATAGAAGGTAAGATATCACGTCAATAATCAGTTTGGGAACTACATTTCCTTTTGTTTTTTTACTTACATAACGTAATTGAATACTTTTATTTGTTCTTTATATACCCTTACCAGTCAAATATGTGCATATTTTTTGATGCAGGTACTCATTATTGGGACTTTCACATGTGATATGTCCAATAGACAATGGTACTGTATGTTTGGTGAAACCGAAGTTCCTGCTGAAATTATTCAAGAGGGAGTCCTATGTTGTTATGCTCCCACTCACTTGCCTACCAAAGTAACTCTTTGCCTAACATCAGGCAACCGAGAGTTTTGTAGTGAAATCAGGGAATTTGAATACCGCGATAAACCAAACAATTCCATAAATAATAATCCAAACGAGAAAAAATCTAGGAATTCCGAGGAATTATTATTACTTGTGAGATTCGCGCAAATGTTGTTATCTGGTCAAAAAGAAGGAAAATTAACAGCTGGTGAAGAAGACTCATGGTCTCAGGTCATTGAGGCTCTTTTAGATGGAAGCCTGGCATCATCTGCTGCAAGTGATTGGCTTCTAGAAAAACTTTTAAAAGATAAGTTGCAACAATGGCTTTCTTCTAGATTGCAAAACAAGAACGGGGTCACAGCTTTGTCTAGAAAAGAACAAGGGATGATACACATGGTTTCAGGGTTGGGCTTTGGATGGGCCTTGAACCCAATTCTCAAGTCTGGAGTTGGTGTAAACTTTCGTGACATTAATGGCTGGACTGCCCTTCACTGGGCTGCTCGATTTGGAAGGTAAGTACTAGACTTTAGTGATGATTTAATACATAACATTCAAAATAGCAAGGGGTGATGGGTTTTGCTTTATCTTTAACGGGTCAAACGGATAAACTGACAATTTTGGCTGTGAAGGACATGGGTTGAACTCTGCAAAAGGCCTTTTAAATTATTTTATTCAAATAATATAATTTTTGTTATTGTCCTTCGCCCACTAATTATTTATAATAAAAGATTTTTTGTTTTTTGACAAAAAGTGTTTCATGTCAACCCTACCCTTTCAATCCCGCACCAAAATTACCTGTTGTGACTTGTTACCTAACCTACCCGTTTTGCCACCTTTACTTCAAGACCACAGATAAAGAATCTCAATATATAGTTGTATTTGTGCATATGTATTAAAAGATCGAGTTTTGACCCATTTACGCGTATGAATTGTGGATTGTTTTACCTCATAAGAGTCAAATAAAAAAAATCCGCTAGAAGGTGAACGGTTTAAACAGGCTAAAAGTTACCAAAAGTCTAGTTTATAATGCATACATCCTTGGTTTTAAAATGCGTGCATCATGATGATCCGGTGATGAGATCGCATCACTTCAGTTGATGCGCACATCACATGAAGAGTATGTGATAGTGTGATACGACTGATGCAGTATGATGTGGTGCCTTATGCAGTTAACCAATGTCTGAACTCAACCAATTAGACCGTGGATTGCAATGGGTATGGGTTTTTTAAATCTAATTGAACAAATCTGACCAACAATTTAGCAATAATTAAGACATCAATACTGCCTCTATCCCAACAAAAAAATTTCTTCCTGTCTTATATTTAGCCCCAAAAAAACATCCACTTCGAATGTAATTTTTCAAGTTCCCTATTCTGCCCTTAGTTACACTCTTTAATCTTTGTTACAAAACTGCATCAGTTATGCACTCCTAAAACTTTGTGTATTTTAAAAGGGTGAATTTGGCATTTAGCTATTAAATAGGGCATTATTTTACTGTCTTAAAATGGAATATTTATAGATAAAATTTAAAAGATGGACAAATAGTATATACAGCTCAACCCAAGTTTTAGCCCAAATCCTTGATCCGTTACGGCATTTCCCAAATCCCAACCTGTCCTACATGCTATATTGACAGCTAGAGGTGACAATTAGTTTTGAGTTCGTACTAGCGGGTTGGTATCACCTAACCTGGAAACGACCCATATAATTAATTTTGTTAAAAAAAGTTCAGCCCTAACACAACACTTAAGTCTTAACCCATGTAACCTGACACAGCCTATGTACCTTTTATCCAAACAGGTCAAATGGGTTGGCGGGTTGTATATGGTTAGGATAACGGATTGTAATCAGGTTGTAAATGGGTTTGCAGGTTGAACTTAAAATTTATAATCATTTATAATTTTAGTTCTAATTTTAAACGGGTTGGTGGTCAACCCATTAAACCACATCCTGAACACAAGGCTGTTTATTAAACTGGTTTGGTGGGTCAACCCAAACCGGTTTATGCCGAACCCTAACCATTTTAACGTGTCGTGTCAGCCTGTCGGGAATTGCCATCCCAATGCCCACATATATTATGCATATATGTTTCGTATCTCCACACATTGAATTAGATTCTCTTGATATGTACAATATAGGGAAAAAATGGTTGCTGAACTTCTGGCTTCTGGTGCAAATGCTGGAGCAGTTACGGACCCAAGTCAACTAGACCCAACTGGTCAAACTCCAGCTTCTATAGCTGCGGCATGTGGACACAAAGGACTTGCAGGTTATCTTTCAGAAGTCTCTCTAACTAGCCATCCATCTCTCCAGTTACAACAAACAGAGCTTTATAGAAGCTCTGCTGATATTGAAGCTGAAACGGCAGCAGTAAATGGTATCTCAAAGCTGAATCTTGTTACCGATGATGATCCTTCTCTCAAGGATACTTTAGCTGCTGTTAGGAATGCAACTCAGGCTGCTGCACGAATACAATCTGCTTTTAGGGCTCATTCTTTTAGGAAGAGACAACAAAAGGAATCATATGTTAGTGGAGATGAATATGGTATAACTTTAAGTGACATTGAAGGCCTTTCAGCAGCTTCGAAGCTGACTTTTAGAAATGGAAATTATAACACTGCGGCTTTGTCTATCCAAAAGAAATATCGAGCATGGAAAGGCCGTAAGGACTTCCTTGCACTTCGCCAGAAAGTAGTCACCATACAGGTATCTCTCTCTCTCTCTCTCTCTCTCTCTCTCTCGGGTGGGTTTTGTATCTGTTCAAAACAGGTGCCGGTTGAAACGGCCTGTCCTTTTTTATAACTATGAGAACCCGTTACTAGAAAACTCACTGGAACCCACCAATATCCTTAACCAATGGGATTAGGTAAAAAACAGCTTGTATTGGGCATGTGACCTTCAAGGGGGTTAAAGGTAGAAAACAAGTAGAAGCTTGATTCGAACCTGAGACCTCGGCTAGAGGAACTCAAGCTCATACCCATGTATCATCCCCTTGAAGGTTGAAATGGCCTATTCTTCTTAGTAAGGGTTGAAACGTTCAGGGCGGGTTGGTTGACCACAAAGGCACAAGCGCTTTTTGTTTGTTTTCTTATAATTATTGTGTTATTACAGTAGACTCTTAAATCTTTGAATGAGACAGTCCTAGATTTAAGAGTCTATTGTTTGACCCAAATCAATGTTGCAGAAGGCGCTAGGCGGGTGGTGAGGTCTAGTCTAGGGACTAGTCGGGACTAGGCGAAATTAGGCGTTTGGTATTTTTATACGTATTATATATATATATATATATATACTTACACACTGACACACACACACACACACACAAATTTAGGTGTTTTTTGAAAATGTGTTAAGATATATACACATAATACTTGGAAATACTTAGACGTATACACATAATACTAAGAAATACTTAGAAATTTAAAAATTAAAAAATTAAAAAACCCACCGCCTAGGCCCGCCTAATGACTAAAATGCCTAGATCTCCGACTAGCCCCTTATTCCTATTTTGTTCACCGACTAGCTTGGCGGCGCCTAGGCCGATTTTTACAACACTGACCCAAATCGACCCATTATACTAAATGGTGGTACCTCTGGTTTTACTGCATACGACGCTTCAGTTTTGTCAAGTTTGAATTTTCTTTCTTTACCTTAATTAAGTGACCTGCATATATTAGGACTGAAAATCAAATTATATGCTGCAAAAATCATAGACAACAATAGAAACTGACAAAATTCCATGTTAATCTACATTCTACCCCCACACCTTTTTTTCCCCATTTTTTAAATTTTTATGGATAGTTAATGCGTTAAATATAATTACAAAACTAGTACTACAATGATAAAATATACATTATAATACACTTTAATTTACTTTCGACCCATTTGACACGTTTCCTTTTAAGCTATTTTTTTTATATAACCCGTTGGAGATAATGCATAAGCATAACCCCAATCAACTCGCTCATTAGTAAATCAGTCCAAATTTCCATGTATATGTTGTTTGTTTACTTGGTTTAAAACATTGTTGGAACTTTTCTACCTATTCTCATATTTTTGGTTTTGTGGTAGGCTCATGTAAGAGGTCACCAAGTAAGGAAAAACTATAAGGTTTTCTGCTGGGCGGTTGGTGTAGTTGAAAAAATTGTGCTGAGGTGGCGCCGTAAGGGGGTAGGCTTACGTGGATATAAACAAGAGTTAGCAGCTGTTGATGAAAGTGAAGATGAAGATATCGTCAAAGTGTTCCGGAAGGAAAAGGTGGATGTTTCTATTGATGAAGCTGTTTCACGGGTACTTTCCATGGTGGAATCTCAACCGGCCCGCCAGCAATACCGCCGTATGCTTCAAAAATACCGACAAGCCAAGGTGAGCCATCTTTATATGAAAATATCCGTATTTTTTAATTGTGTTTTACATTCTAGTCTTCTACAACCAGTCAGTAGTGTAGTGATGTGATACATGCCGCAATTTGAGTTGGTAAGATGACCAGGTCAGGTAACAGGTTCAAAAGGGTTCAGGTTGATAAAAGTTTTTAGTACTGATCAAAAGGGACTGGGTCGCTTTTTCCATTTTTTAAAAAGATACTAAACCTGATGCACTAATTATGATTATGGAAACATTAATCCAAAGCTTATACTAAAACAATATAGAAGGGTTCCCCTTTTATCTAAACATTTTCTTAGACCCATTTGATACAGAATACAACCCAAATTGACCCATTCATTTGTAAATGTATTTTTTTTTTGGTATCTTTAGTTCTTTAGAAGTGGCATAAATGATGGCTTGGATAATGGGTGACTTTTTTAAACGCAACCCAAAGCAAGATGGGGCAGTCGGGTTGACTTGAACTATTAGACTAGGATTGTAAACTAATAGAATGTTTAGCACAACTTTCATGAATTGTTGGACAGGAAGTTATTTAATCAGTTAAACACGTATGAACAAGATTTTATGTTTGTTTAGTCCGAACATGAGCAAGTGTTCCGTTCGTTGTTTTATGTTTGTGAACGTTGGATAAAATTGCACTAATTTTAATGTTATTTTACTAATTTCGTGAAAATAACGTTAAAAACAACGGACGGTTAATCATGCATCATGTGGTGGCGTTGATAGCCAAAAGACAAAGGGGTACATGCACCAATCGGGCCTTGTCCCGATTGTTATGTGCCGTATGTCCAAGGCTTGATGTAAAACCACTATCGAGTTGGGGTCTCATTGGAAGCAGCCTTTCTATTCCTACGGAGTAGAGGTAAGGCTGTGTACATTTTGACCCTCCTTAGACCCTACCTTAGCTTCACTATTGATGGGATTAACTGAGTATGATGATGGTATGTTTATATAAAGATATTGACTATCTGTAGTAATATATTTATGCCTAGACAAAGAAATGTGTAAGAAAATATATTTTTATGCATATTTTAACTCCACTTTTATGATAGCTATTTTTTTAAATTATTTTATATCCTTTCATATATGTCTGTTATTTCTTAGACGAACGAACACAGACACAAATACAGACAAGCATATTCTCCTAACGAATGACCATGTAAAATAAACTTTGTTCCTTTAAGCGTTCATGCTCGTTCGTTTGTTGCTTTGTTAGGTTAAACTTAATTAAATGAACAAGCCTCATTCTTGTTTTGGCCGTTCCTTTACAACCCTACATTAGACATTTAACCAGTAGATTATACAATATAACTTGAACCAACTCGTATTTGGCTAAATGTGTCAAAATCTCCCCCATATGTTCTAGATTTTCCGACATTTTGTGGCTTTAGTTTTTGTTGTTGGTGGTTTATAATGCAGGCTGAACGTGAAGTTTTGGAGAGTGAAGCAGCCTCAACTTCTCAAGGCGATGTAATGAATTTGTAAAAGAAGTTACAACTATTATTATTAACTGGCCTAACAAATACCGAGTGTTTGTGGTAGATCATCAAAGGTTTTATGGTTTTGTTTGTATATATAGACATGGATTTTAGTTTGCTTTGAAATTAGGTGTTTTGTTTTGTATAATTGTAATTATCATAAATAACATTCTTATATCTCCAGGCGTTTTATTGAATAAGCTAATTCTTGGTTATTTTTGCTGCTGGACCTTGTTTTTTTCCTTGAACGGCTAGATCACCAAGGTAGGTTGCTTGTCAACGACCTACCCGCCTCCGGTTTGATCCCCCGTGTCTACATGCTTTTCAACCTCTTTCCCGAAGGCTTCACATGTTCTGCATACCTGTGGATCAGTGACGAAGCTTGGTTCTCGAATAAAAATCTAACATTGAGTTTGATAGTAAAACCCTAAGTCGTAACGTGACAACCTTGACTTCTCTATGTTATAAGTCGTCCGTCGCTTGATATCATCCTACGCCACAATGCAACAATTGTTCAATGTAGTATGCTCATTTAGGGGTGTTCAACGAATCGAATAATGAATTTTCGAATTATTCGAATTGAATTTCTTGAATTTTTAATATTTTATCTGAATTCATATTCGATTCATATTCGATTCATATTCGCTTAAAATTCAATTTATTCGATTCGTATTCGATTCAAATAAGAAACTCGAATTCGAATCGAATTCGAATAAATCCGATTTAGTTCAAATTCACCATAATAATAAATTGTTTTACTTTTAGTTTTAAAACTAATACAAACTCATTATTTTTAAAATATAAAATACAGATCTACAAAATTGATAAACAACAATATGTCAAATACGGGAATAGTAAAACAGTAGAGAGTATAGTTTGTTAGAGTTTTGTGATTGTAAATATGTAAAATATGGTTATGGTAAAAGTTTTAGACACTATGGGTTCTTAGGGTTTGACCAATATATATATATATAGGAAAAAGATCAATTAGGAACCAAGGTACTAGTTAGGAACCAATCTGAGCCATTCATCTTTTAATCTTGATCTAGGGGTAGGATGGTAATTAAACAATTATGTTTTATATTTTAATTTAAAAAAAAATAATAGCTGAAATCGTGACAGTTAATACTCCTGTTATCATGGCTTTTCAAACCAACATAAGATTCATTCAACATTTACGAATATTTTTTTAAACCTACAACCATCGTAAATACGATCAAGAACAAACCAGTAGCTATCATCGAAAAATAAAAAATTCAAGAACAGGTAAATATCGATTGATCAACAATATTCCGATTCAACAACCTACATCTCGTTTCCGATCCTCTCTATACAAACAAAAATTCCCTTCATGTTTGGCGGAACACACGGCGGCGATAGAAGAAACAACCATGAGAGAGAGAGAGAGAGAGAGAGAGGGAGGGAGGGAGAGAGGGAGAGACGGGGAAGAAGGATCCTGGCACCCGGTCCCTGACTGGCCGGCGCTGTGGATGACAACGATGGAAACGATGGGTTATCCAAGTCTCCGATAAAAAGGATAAGGTGGAAGACGAACGGTGAGGGTTATCGGTGACGGGTTTCAGTGGTTACTGATGTATATATGTTGAATTTGATGGTACTATAGACTGTTTTTGTATCACTAATTGGACTTTACACTGATGTATAATTGTTGAAATATGAATATACACTGACGTATATTTGTTGAATATTATGGTACAGTACAATGTTTTTGTAGTACTAATTGGACTATACACTAATGTATAATTGTTGGAATATGAATATACACTGACGTATAGTTGTTTAATGTTATCGTACAGTATAATGTTTTTGTAGCAATGATTGGACTATACACCGATGTATAATTGTTTGAATATGACGATACTAAACACTGTTCTATAGCATCAATTTTATTAGGGTCTGATGTATATTGTATGTATACACTGATGTATATGCTAAACAACCTTTTTCTTTGTTTCAGGTTACTCTTGATAAGACCAACCTATCAGTTTCGTGTGAGTGCATGGAATGTGAATATACACTGACGTATAGTTGTTTAATGTTATCGTACAGTATAATGTTTTTGTAGCAATGATTGGACTATACACTGATGTATAATTGTTGGAATATGAATATACACTGACGTATAGTTGTTTAATGTTATCGTACAGTATAATGCTTTTGTAGCAATGATTGGACTATACACTGATGTATAATTGTTGGAATATGAATATACACTGATGTATAGTTGTTTAATGTTATCGTACAGTATAATTATTTTGTACGCACAAATGATATTAGTTGTGGTTTTTGTCAGTTACAATGTATACTAAATAACCTATTAATACTCACATACCAAAAGACAATATTACCCCTTGATTTAATTAAAAAGTTAATTAATGTTTAACATATTTACCATCATGCCATTGAAGATGGATGGATGAGATTGGTTCCTAAAGTTCCTAACTAAGGGTTGGTTCTCAATTGAACCCTTATATATATATATATATATATATATATATATATATATATATATATATAGGAATAAGATCAAATAGGAACCAATACCCTAGTTAGGAACTTAGGAACCAATCTAAACCACTCATCTTATTGACTTTTATTTTTGAATGAAAAGGGCATAATAGGAAGTTAAAAAAATTATTCCTTGATTATCCCTTCATTTACTTTCATCTCTTTCCATAAATTAAAACTAAAATTAAGAAATCCCCAACCCTAACCATATATATATCAGTTACCAATTTGGATATAACTAATTACCCTTTTTAGTCTCAAACGATTCAATATCTTCAAGAAATCATAATGTATGTTGTTGATTCATTGTGTGTCGTACGGTCGTACCTCACTAGTGTACAAGGTTAAGGTAAAAAAATTATTTTCAATCACTGATATACATCAATGTATATTTGTGTCAACGATAATGATGATAAATGAAAACACGAATATACATTGTATATCTGTGTCAATGATGATGATAAAAAAAACTGATATACACCAATGTATATTTGTGTTGGTGATGATGATGAATGAAAAAAACGAATATACACCAATGTATATCTATGATGATGATGTTGAATGAAAAAAAACTGATATACATCAATGTATAACTGATGTACACTATTGTATATATGTGTTAATGATGATGATGATGATGAATGAACAAAAAAACTGATATAAACCAATGTACACTTCAACTTACAACAGCTATATAGCTAAATAAAATTTACCATTATATACACTTGTGTATAGGCATTTGACTTTGTTTATCCTTATAGCGATTATGTCTCTCATTCTCTTTACGTAATATACACCAACGTATAATATACACTAGTGTATAGGCATTTGATAATAATAAAGCGTCTCATTTTTTTGACATGATAATTATGTTTTGTAGGATCCAATTTTTTTTTTAATATTATCCCTAAATCAGTAAATGGAGAAGGAAAGGGTTTTTATGAGGTATAAACCAATGTATATCTTGTTCATATACAAAAACGAAGAAACCTCAACATCTATTTATGGTGTACACTGATGTATTTAACTTACATTTCTACAAAGATATACACCAACGTATATGTGTGTCCAAATTATAGTCATGTAAGCTGGAAAAAAACGGATATACACCAATGCATATCTGTGTTGATGATGATGAATGAAAGAAAAAATAGTAACTGATATACACCAATGTATATCTGTGTTGTTTATGATGATGAATGACAGAAAAAAAAAAGAAACTGATATACATCAATGTATATCCGTGTCAACGATAATAATGATAAATGAAAAAAAAACAAAAAAGAATATGATATTCACCAGTGTATATATGTCGATAATGATGATGAATGAAAAAAAAAAGAAATTGATGTACATTGTGTACATTGTATACATGTGTGTACAAAAGAATTGAATTAAAAACAAAATAAAAAAAACTCTGTAAAAAAGAATTTAACAACTAAATATATATATAATTAATTAAAGATATAATCTAATTAATTAATTAATTAACTTCCTATTTTGGAATAGTAGTCAGTTACAATGCATACATAATAATCTATTAATAATCATATAATAAAAGTCTATAATACCCTTTGATTTAAATAAAGAATTAATTAATGTTTTACTTATTTATAATCATGCCATTAGAGATCAATGACTAAGATTGGTTCCTATGGTTCCTACTTATGGTATGGTTCCTATTTGAACCCTACCCTCTATATATATATATATATATATATATATATATATATATATATATATATATATATATATATATATATAGGAAAAAGATCAAATAGGAACCAAGAGCCTAATTAGGAACTTAGGAACCAATCTGAGCCATTCATCTTTGATCTTGATCTAGGGGTAGTTATGTAATTAGATAATTAAATATTATATTTTAATTTAATTAAAAGTTTTATATATGGCAGTTAATTATCTTCCTGCAATTAATATGCAAGTTTTTTTTGACTTTCCTTAAATCTCTCAACCTATTATCATCTCTAATCCCAAATAAAAAAACACGTTCGATTGAATTCGATTGAATCGAAATAACTTCCAGTCGAATTCAGAAGATTTAAATTGATTGAATTGAAAAAACTTTTGATTTAAAAGAATCTAAAATCGGCCAACAATTCAGATTTCCAAGTTATGGATAATAATTCTATACATGAAAACATTGAATCACAATCTCATGTGATAGATGATCATGAAACACAATCACAAGCTTTGTTTCTAAATAGTGTTGAAAATCAAGGTATTTATGTATTGTTTTTATTTTTTTTAATTGTTTTTCGTGCGAGAATCACGTTTTTTTGTGATTTCTATTTGGATTAGCCTTATAGTGTGGTTTATTATTGATTTGCAAAATAGTTGTTTTGTATTCTGTAAGTCATATTTTACGCACAGAATTGGAATGAGTAACGAGTTATATATATATATATATATATATATATATATATATATATATAGGGGATGGATAAATAGGAAACCTCATCTTCATAAAAAACCTTGTAAACTCCATAATGACCATTGATCAAACTTGATCAATGGTCCTTAATTAATTACTTATAATAATACAAACCCACTTTCATTTGAGTGGTGGTAAATAAGATGAAGGGCAATTGAGTCATTAACCATATCCCTGACTGTGTAACTGACATGCATATCATGTCAAACCTCTCTCTTTCTCTCGTTCAAATCAATTTCAAAACCATTTCAAGTCTCTCTTAGTGTAACATAGTCTTTCTCTCTCAAAAGCAATTTCTTCCCCCCTTCCTATTAACAAACAAGGGTTAACAACAATCCATCATCTATAAACCTAAAAAATCCAGAAGCAAACAAAGGAAGATGACTCCCTTCTGGTGGCAACGACGAGGGAAAAGCAAGAAAGCTTCCGACAAAAAGTCATCAAAAAGGTGTGTAGATCCTTATTAGTATATCAGGATTGTTAGTTTTTGTTGGTGGGAATGTTATATTATCAGATATTGTTACATTACATTAGTTACAGTGTATGATTTATTGTTTCAGGAATAAAAACCGTTCTGATCATAGTGTAGTTGTCGTGTCTGATGATTCTACACATGAAAGGGGCATTTTAAAGGATCCTGGGCCCTCTCGGTCTCCACTTACAAAACGTACATTAGGTATGGCAAAAAAACAAAATTTGGCAAAAACAATAGACACTTTGAAAATGTTATAATCTGACTTTTTTTTTTGTTTGTTGTTTGGCAGAGTATGATTCTGACACACCTTTAAGTGCATTAAAGAGGAAAAATAGAGGTATGTATGGTGATTAATGAAATTGTTTTCTGTTATGTTGGTTGTGTTTTGTGTGTTTTTTGTTTAATGTAATGTTCTCTGTTATGTTGGTTGATGTGTTTAAAGGGAGCATTGCAAAGGAAACAGTGGGGCCAACAGATGCTAGTACATCAAGAAAGCATAAAAGTTTGTTTTGTTTGTTTGCATATGAATACATTCTATTATGTGGGCCTGCATTTGTTTATGACATCTGTTTGTGTGTAGGCAAAAGGTCAGTAATTGTGGTCAGCAGCAAGACCCCTGGGAAAAAGACTAAAGGTACCCATCGCTTTCAATATGGTAACATGTGTTAGCCAGTGTAATTCTGACTGGGTCGTCGGCGTCTTGCAGGTAAGGAGAGGGCGACTGTCACAGAGTCTACAAGCGGGTCAGTTAGGGTAACACGGTCTGGGTCGAGGGCAGTTGAGCGTGCCACGCCAACAGTTGTGAAGAAAACTAGGAACAGGGAGGCGCGGTCACGTACCGCTGGTAAGCGTAAAAGGGCTGAAAATGTGGAGAGGAAGGGTGATGTGCTAAAAGTAGTTTAATAAAAATAACTAAATTAAACATAAAACTAGACACCTAGTAATACTCTAGACTCCCTAAAACTAAACTACTGACAGGCAAGTGAACCTATCGACTCTAGTATAGCTAAAGTAAGTCCGGATATCGAACCCACGAGACTTTAATGGAAAACGAAAACTAGACTCGATTACTTATCCTAAATACTGATTAAATTAATTTATTATTTTAAAGGGGGGGTTTTACTGAAAAATAAATTGCAATAAAATAAAGGTTAACTAAAATTTATTAAACTGAACTAGAGACACGAACTTAGCGAGCCGAATTCAGATGATGACAAGACACTACCTGGACCAGACTCCTAACTATGCCTGATAAGCTTCTATGGTTATGGAACTGAATTGGAACCGGGATCTTAAAATACTAAACATCAAGAATAAACTAGACACCCTCGACCCTTCTCAAGGGGAAACCCTAGAATATTTTTGTGCTGTTAAACTACCGGTTGGAGTACAAACCCTCACAGGTTATCTAACTCTTATGATCGAGTACCCGCTAGACAATCTACCTCACAGCGCGAAAGCCTCACTACACTAGGTGCAAGGGGTAATTATTGAAGCCTAGATCTAACTTGATATGCAAGAGTTGAAAGGGAAACTGGGCAGATCTTCTCACAAAGCCTCTAACCTAGCAATCTAACAACCTAGACATACCAAGAAGTCCTCACCTCACAACTATTGAACTTGGAAGAATACCTAAAATCTTCTAACTACCAAATATCACTCCTATGGTAAACTCGCGACTATCGACCATAAACTAGTTGCTACACAAAGTCTGCAACCTAACTAGCACTCATACATGAAAGACATTCACAAAAGTGCAAGTGGGGTGAATAAGTGACAATCAAAAAATAATAGATACGCACATACACGAGATCTAAAGAAATCAAAATCTTTACTGAATCATAAATCCGAAACACGTTCCAAAAACCATAGAAACTAAAAACAAATCAAAACATAGTTATTTGTCTTGGCCTAGGTAGCTATTAAAAGTTTTAGCCACAAATCATCTTGAAAAGAAAAACAAAGCCAAATAAAAATTCAGCAATCATTATATAGAACAAAGATAATAAAGGAACGAAAAAACCGAATGATTGACACCCGAATAATCGCTCCCTGGCTTAGAACCTTTGATCCCTGGCCTGCCTCCCTAATAATATTATTCTCTTCTGCTCTGTCGCTCCTCCAATTTTTGATCGCCGCTGATTCTCAAGAAAAATAGCTCCTAATAATTTCGTTGTGCTCTCCAAGTTAATGTCCACCAATAAAAAATCCTCCCCCGTGCCTTCTGCTTCCTCTCCTTTCTTTATGTCGGCTCCAAACTTTTTTGTCTTGTGCGCTAATCTTGTCCTCCAAGATTTGTTTTGGGCTTTTTTCCTTTTTGTCATGACCTAGTCACGATTTATTTAATTTTTTATATATTATTATTATTATTATTATTATTATTATTATTAGTTTATTATTAATATATATAGTATTATAACTTCGTGCTTTAGACTCGGGTGTTCTTGACTTGACCAAAGTGGCTCGTTTACGCTCCAACGTCCATGAACACCTACACAAATAAAATAGACCCAAAACTAATAAAAATATATAAAAACCTACACTAAATAAAATAAACCGGTACAAGCCTAAAACTAATAAAAAGACTATCTAATCGACTCAAAAACTGTACAAACTTTACACTGGAAATATATGTATTTTATAATACATCAAATATCCCCACACTTATCTTTTTTTCGTCCCTGAAAAAGAATTATGCTATGGAATCACAGTTAGGTTTACATCCAGTTTCAAAACATAGGTTACTTAATTAATAATCTACTAACATGTTGATTGCGATTGTAGGTATATTGATCCTCTTAAACCCACACCGGTTTCCAAGCCCCTTTTTATTTATGTTATGTTCATGTTGATTAGTCTATCTAGGGTCTCACTCGAAGGAAGTCACGGTTCCTTCTAATCCCGCCTCAAGCTTATGAAGCTAAAGTAATGACCAATTGACCATTTCCCAATCGTCTTATGTAGAAAACCAAGAGAATTTAAAATCACTTTTTTTTTTTTTGCATACTTAACTCAGAGTGTGTGACCAATCCAAGTCGCTATCCCAGTGGCCAGGCACCTTAAGCTTCAGCATTTTATTTTTTCATCTCAGCATACTTAACTCAGAGGGTGTGACCAATCCAAGTCGCTATCCCAGTGGCCAGGCACCTTAAGCTTCAGCATTTTTGCTTTGATTTTTAATTTTTTTTAAGTGATTAGAAATTCTAACGGTTTTCTACTTATAACGGTGCTTCTTATACAATTTTTGGCGGTTTCGGTCTCCCCGTTTATCCTAGATGAGAACCCACAAAATAGCCTAACATAATTAATTTATTACTTTTTAAAGGAAACCTTTCTACCGGTTGAGCCTACCCACATATCCCAAATCAGACACGCTTTCAATCAATTTTAATATCTTATTATACATACTATTTGAAAACCAGACACCTAACTTTACCTATCATTTTCCATATTTTATATAATGCAAACTTCAAAAGCAGGGACTGTTTTTTTTTTTTAATTTTTTTTTCATCAATTTTTTTTTTTTACCAAACGACAGTTTCCCATCCCCACACTTAAACTCTACATTGCCCTCAATGTAGGAATAGAAAACGACTCAAAACAAAAAATAAATTCCGAATACAAAAATAAAAAGAAAAGGGCAAATTGGAAAGGACTTAGCTGGTTTATTAACGCGTAACCTCCAAAAACTCTAGTCCAATCCAGCTCGATCGTATAGCATTTCATTCGCGATCGGCTCTGACACACTGGTAAGCTCTGGGTTTGCCTTGACAAATGTAAAACAGCTCTGGAATCACCCGAATGGAGATTGAGTACGGGTGGTGCAATCCAAACCTGTGCAAAACGAAACAAACAAAACCCGAGCATAATACCGAACCGCACAAAAATAAAAAAAACTCAAACTACCAACTTAGACTCATAATATAATAACAAACAAGAAAACATACCTGCTTGGCAAAATGGCGGTGAATGGTGGTAGAACCAAATGGGTAGAAGAAAAAAAAATATATATATATATATATATTATATATATATTTTCTGGTTCTCGCTCAACGTGAAGGACACTGGTGATCACAACACGCGTTGCAAGCGGAAAGAAAAAAAAATATAACTTTCCGGGGTAATAGCTGGTCGCATGAGGCGAACAGGTCAGCCCAGACTCCTCACATTACGTGAAAAGCCTTTTTTCACAGAATGTTTTTTTTTTTTAAGAAAAATTATCTTATTACCCAAACCTCCACCAAAACTCCCACTCATAAAATATATATAAGGACAATACATGGGATCCGCTCATGGCGAAATTTCCTCTACCTAAGCAAACACGCAAACTTACAAACAGACTCAAAGACACAAAAGCAAAGATAAAATAGAAAGATAAAAACGTATGAACCACTACCAAACGACGGACCACAAATTAAAAAAATGAAAAGTTAGAAAAAAAATAAATAAGTATAAATATAAATTTACAAACTCTACAGAGGCTCCCCACACTTAAACTTAATCAGGGGGCTTCTCTTTTATCTGGACCCGATCCAACCCGTTTAATTCCACCCGGTCCTTATTAATTAACAAAATTATATTAGTGGGATTGAAAAATATTTTATTGAATTTAAACGGGTCGGGCCACCAATATTTAAACTTACCTGGAATGAACCGAATGCGTGGCATGTAGCAAGACGACTGATCATGCTTGAACTTTAGTGGCTTCTTCTTCTCCAAACCGTGCTAGTCTTTGATCCTTTTCCGGTGTCTATCCTTTCTCTTTCTCTTCCTTGCCCTCTCCCGTGGCACTGTTGATTTTGAAATTCCATTTATCACTAATACCACGGGCCAGCTATGGTGTGCTTCTTCTACCACCGTTTCCATGGGATGATCCCCACACTTAGTTCTTTCTTCTGGTGCAGGTTCAATCATGTCTGTCGGTTCACCTTCGAGTAGGGCATCCAGGTATGCAATATCCCCATCAGGATCAGACTCCCCTAAATCTTCATAAGCAGGCAAACCCTCTAACTCCAGATCTAAAAACTCATCCTCTTCAGACAATGAATTCTCACCCATCTCATTGTCTTCCTCTGCACCAAACATCATATCAACGGAATCTCCCAATTCCACTTCTTCTTCAATCCCTTCTTTCCTCATAAACGACCTTTGATACGCCGCCCATTCTTCTTCGTCGTCCTCTTCGTCAGAGTCACTCCCAAAATCATATATAGTAACCTGTGGCACCGGAGGTGGGACTTCAACGTCCATTTTCGTCTCCGTGATTGGGATGATCTCTTCATCTGACTCATCTGCGTATTCCATGATCGGCTCTTTCCCTTCTTCTGGAAACGTTGGGAACAACTCCCCTCGAGCGTTCATGTACCCGAGGTAGTTGCCCTCCTCATCATATGTATAACCAACTTTAGGCTGCTGCTCTTGCTGAACCTTTTCTTTTTCTTCTTCTTCCTTTAACCTTCTAGCAATGTCTTCTACTGTTCGTTAAAGATCTAAAAGAGCAACATGTCGATATTTTATGAGGATGTCGTGGTTTTTTAGGAGGGTGTCCTGCTCTGCTAACATGTTCTGGGTATTGGCATCCTTAGCACCTAGTAATGTCAACAGACTCTTGATTTCACTCCAATCATTGTCAATATCCTCACGAGAATTGCTTCCATAAAATTGATTGGGGTACTGATGAAAATGTGACTGCTGATATGGGTCATCATGATAATAATAAGGAGATCCCTGTGAATAACATGGCTGCGGCCGCACAAAGGAATTAGCATAATAATGTGCAGAGGACCCCTCATATTGTGGACATAAAATGGTAAAATGGGGTCCTCCACAAATTTCACACATATTTACAAAGTCAAAAGAAATAAAAGACAAATAAAATTAGACTCCTACAACTCGCTATACAAAAAGACAAATTCAAAACAAAACACAAGTAGCACAGATATGGCAGATAAGTATAATCAAAGCTAGTAAACGCAATCGCCAAGAGTCCCCGGCAACGGCGCCAAAAACTTGATGTGCTAAAAGTAGTTTAATAAAAATAACTAAATTAAACATAAAACTAGACACCTAGTAATACTCTAGACTCCCTAAAACTAAACTACTGACAGGCAAGTGAACCTATCGACTCTAGTATAGCTAAAGTAAGTCCGGATATCGAACCCACGAGACTCTAATGGAAAACGAAAACTAGACTCGATTACTTATCCTAAATACTGATTAAATTAATTTATTATTTTAAAGGGGGGGGTTTACTGAAAAATAAATTGCAATAAAATAAAGGTTAACTAAAATTTACTAAACTGAACTAGAGACACGAACTTAGCTGAGCCGAATTCAGATGATGACAAGACACTACCTGGACCAGACTCCTAACTATGCCTGATAAGCTTCTATGGTTATGGAACTGAATTGGAACCGGGATCTTAAAATACTAAACATCAAGAATAAACTAGACACCCTCGACCCTTCTCAAGGGGAAACCCTAGAATATTTTTGTGCTGTTAAACTACCGGTTGGAGTACAAACCCTCACAGGTTATCTAACTCTTATGATCGAGTACCCGCTAGACAATCTACCTCACAGCGCGAAAGCCTCACTACACTAGGTGCAAGGGGTAATTATTGAAGCCTAGATCTAACTTGATATGCAAGAGTTGAAAGGGAAACTGGGCAGATCTTCTCACAAAGCCTCTAACCTAGCAATCTAACAACCTAGACATACCAACAAGTCCTCACCTCACAACTATTGAACTTGGAAGAATACCTAAAATCTTCTAACTACCAAATATCACTCCTATGGTAAACTCGCGACTATCGACCATAAACTAGTTGCTACACAAAGTCTGCAACCTAACTAGCACTCATACATGAAAGACATTCACAAAAGTGCAAGTGGGGTGAATAAGTGACAATCAAAAAATAATAGATACGCACATACACTAGATCTAAAGAAATCAAAATCTTTACTGAATCATAAATCCGAAACACGTTCCAAAAACCATAGAAACTAAAAACAAATCAAAACATAGTTATTTGTCTTGGCCTAGGTAGCTATTAAAAGTTTTAGCCACAAATCATCTTGAAAAGAAAAACAAAGCCAAATAAAAATTCAGCAATCATTATATAGAACAAAGATAATAAAGGAACGAAAAAACCGAATGATTGACACCCGAATAATCGCTCCCTGGCTTAGAACCTTTGATCCCTGGCCTGCCTCCCTAATAATATTATTCTCTTCTGCTCTGTCGCTCCTCCAATTTTTGATCGCCGCTGATTCTCAAGAAAAATAGCTCCTAATAATTTCGTTGTGCTCTCCAAGTTAATGTCCACCAATAAAAAATCCTCCCCCGTGCCTTCTGCTTCCTCTCCTTTCTTTATGTCGGCTCCAAACTTTTTTGTCTTGTGCGCTAATCTTGTCCTCCAAGATTTGTTTTGGGCTTTTTTCCTTTTTGTCATGACCTAGTCACGATTTATTTAATTTTTTATATATTATTATTATTAGTTTATTATTAATATATATAGTATTATAACTTCGTGCTTTAGACTCGGGTGTTCTTGACTTGACCAAAGTGGCTCGTTTACGCTCCAACGTCCATGAACACCTACACAAATAAAATAGACCCAAAACTAATAAAAATATATAAAAACCTTCACTAAATAAAATAAACCGGTACAAGCTTAAAACTAATAAAAAGACTATCTAATCGACTCAAAAACTGTACAAACTTTACACTGGAAATATATGTATTTTATAATACATCAAAGGGTATTGAACATGGTAAACGACGTAAAAGGTAAAAAAAATGAATGGAATGGAATACGGACTAGGTCATCGCCTATTCAATTTGCTAGGTGCGTGGAAGTGTTAAGCGAAGAACAACGAATGGTTGTGAAGGAGTTGGGTTTCGGAAAGTTGTTAAACTTTAAGATGGACGGTATACCAGCCAAGTTGGGCCATTATGTGGTTGATAATTTCAACCCTGATACGCTAGAGATGACTTTCCCATGTGGGAGTATTATTGTTGATGAAAAAGTGGTTGAGAGGATACTTGGCATTCCACGTGGAGGGGTTCCATTCAATTCACATGAGCGGTTGCCAAAGTACGACGAAGCAGTAGCGTCGTGGCGCAAGAGGTACCCGGACAACAAGTACGTTGCGCCGAAACAGATGGTGGATATGATTGAGAATGAGTCTGAGGGAGCTGATAGCTTTGACTTTCGTCTAAATTTTCTGATGTGCTTCTATGCTGTGATGATTGAATGCCACAAACAAGGTAGTTTGAAGGATTCAACAATTGAGTATCTAAGGGATGATATGGATTTTGCAAAGGTCGATTGGTGTGGCCTCTTAGTGGACAAGCTGCGGACTTGCAAGAATTGATGGAATAGAAATTCCCAACAAACACCATTTGCTGGGCCACTCGCATTGCTGACGGTAACTTTGCTGATTATAAAACCTTTATATATGATTTTACATTTTGTGAGTTTATAACATGTGTTACTGTATTGACTAACACCTGTTAACCTGCAGCTTGTGTATGTTGACTGCGTTTCATGCAAAGGGATTAACGTTGATGAATCTGTGTATCCAATGACATTTTGGAATTTCCAACGGCTGAGAGAAGGGGAAAAGTTAGATATAATAAATGGTGGGTTTGGAACAGGTAGCTTCATGGGTTTGTCAAAGTGTGAAAACGTGCAACCAGGAATAGCCGAACCGAGCATTCAGGTTTGTGGACCTTCTTTACATAAAAAATGTTCTTATTATACAATCATGCTTTAGTTTGATATTTTGCGCCCCCTTCCATCTGCTTCACAGGAAAAAGTGTTGGCAGTTGATAAGTTAGTAGATCTCGTGGTGAAGACAAAGAAACGTATTGAGTCGGAAATTGGCAAGTTATATGATCAGCATCCAGATAGGGCCGATGTGGTTGCAGTCAAAGGTAAGTATGAGAGGGTGATGGAGGAGTTACCTAAGTGGGAGAATAAAGAAGCTGGAGGACGCGATACGGTATCAAGCAGCATAGCAGGGGTAGTGCGAGACTTGGCAGAAATGCCGGAAGATACGGATGGCGTAAAACAGGATGCAGCGGACCTTCATACAGATCAAGGGGTTTCATCAGACAATCCTGGTAAGCGGCTGCGAGTTTGATTAACATTGACATTAAAAACAACCTATTCTGATTTCTGTGCATGGTGTTATAAAAAAAAAATACAGGTGCTGGAATAGAACATGACGTTGCTGCTGGACTAGATGACTTAAGCACGGGGACGGAAAAGTCGCCATTAAAAACACCTATCCAGGCGCGTAAGAAAACTTTGCTGGCCAATGATGATGTTAGTGATGCTAGTCCAGTGGACAACCAATACCGAAAGATTCTTCATGATTCTGAGAAGAACAAGTTGGTTGACAGAGGTCTTGATCTTGGTAAGGCAGTGCCCGGTGGGATGAGATGTGAAGAAGTGGACCCTGTGGTACCCATGCCCGATGTACCCAGCAAGAGTAGTGGTAAGTTGCCGTATTAATATGTAGCACCCTTCTATCGTTTTAAAAATACACATGTTACTCACATTTGCCGTATTAATAGGTGAAGTGTCCATTGCTGCATTGGTGGAGAAAGCAAGCAAGGAAGTTCAAGGTCAGTTGGCGTTGTTTAAAATTTATATATTGACTGGTAGCTAACATGTGTTAATAAGCTAGTAGTTACACAAAAAAAAAAAAAAAAATAGGTTTGTGAGTGTAAAAAAAAGACCCATGACGTGTGTTTTTTTTTTAAGTAGGTAAGGTGTTGGAAGACGACAAGGCTGTTGTTGATCATAATAACCCACCATCCGCTGTTGATCTTGGGACTAGTGTGCATGAAACTGAAAAGGACGCAAGCTTGACTATGCCACCTGATCCGACAGGAAGTAAGTGCTTCTTTCAACCCTGTAGTAACCTGTGTTAATGGTTGTCATTAGCATGTGTTAACCATTATTCATTCAGCCTACACGTCTTAGTTTTTTACATGTTAATGAGCGGGATGTTTTTTTGTTCTTGAATAGGCAATCCAAGATTTGAGAAGCCAGAAGATGCTGATCCTGAAAATTATCCGTCTGATCTTAGCGCTGGGTCATCCGTCCAACATTCGCAGCACGAGCCGAAGTGTGTTCATGACACCCACAAAGACGACAGCTTGCCTACAGGACATGCCGGTCCACCGGTTTCTGAACATACGCACACAAAGACACAAAAAAGTAAGTTTGTCCCCGGCTATTTACTAACCTATGTTGATGGTCAGTAACATGGGTTAGGCGTCGTTCATTTTCCACGGTTCTGAATTTTTTAGATGTTAATGTTCGCGACACGTGTTTTTTTTTTTGACACCTAAATAGGCAATCCAACAGATGATATGGCAGCTGCTGACCCTGATGTTAGTGCTGCTGCAACAGTCCAACATTCCCAGCAGCCTAATCCAGGTGCGCACGATGACGTAGGAGCGTTGGGCGAGATGTCAGGACAGCTTCTACCAAACCAAAGTGCGTCGGTGGATGACTACGAAGTGCCAAGTTTTAGTGTTGGACTGACGCAGATGGATCAAGTTGAACAGGGATAAACAATGAGGAAGAAGGTGGTCAAGCCATGAATGTTCCACTCCACGGTACGCTACATGCTATAGTCTGATTGTTTCGTATGTTAGTTTACATGATTGTTTCAAGTAAAACTAAAAATTTATTTGATAAAAAAACAGGGTGCACATCATCTGAGAAAGGCGTGGAAACACCCTTACCTTTCGAGATGCTTTTGCCTATCAGTTCCTATGACGCCAATAGTGGCGTATACAGTCAATATGGCGTTGGTTGCTCAGAAGCTCTGGATGATGATGATAATCTGACATTGGCAGATAGGAAAAAGATAATTGCAGCATTCGACAAGACAAAGAGAAATCCACTACGGGAAAGAAGCGTGACGTACGTGCACAAATCTCCCTTCATCATACGTGGTGTAAGCCTGCTGGAGGGTGTGACCAAAGATGACGAAGACGTGTGGGGCTACATATGCTTAGATGAAAGCTTGGTACATCAGCTGCATGGGACATTTGCTAGGAGGAAAGTTCAATCAGAGCTGTAAGTTTACGTATCGAATACTATAGACACCCTATATCCTGTTTTCTCACATTGACAGCTTAAATCTGGTTGTTTTGATGGAGGGATGGGACCGACAAAGAGCCTGACACAGCAGTTGATGACGACCCTGATACGCTGTCTAGGTAAGTTACACCTCGCTTGTTTTTTTTATATTTTATAAAGGCAGTAACGTTAATATATTTTATTAAACGTGTATAGGGAGGTGTTGTTTAGAAGTAGTTCTAATGTGGAAGCTACACGTGGTATGTTTAAGTCGTTAAAACCAGGTGAGTGGGTTGCTGACAGCATAGTCGATTGTTGGGCTGAGGTTCTCAATTACGAAGAAACTTTAAAGTCAGATGACGCGTACCTTCGGCTGTTTTTAGGAACCAAAGTTGTGGTAATGAATACTCGTTTAAACTTAGTTTGTACGTTATGTTATGTTTTGAATATTTGTACTTACAGAATGCTTTTTTAAACCCCACAGATTCCATGGATGTTAAATGATAAGAAATGCGATCCACGAAAAAGACAGGAAAGGTTTGCATCTGGAATGAACGCCGGTATCCCAAGCTACCACAAAGGCACGGACTTTAGGAAATATGATATCATCCAGTTCCCTGTGCTTGAGAGGGGGCATTTCTACTTGTTGGTTTTTGAGCTTCGTGTTAATGTGGCGATACTTCTGATTGACAATGATAAGAAGAGAGGCCGCCGTGGGTTCCGAACAAGCAACGACTTCAACAACATGGATGTGCCATATAAATACATAAGTTTGTTGCCTTTCGATTGAATATTCTGTCTGTTTGGTATGCTACTAACATGTGTAATAACTGCAGAAACACATGTTTGTCAACTTCCTGAAGGAGATTCAGCACCCGAAGGTGAAAGAAGTTGAGGCTGCAGCAATACAGAAGCTTGATCTGGATTGGGGGACAGCAGGGAATGGAACGGACTGCGGCGTATTCCTGATGCGACATATGGAGAGATTCATGGGGATGCATGTGCCGTTTGATTGTGAATTCAGTTCACATTGGAAGAAAAAAGAAGGGGAGGTGAACAGACTACGCAAAAAATTTGCAGCCCACATCCTTTGCTCCGACGTTAATACCATGAAAGCGAAGATTGCGAACCAAGCATTGAGGAAGGGTTAGTTGGCAGTGTGGGTGGTTCGAGATGGTGGGGTGTGGGGGGTATTTTAATGCTTTTTGGCTATCGTGTTAAGACGTAAACTTTTTATTATCCCCAAGAAACAATGTTTATTTTTGGTAAGCTACTTGTAGGTTTAATTAGGATGGTCTGAAAAATGTCCTATGACTAACGTATGTAATATGAATGGTAGTTATGTGGCCAGAGAAGCATGGCATGTTTCCCTTCCCTATATATCTAAAAAGGCTTATGGATCATTTATTACTATAAGGGGCCTATTACTATAATACTAAAAATTACAAAAAGATGAAAAAAAGGGCCCACAAAACTCAAACTAAATAAAAAATAGTTATTGTACTATGACAAGTACACAAAAAGAATTAGTTTAAAAATATATTATGACATCTATAATAATGTTATTTTTTAGATTTGATTTGACATAAAGCTTATTCTATATCTACCACATAATAATGTTATTTTAATGTTCCCTCAACTTGTATTTAAAAAGTACAAATTATGATATCTACCCATCTACCACTTTTTAATATGCTTCATTAATGGTAATAACCTACCATCTATACCACTCTCCTATTAATATAAGCAACACTAAACACAGCCATACACACATATCACTTAAAAAAAAACTATCACAATACAAGATGTCATCTCCATCATCCACCCCTCCCCCAAAACGTCAGAAAGTTGAAGAAGAAAAGGAAAGCTCACCAAAAGATGTTGCCATGCATGATGTTGGAAAGCTCATTGTTGAGTACCCTACTCAACAAGTTGTCGATGATCCGAACCACTACAAAAAAAAACACGGGTAATCACAAAAAAACCCAAAAATCTGATGAGATGGTGATGGCGGTTGAAAGCTCGCCAGAGAGCGTGACCTCGGTCATGCCAAGCGCACCTTGCTCTTGTAAAGGGTGTCCGTCGGATTTCGTATGCCCGGGTATAGATGGTGACCATGAGTATTATGGGTGTTCTTTGTGTCCGAACTCACCTAACACCCTTGCAAGGTGGGCTAGCCACAACCCGTGGTCAGCGGAAGAGACTACCTCGCCGTCGGAGATCAGCCTTGAAGCCCAGTATGGTATGTTTTCCCCATGATAGGGGAGTATGGTTGTGTGGTTTGAATGTGGGTTGTTGCGCCTTGGTAACCCGCGTATGGGTTTATAAATAAAGTGACGTAGTAGCTTTAAATCTATCCCTGTGTAATAGTTTAGTACGTTTTAATGTATGATATCGTGGTGTTTATCAAGTAATCCTTCTTTGAAAAATAGTGTTGAAACGTAACGAACCGGTACTAGTGAGCTGTTGTGGTCATGACTCATGATCCTCACTAACACAAGTTATCCTGGTGCATACATGTGTTAGTCATATGGTTGTGTCAGTGGTACGAACGAAGCCTTCTTATGTAACATCGCCAAATTTTCAAATTTTAATACGTATAATATTTTCATAACGTGCCTAAGTTTTATTTCCCGACCACACAACTTATATATATATATATATAAGTATATATATATATATGTGTGTGTATAATAATAATAATAATACATAATAACAATATTGTGGAAACAACAAAAATTAGTAGTTGATTTTGTTGTTAGTCTAAGCCCAAACCCAAACCACCCTTTCCCTTTTCCTTATAATTTCGGAGCTGGGCCTGCTGAGCCCAAGGAGCCGGCCCAACCAACAGCCCAGCCCAACTCCCTCATCCCCTCCATTATTTTGCTGTTAAAAAAAAAGAAAGAAAACCATGGTTCCAGCCGGGTTTCGAACCCAAGTCACAACACACACACACACACACGCGCTACCCATCTGCTCCACACCCTTGTATTGATTTAATACCAACAAATAATATATATAACCCCACTTCACTTCTCCTTTTTCCTTTTCCTTTTTCGCGAAACAGCAGCAGCAGCAGATTGATATAATTTTTCTTCACCAATCCTTTGATTTAGCAATCAATCATACAGTTATGGTAAGAACTCATGATTACCGGCCTATCATAACTGATTGCACGATCTATTAGCGTTTAATTCTTACCAATTTCGTGACATTGACGCGTCAAACATTAAAACGAGGTCAACATATTGCCAAATCAACACCAGACCATTATAGTATAAATTGAAGGTTTCTGGACCTCCTCACCTCGCCGAATACTCACCCTCTACCTCCAATTCTTCTTAATCATCCTCTGTGCATGATATACGATTGTGTTTTTGACTTTTCCAGTCAACCGATCAATCTATCTCATAACAGCCTTGTAAGTTTCAATTTTTTGTTAGGGTATGTTCATCGGCCCTCAACAAACAATAACCCTATAGTTAATCGGGTTATTGTTTGTTAGAAATGATTATTGCTAACCTAGGGCTCGAATGGGTTTCATTTGGGGAAGAACAAGTCTGCAAACTTACGTATATAGTTAATACAGAGACCAAATAATCACCAACTGATCCATAGACCAGTTGGTGTGACACTCGTGTTTAAGAATCAGAACCGCCTGAGGGCCAGGGTTCGATTCCTGCTGGGGCGACTTCTTTTTCTTCTTTTTTTTTGTTTTGTGTTCAAAACAAATAAATTAATTATAATGCTTATAATTTTATAAATTCGATTTAAAATACAAAAACTCTTTTATTAATTCTACAAAAATTATTTTAAGTTAATCTAATGAAAAAGTTCAACTTACAATTTTTAGTTTTCAAAAATTTATTTATTTAATATATATTAAATAAATCAAGTTTATTCTATTTTATTTATAAAAATCTATAAAAATATCAAAACGATCTTATTAATTTCCACAAAAATTACCCTGAGTTTTTATAACATTAAGCTTTTCAGAAATGATTTTTATTTCTGAAAAAGCATTTATTTAATATTTTTAATCAATTTTTTTGTCATTTTTAATCATAATAAATTCAATTTTTATTATTTTTGCACCAAAATTTTATACAATTTATTTTTAAATATTTAGAACAGAAATATGATTTTTAAAATAATAATTCTTTAATTTTAGTATTTTTAAATATTAAAGTTAAATTTTGACAATTTGTAATAAATAGATTTAAAAATCTATTTTAAAGGAAATAATTTTATAAAAATTATTTTTATACTTCAAACACATTATTGTGAGCATTCTAACTTCAAATTTTATAAAAAGACTTTCTTTTATTATCAAATTTCCATCTATTTAATTAACATTTTATTTTAAATTCAACAATTGGATATCCCCAAATCGAAACCCTAGAATATACTTATAAACTAGTTAGACTTAGACTTATTTGTTGCCTTATACATAGGGTAATACTTGGCAATCTATTGGGCTACACTTATACTACCTAATACTATACCAAGGTGAGTTTACGTAACCATGTTTATGCGATTCTTTATACTTGCAACAATTATTTAAGCAATTCAACATGCATGTCTAGTAGTAAACTTTATTGCCTCATGAGTTAGTCAACAGTTTCAACGAGTTTCAACGAGTTTCAACATTTACATAATCATTAGCTATGGCCAAGCCGGCGATACTCAATAATAGATCTATTGGATTGACAATCCCACCCGGATACGTGTACCTCCTACATAGGTAACGTGGGTGATTGTTATCGTTCAACATATTACTAAGGTGAACCGTAGATGACGGGATGGACCTAAACTAGTCGGAGGTTTGATTATGTCAACATATTATACTATTCATGTAGACTTAAATTTACGATAGACATACGAATTGCTAAACTTTTATACTTAAACTATTTGCTTGACATGGCTTATGTATTCTCACCAACTTCTAGTTGACCCCCCCCCCATTTTTCCAAACTTAACAGGAAATACTGATGCTTGAAGTCTAGAGCTAGCATGAGGAGATGTTTGAAGCTTTGTTGATTATTTGATGTAGACTTTAATGTAATTCAATATTGTAATGTATTAAAGGATTATTTAAACTTGTGTACTACCATGAGCTACTGAACAATCATTCATACGTGGCACCTCGATGTTTCCGCCATCGGTTGGGGTGTTACATCTTACATGTGTAATTCTGGAAAAAATATACTAACTTGTGTTAGTGATGTGGGTGCACATGTGTTAGTATGTTATTGACGAATTACACATGCATACTTGTTATGATTACATGTGTTAGTGACCATACATGTGTTAGTAACACGTGCTTACACATGTTATTGACGAATTACACATGCATACTGTAATGATTACATGTGTTAGTAACACGTGCTTACACATGTTATCAGTCGTTAACACATGTTAATTGTGAATTACACATGCATACTGTTATGATTACATCTGTTAGTAACACGTGCTTACACATGTTATCAGTCGTTAACACATGTTAATTGTGAATTACACATGTGTTTAGTGTTGATGTGTATTCTGTTTTGGATCTGCCCTTTTAAAAAAAAGGACGAAATATATAAAACAACAAACATCAGCTTCATAATTGGCATATCATAAAATATATAAACCATCCCATACGCTTGCAACCATGTCTTTTAAAAAACGACCACCATACATACCAACATAACATAAAAACATATATAATAAATCTGCGCACCGCCTAAGTACTTACGTAGTTGCAACGGTAACTATGTTATGGACATAACAAGTGGTTGAAGCAGCAAAACAAGAATGTTATAAAGTACGTAACACAGTCCAAAAAGTGCAACTTATTTATACACATACTGCTTAGGCGTAATGCGATACCTTGTTACCCTACGGTGGCGCACCGACCGAACCCCGTGCTTCCTTCGCTTTCTTCATTGCAGCAACTTTCTCGCAGTTTCTTGAGTCATGATCTGTCACATACTTCTTGCACTTGGCACAGATGGGGGGCCTTTTGTATGTTGGCTGGTTTCTTTAACGCCTTTTCACCTGGACCACTGATGCGCCTATTTTTCCCGCATCCCTTGTTTCAAACGACAGACGGGTTAGCGACAACCACTTCACATTCAATGGGCTGACCAAGTATGTCTTCCATAGCAGCTTCGTCGGACTCCGGTACAGGTGGTGAAACTGGCTGTTTCGCTAACAAGTTAATCTTCATCGATCGCAGCTGTTCAGCTAAGTCATTAAGTGACTGCTCATTGCTCCTTGCAACGTCCACGCATTCGGTCACTAACTCAAGGATTTCATTCCTAAGGATTGATTCTGGGTGGCTGTCAACACCATAGCGACTAGTGATTGAGAAAACTTTCTTTGGGAGCACATCACGCGTCCACCTCGTAGCTACATATTTATCGGGATGCGGTCAACCTTCTGCACCAGGTAAACACTGAAAACATGACGGCACAAAAAACCAACACGGATGAACCCCCTGCATGAGCATTCAGCCGTGTGATCTAATGGATCGAACGTAACCTGTATTGGTTAACAAAAAAAATATATCAGCAAACTTAGCCTACCACCCGTGACAAAATACATGTGTTAGTACAGTGAGGATACAATTTCTTCCAGACAGATAGCTGCAGTTGTAAAAACAGTTATAAAATAAAAATGTGTTGCTAACGGAATGACAATAAATGTCTTACCTGGTAGACGTTAGTAACATCACGACGACGGTCCAAGTGTGTGACATCAAAAATAATGACATCCTCTTGCGGAGTGGTGTTCGAAATGTAGCAAGCAAACTTGCCCTTTGTAATCTCTTTATGGACCTCCTTAAACACGTTGTGCGTGTTGTAACACCCCAACCGATGGCGGAATCATCGAGGTGCCACGTAGTGACGATTGTTCAAAAGCTCATGGTACTAAAATGTAAATATTATTAAATAAACCAAAAACTGTCTTACATTGAAATGTAAATACAAAGTCTTAACTGAAATGTAAATAATGAAATAACTGAGTAAAATAATGCACTAAGTATCCCTTGCTAAGCACTATATCAAACTGTACCTGAAACATGTACAAAATAGGTTTGGTCAACATAAGAAATGTTGGTGAGCATTCCTAGTTTTGATATATATAGTAAGTTGAAAGATATACAATTCAAGTGCAAGCTACAGTGCAAATATGTAAACTATGTATCATACAAATGAGCGAAATCAACCCTGTGACTGTATAATGTATTGTATGAACGGTGGTGTACTTATCCAATAAATGGATAAAAATCTTAACACTGGCCACGGATTCTCCGATGAAAAAGGGGGAGAATCAATCTAGGCGGGTTGTCAATCCAAATAGCGCTATCCAATGTTAAGGTCGGCTTGTACCATGTTAATGATTTCACTTAGTACAAATGTAATCCACATGTAATGTCTAAGCATAAAGCACGTTGTAAGCTATGCACATAGTACTAGAATTGTATTGTAAAAATGTAAACTTGTATTTGAAATTGTAATAGTGTACATGTAACACCCCAAAAATGTATAAAAGCAAAAAGGGGTAGGAATACTCACAGTTCCCGTAGTAGTTTGAGATTTAACTGGACAACGAGATATGAATTGAGATTACTCCCAAATGATCAACCTAAAGTATTTGATAACGTGTAAGGGAAATAACTCTAGGATACATGTATTTCTAGGGCTTCGAATTGGGGATAAACGTTTATTTGTTTATTAAACAAATTGTTTATTAATTATGAGAAATTTAATAAATAAATAAATAAAAGTCTCTTGGTAAAATTTTAAGTTGAATATAGTCACAACATAATGTTTTAAGTATGAAAATAATTTTTATAAAATTATTTTCTTGAAAATAGAATATTTAATCTAATTATTTCAAATTGTCAAAATATGACTTTAATATCTAAAAATATTAAAATCAAAGAATTTCTGAATTAAAAATTGTATTTCAGTTCTAAATAGTTAGAAATAATTTATATAAAATTTTGGTGCAAAAATATTGAAAAATAAATTTATTATGAATTAATTATGATTGAAACTAACAAAAATTGATTAAAAATATAAAATAAATGATTTTTCAGAATTAAAAATCATTTCAGTAAAGTTTATCATTGTACAAACTCAGGATAATTTTTGTGGAAATTTATAAAATTGTTTTGATATTTTAATGGATTTTTATAAATATAATAGCATAAAAATGATTTAATTATTATAAATATTAAATAAATGAATTTCAGAAAACTAAAAATTGTAGGTGGAACATTTATATCAGATTTGTTAAAAATAATTTTTTTAGAATTTATAAAAGGGTTTTAATAATTAAAGATGAATTTACAAGATTAAATGTATAATATATATATAATTGGTTTGAATGTTTCAAAAATGAAAATAAGGAAAAAAAAGAGGTGCCATGGCCGGGACTCGAACCCAGGTGGCTGGGGTAATAAGCATCAGTCACAACCACTTGGTCTAGACCAGTGGTTGTGATTAATTCCGTTCGTTTTAAAATAAATATATTGTACCAATCCAGTTTATTTCCAAAATAACATCACGAGCCCTAGAATCTGTAATCGTTTGATTCACACATCGATAGCCCAATTAACCTTGGGGCTATTGATGTGTGAATGCCGAAGATCAAAACCTACTAAATTAATTATACTTACAAACACGTTTACGAACGGATTGCTCGGTCAAGTTTCGAAGTCAAAACGCGAGTAGGAATCAAGAACAGAAGATTTACAGGAGAAATTGAGGGTTGGAAGAGATTGTTCGGCCATGTTAGAAGGTCCAGCAACCTTCAATTTATAGTGTAATGGCTTGGTGTTCGTTTTGGTAAGTTTTGACCCGTTGTTAATGTTTGACGCGTGTTGATGTGCTCAAAGTGGTTTAGTAAAAACTAACTAAATTAACCTAAACTAGACACTCTAAGTTTTAAATTTATAACCTAAGACTCTCTAAACCTAAACCACACAACCGGCAAGTGTACCGGTCAGTGCAGTACAACTAAAGTAAGTCCGAGTATCGAACCCACGAGACTCTAATGGAAAACGTAAACTAGACTCGATAACTTATCTACAAACTGACTTAAATTATTTTTGTTGCTTAAGGGGGGTTTTCTAAACGACTAATGCAAATAAATAAAATAAAATAAACTAAAATAATTAAAGACACAAACTGGGAACTGGAACTGGGATCAGATGATGGGAGGGCACTACCTAGGCTAGAATCCTACACATGAATGATAAATTTCTAATGGCTATGGAACTGGTGTGGAACCGGGATCTTAAAATACTAAACATCAAGAATAAACTAGACACCCTCGACCCTTCTCAAGGGGAAACCCTAGAATATTGTTGTGCTGTTAAACCACCGGTTGAGAGGTTACCCTCACAGGCTTACCTACTCGAATCTTAAAGTACCCGCTAGACAGTCTACCTCACAGCGCGAAAGTCACAATACACCCGAAAGTGCAAGGGGTAACTACAATATTTCTGATAAGACTTGGCCTACAAGGAATGCTAGGGAAACTAGGAAGATCTTCTCACAAAGCCTCTAGAACTAGCAATTTAACACCCTAGACAGACCAACAATCTCGCACCTCACAGCTATTGAGAATTGGTAGAATACTTAGAATCATCTAACTAACAATTACAACTCCTATGGATAACCTGCAGAAATTAACCATAAACTAGTTGCTAACACCGAGTCCGCAACCTAACCCGCATTCATACATGAAAGACATTCACAAAAACGCAAGTGGAGTTTATAAAAGTTATTTAAATAAAACTAAATACGCATACACATCAAACCAGAAAATAAAAAGTTCTTTACTTTAAAATTCACCCACAACCAAAAGTTCCAAGACCAAAAGAAAATAAATCAAACATGTGCAATCATCTTTAACCTAGGTAGCGAAAAGGTCTAGCCAATAAAAGTCATGATAAAATCAAAACAATAAAAACTAAACATATTCATGGTGTTCACAACGGGTATGAATAAATAAATAATAAATAAATAAATTAGAACCAACCCGTACTGACACCTATACTTCAACCCTTGACCAACACCTCCTCCTCTTGATGCCAATATGTCGCTGCTCCTCTTTGTTGATGTCCCACCTCCAAAAACGTGACGCTTCCTAATGAATTATATTATTTTTTTTTCTTCTTCGATGTCCTTCTCAAGCCAATTAGTGGCTGATGTCCACCTTCAAAATTGTGCGCAGCTCCTTAAATAATAATCTTCTCCATAATAATGTTCTGCCCCCCGAATTAATATATTCCTCCCTCCAAATATGCGCCGCCAATGTTCTACTAATTATTGCAACCCTTGGACCTTGGGCCAAGAACCCAATTCACGTTTTTTTTTTCCTCCTTTTATTATTATTATTATTATTATAACTTCGTGCTTTAGACTCGGGTGTTCTTGACTTGCTCAAAGTTGCTCGTTTACGCTCCAACGTTCATGAACCCCTAAAAAATATAAAATAAATTAATAAATACTTAAAAAGACTCAAAACTAATAAAAATCTATAAACAACCTATACTAAATAAAATAGACCGGTACAAGCCTAAAACTAATAAAAACACTATCTAATCGACTCGAAACTGTACAAACTTTACAATGGAAATAGATGTATTTTACAATACATCACGTGTAATAGCTAAATTTGGTATGAGTTAATGATAATTGAACGTAGGTTTGACGTGTAATGGACCGGAGATAATTAGGCAACCAAGTCAACACCAATAATTTGGTTTAATCATCCTAAAATTATGTCAATTTGAAGGTCAAAGAAAAGAAGTTTCATGGTCAACCTTTTGAGCTGCTGTACGTCGAGCAGAAGGAAACAAAAAGGAGATAGAGAGTGGGCTTATATACAATTATTATTAGGATAAAATCAAAAGTAATGTGTAGACCAAGTGGTGTTGTGTGTGTGTGGTAGTGTTTGGCCCGGCTTCTGCTCAGGTTCGAGTCCTGGCAGGAGCGGGTTTATTATTATTATTTTTTTTTTAGCAAGAAGGAAGGGGAGAGGGTAGTGGGCCGGACTAATGGGCTCAGTTCTTGGGCTGGATAGGCAGGCTTGGCCTGTTTCTCGTTTCTGGTGGGTTATGAACAAAGGGATTGGTTAGTTGGGTTGATTTGTACCTTCACTACTATTATTATTATTATTATTATTATTATTATATAAAAATAAAAAGTGACGGATGTCACATGTGTACAAGCTGAAAGCATGCTGCTCGATTGGTAACTCCGTGGTAGCAACAAAAACAGTAGACGAAGTCTTGAACTCAGCCACCCTTTGGCGATAACGTTGGCTATCAACCCTCGATTCAAAACACAGCATAAACTGCACAAGCGTGTTGGCGCTCGTAGAATTCACTTTAAAAGCTGAATTAGAACTCTCGCTCCTTGATGTTGTCTTCATTAGGCAACACATTGGAATCTCCCTGAAATAAGTTGGAATCCATAACTTCTTAATTGCAAACATGTCCTTCAACCATTGATTATCCCCTAATTCGAATGTATCAATCAGCGCCTGCCATCGTGTTTCAAAAGTGGATGGTTTTATGTATATGTTCCACACCAATCGCTGGATACAAGCACGGAAATCTGTTTTGTTCAGCAGCTCCCCGGACACCTGATATGCAGGATAAAAATAGGTTAGGCTTATAACTAATAATCCCGATAGGGTGGTTATGCATTTAATTCAAGTTGACGGTTCCAAAACAGAATTGCATGTTACACACCTTTAAGGGCAGCTTCTTCATGATATGCCACATGCATAGTCTGTGGCGAGACTCGGTGAAAAACTTGCGGTATGGCTTGCAAAATGGCCGGGTCCTGATCACTTAACACTAGCGCGGGTTGTTGACCATGTGCTTTTAAGAAAGCTTGTAACAGCCAAACATATGATTCTATGGTCTCATTTGTTATCAAACCAACCCCAAACGTAACACATTGCTTATGATTGTCGACACCCGTAAACGGGACAAAAATCATGTTGTACCTGTTATCGGATTGGCACAGACAAAAGTAACATGTGTTAGAGATATGCTGATTTCTATTAACATAAATACAACGCATAAACAACGGAACGACAGCTTATACGTGTGTTAATTTAAAGCAAAATACAATTGTTAGCACCAAATTAGGTTGGGATAAAGGCTTACTTGTTGGTGTGGTAAGTTGCATCAAGCGAAAGGACGTCGCTGAAATACTTGTAGTTAAGCTTGGATATCTCATCCGCCCAGAACACGGAATGTAGTTTGCCGTCTTTAACAACAAAATCAAAATAGAAATCGGGCAAGTTGTCAAAGCGATCACGCAAGCGTTCCAGGAACACCGTAGAGTCGCGATCGCCAATAAAAATTCTTAATTGCTGGCTGAAGTTCTTGAAGTCTACAACAGTTCCGTTTACATTATGGTGCCCACCTTTAAGCGACACTAAAAACCTGTGTGCTCTAACAGGACCTATCTGATTCAAGCTCATGTTGTGGATAAACTGTTTTGGGGCATATGTTAATTTCCTTGCCGACTTTTTCAGATCATGGTCACGTGGATCCAACAACGCGTGGTTATGAACATCATTGAAACCCCTAATCGTATAGCAAGAACCTTCACCACTAATTGCAAGTAACACATGAGCTTTGTAGTCGGTTTGTGTGAATGACCTGTTGCGTATCCTTAATGACGCTTCATCTAATGTAACGAATGTTCTCTTTAACTGAGGTTTCCCATACTTTGCACAACGTAAGTACTTATGTGTTGCAATGCCCATCCACACCTTCGTTTGACCCTTTTTAACACAGAATCCAGCATGATCAGCATAGGCCTTGTACATCGCTAACGCATCTTCGAAAGTCGTGAATGATTGGCCATGTTCAGGTATGAACCTCGGGCTAACATTCGGTATCCAAAACTGGGTACCATTAGGTGTTGAAATCACATAATGCTTGCGGTCTCCTGCATCACCTACATGTAACGTAATAGTAAAAAAAAACAACAATCATCACCCTGATCATGCTTCCACATCAAAAAAGCGGTATTCATACAAGTACGTTGTAAAAAAAAAAAAGTACACAAACCTTCATTATCACCACCATCAGAAGCTGTCTGATTGACAGGGCTAAAAAAAGGCGAACCAGAAGACGATCCTTCCCCTGCATCAGTTGGTAACCCCATAAAAACACCACCACACCTTTTACCAGAAGACGATCCTTCCTCACCATCAGTTGGCAACCCCGTGAAAACACCACCACACCTTTTATCATGTGAAAATCCTTCCTCTACATCAGTTGCCTCACCTTATACAATCACAAAAAAAAAAAAAAAAAAACAAATTTAAACCAAATAAAATATAAAAAAACAGCAACTTCATATAACATAAAGAGGGCCACTGTCCCCCACTAACACACATATATATATATATATATATATATATATATGTGTGTGTGTGTGTGTGTGTGTATGTGCATGGAGTGGATACCACTGTACATAACATCAGACCTAAAAAAAAGAATAAAAATGTTGGTTTAATCCAAACATACCGTCTGATTGTACATGATTTAGAGCCTGAACAAAAGTATTGAAAATCCTTGCATCACCACCAGGATCATCGGACATTAAATACTCTGAGGATTCTAGGATGGAATCCATCGCATTTACTAAGGGGGCTGATTTAATGAAGCTTATTAATGGAGGGTTTGTTTCATTAGGTTAGGATGATGGTGATTAAAGGAGAAGATGTGTGTTAATGGAGAGATACAAAGATGAATTAATAATAATAGAGAGATAAGAGGGAAAGGTACAATGCAACTTTGTTGATAAATGTGCACATTTGACAGCTACTTCAAACACAAAAAGACCAAACTAACCTTATTAATATAATATGGAGTAATTGTTGGTTGGGTGATGTGGAAGCATATGGGCCAAGTATTGGGTTTATTTGGGTTTTTCATCTAAAGGGGGTTTTTTGCATATACTTCCCCCTATATATATATATATATATATATAGGGTCGAGTTCCTGTACAAATAGTGTTTTTTTGTGAGAAGTGTAAGAAGTGTTTTGTGCCATTGGATCATCTTAATCAATGGTTGATATGTAATGAGTGGCAATTTTGTAAATAGTGTCTAATTATCACTAACCAAAAATAATTCACAAGGGTAGTATAGTAACTTTGTATTGTCATTTAATGAGCCGATTGGATTGTTTTTAGAAACCGCTCAACATTCCTAAATTCGCGCTCCTTCTTTCCAAAAACAAACCCTCGAATTTTATGCAAAAAATCTCTCATTTATGGAGAATCAACGACGATTTGGGATAATCTACAAACGTGATTGTGTTTTTTTTTTCTTTATCTCATCTGTTCGACTATTATTTTAAAGTGTTTTATGGTGGGTTGTATATGAAACATTTTGAGGTTATGGTGTTTTTTATAATCTCTTGGTTGAAGTGTTTTGTGGTGTTTTGTTTATGAAACAGACTGTGGCTATAGTGTTTTTAATATACTATTGTTTTACAGTGTTTTATGGTGTCTTGTAGATGGAACATTTTGAGGGTATGGTGTTTTTAATAAATATCTTGGTTGATGTGTTTTGTGGTGTTTTGTATATGAAACAGACTGTTTTGTGGTGTTTTGTATATGAAACAGACTGTTTTTGTGGTGTTTTGTAGATGAAACATACTGTTGGTATGGTGTTTTTTATAAACTCATGTTTATAGTGTTTTTTTGTGCTTTTTTGCTGTATAAAAAACACTATATTGGTTTTAGTGTTTTTTTGCGGATAAAACCATTTTGCTTCTATTATTTCGAATAAAACACTACACTATGATTGCTGTTTTTATTGATTCGATTTCAGTGAATGAAATAATGATATGATGAATGTTTATAAATAATGAAGATAATATCGTTCAAAACACAACCAAAAATCCCTAAGAATCCTCTTAGTTAATTACGATATTAATTAGCATTATCTTCTAAAAATAACATAAGCAATACAATTTACATTGATGCCCTTCAAGATATAAAAATAGAATGTCATGTGTCACCCTATTATTGGTTCTCACATTTCTCACAAAAATTAGGTTTTGTACAGGAACCTAACACTATATATATATATATATATATATATATATATATATATATATATATATATATATAGGTAGAGGTTCAGATACAAAGTGTGTTTTTTGTGAGAAGGATAAGAAGGACTAATAAGGTGACATGTGGCACTAATTAAAATCTATCATAGAGGGTATTAGTGTAATTGTATCATTAGTCAATATTAGTCAATTATGGAAGTTATCATGCATTAATTTATTCAGAGGTTTTTTTTTCCGGTTTATATGACATTTTTATGATTACATGTTTAGGAATAAACGCTCATAAACAATTCAGTCAAAAATCCAAATCTACGCAAACGTTGTGTTTAATAATCAAAGTGTTGTGTTTTATATGTAAGCTAGATTTTTATTTTTTTTACATGACATGTGGTGTTTTGTTATATTCAAGTGAATGATGTGTGTTAGTCAAACATGGTGTTTTATAAATTACAAATTCTAAGGTGTATAAAATATAACACACTGATACAATCATTGTGAAAATAAAACACACTGATCTTAATATAATAAAAATGCTTCTAGATGAAGATAAAATACACTGAATGAAAATACAGATTCAAACAATTTGTTTGACCAAATGACATAACACCATGACTTGAATCGCAATACAATTATTCCGTATGTTAAGACACTATGACTTTGAAAATAAAACACACTGATATGAAATACCTTTTTTTTTAACGGCAAATTTCACTCCTTATGGGACTTGAACCCATGATCTCCCCCTTAGGTGTTCCTAGAAGCTTTGCTTCTACCATTGGGCCACCAACCCCAATGGCCTGATATGAAATACCTGATTTCAACAACATGAATCATAATACTTGTTGTAAGTTAAAACCCATCTAATTTTGCCTACAGATCTAATTTTATTTTCGTATGAAATTAAAGGGTGGATCCATGATTCTAATGTGATATTAAATGTCATTTAATGGATTTCCATGTTTAAAGACACATAATTACGTTTATATCCCTAGTTAATCAAATAAGTCAAATGAAATTAAAACAATTATTACAATTTTGACATTGATCAATCTTAACCATTCATTAAACAATCCAATGGCTCAAAACTCTTCTTACCCTTCTCACAAAAAACACCCTTTGTACAGGATCCTCACCCTATATATATATAATATTTCAAAAATATAAATGTACAGTTTTTATTCGAATAATGCGTATTGGATTCGTATTCGATTTACTGGACTCGAATTTAAAAAATATACAGCTCATTGCCTCACCAGCCTCAACTTAAGTCTCATTCTCGGACACTCGGACCTCAATATTAGTGTTCTCATTGGACAGTTCGACCTTAGTAGTCACTCGACAACGAACAAATGGAAGAAAACATCCCAATTTCAGGGTTGTCCAAATTTACCCTCCGTTCGCTTGAAAAAATTTAGGCTCGAAAAATGCTCGCTCAGTTTTCGGATCGATTGTAAACAAGTCACCCAGCTCGGTTCAATTTGTAAATGAGCTAAGCACGAGCAAAGGTCCGTTCAGTTCATCTTGGCTCGTGAACAGCCCTACCCAAGCAGTAACCCCACTACTGTGGGTAAACCCTAACGGGTCGAATGTTGTTGGACCTTGTTAAAGTAGGCTTTTACTAATGTATTCTTATTACCTACCTAATCCGAAGATAAACGGAGAAAAAACGGTGTTGCAAGGATTTAACGGGTCAGGTCAGTTTAATACTTTAAGTAGACGTATAAATATATTTATGTTTTTAAATAACATAACTTATTAAATTTATATTGCGTACTTGGGTTTAAAAATGTTTATGGAAGTTTGCAAATTTTGATTTATATCAAGTGTATAGTTATTGAAAACGGTGTTGCAACGATTTAACAGGTCGGGTCAGATACAAACTGCCTTTGGTTTAATATCAAGTATAGTTGTTACAAATAGTCAACTTGTTGATGTGCCCACCAAACCACTACTAAAACTCCGCCACCAATCTCTAGCGTTCACGATTGACTTTTCTCAAGGTCATCCATCTTGGGGGCATATTAACCACAACCGTACGGAACACATGAACCGGTTCAAGCATCTAAACCTGACTCAACCAGAGAGACAAAATTCAAATTTTGAATTTTATATTTGAGTAAACTGTCATTTTCGTCCTTGAGGTTTGGCACTTTTTCCCAGTTTCATCCAAAAGATTTTTTTTCTCAAATGGCTCCACTAGTTTTCAAATTTTTGCTCGTTTCATCCAAATCGTAAACGACGTTAGTTGAACTCAGTTAAATAAGGGCAGTTTTGTCATTTTATCTCTTTTAAAATCCTAACCCTATTTAAACGTCCCTAAACTCAGAAAAACATCAGTTCACTCACAATCATCCCCAATTCAACCCAAACCCTAAACCTGATTATCATAATGATTGGAGATTGGCAGCTTCGAAATCCTGATTCTAGCTTCAATACAGACGAGTATGGTATGTTACACAAATCCGTTTACTTGATTTTTGGTTTTAATGTTTTATTTTCTTGAGCCCTAATTAGAGATAATGATTAATGCAGGTAATGAAGTTGAAAAATTTTCAATCAAATTCCACCATGGTGGACAGTTTAGTCAGCCTCCTGAGCCAATGGTTTATCTTAATGGTAAGGTTGATTTCATAGACAACGTTAACTCTGATCTTTTCTCTGTGGTAATTTTGTATGATATGTTCTTGGAACTGGGGTACTTGGAGGATGATGAAGTTAGATTTCATTATAGGAAGCCAGATGAAGATGACTTAGAATTAAGGTTAAGGCCATTGATGAATGATTCAAATGTTTTAGATTGTATAAAATACACTGCAATTGTTAAAATTATTGA
The DNA here is from genome assembly GCA_030844895.1 of Ambrosia x helenae. Classification (NCBI taxonomy): domain Eukaryota; kingdom Viridiplantae; phylum Streptophyta; class Magnoliopsida; order Asterales; family Asteraceae; genus Ambrosia; species Ambrosia x helenae. The sequence continues at coordinate 126,725,142 of CM061231.1, forward strand.
GTTGTTCATAGAACATATTTCACCTGATTATGAAGAACTAAAAAACAAAGTCATTGAGAAAAAAACTGAATTAGAGGACAGTGGTGAGGAACATGAGGGTAGTGACTCTGAGGATATTGATTATGAACCTGTGATTGTGGAGAGTTCTGAGGACAGTGAGAGTGAAGAAGATAATGAGGGTTCTCATAAGGGGAAATCTAAGGTAACTGATAGTCAAAATACTGAAGAAGATAATGAGGGTTCTCATAAGGGGAAATCTAAGGTAACTGATAGTCAAAATACTGAAGAAGATTCAGACTTTATTGTAGATTTAGATAATGAAATTCAGGACTATGATGTTGACATGGATGAGTTTAGAGCTGCTGTGGATTTTGATGTTAGTGAGGATGATTTAGGTAATGAAAAGGAAGGTAATGAAGATGAAGAAAATGAGGATGTTGAGGTTGATTTAGAGAACTTTGATAGCTTAAGTGATGAGGATAATGACACTGAGTTGCATAGGGCAATGAGGGCCACAAGAAGAAAGCAGAAAAAAGCTAAACAAAGTGGTGATTGTCCATTTTATTTGTCTCAGACTTTTAAGAGTAAAGAAGACATTAAAGCACTTGTGAAGACTCATGCAGTAGAGAGTAGAAGGCAGTTGATGATAACAAGGAATGATAAAGTTAGGTTTAGGGTGGTGTGTCAAGGTGTAAACCCAAAACTAGTTAGGTGTGAAAGTAATGTGGACAAGACAAAAGATAGTGGGCCTCATGCAGTGGGTTGTTCATCCACTAGAAAGAAAAGAAAGAGTAATAAAACAAGTGGGCCTAAACAAGTGGATGAATCTTCAACTAAAAAACAAAGCAAACCTAAAAAGCAGATTCCTGAACCCACTTGCCCTTGGGAACTATACATAGCCAATAGCAACCAAGAGGGTACTTGGGTTGTGACAACACTGTTCAAAGAGCACAAATGCCTTCAGACAAGGGATGTTAGGTTATGCAACATCAGTTGGTTGGCTAAGGAGCTTGAGCCTATGATTTAGATAAATCCTAACCATACACTTAGTTCTTTGCAAGACACAATCCAGAAGAAGTTCCAGGTACAAGTCACAATACAACAGAGAGCTATTATTCTTGACCAAAGGACCTGTACTTGCAGAAAATGGGACTTGACTGGCATGCCCTGCAAGCATGCAGTGGCATGTATATGGAATTTGGCTATGCATGGAGGTGATGATGGTATACCAGAGAAATGGGTTGATCCAGCTTACTGGTTGGATACTTGGAAAAAGGTGTATGAATGTACAATTGAACCCATCAATGGCATGGACTTGTGGCCACAGTCAGATTGCCCAACCACATTAAACCCCCAAAGCATCACAAGCAAATTGGTAGGCCAAAGAAAAAAAGAAAGAAATCTGCTGAGGAATTGGCTGAGGGCAGTCAAAGTCAAGTTAAAAAGATTCCTGAATCTGGAAAGTTGCCAAGGTCTGGTGGGACAGTAACATGTGTTATCTGCAAGACCAAAGGACATAACCAGAGAACCTGCCCACAGAACAAGAACAAGAAAAAGAAGAAGGCTGCAAAACAGGCTGGTGGAAGTCAAGATGTTGGAAGTCAACCTGCTGGAAGTCAACCTGCTGGAAATCAGGCTGCTGGAAGTCAAGTTGGTGGAAGTCAACAGGGTTAGGTGTTTGTGTGTCTGGTAGTTTGTTTGATCTTTTGGTCTTTTATTATGTATGCAACTTTAGACATGCTTCTTTTGGTCTTTTGGTCTGTTTTATTACTTGGTTTGTTATGTACTGGTTGAACATGAATTAGCATGGCTGTATGGTTCATTATGGTTTTAATGTATGGTTGTTATGGTTATTAATGGTATGGTCTTATGGTTATTAATGGTATGGTTATTAATGATCACTTGGTATTGTTGAATATGGGTCAATATAGGTCAATAGGGTATGAATGTTGAATATGGGTCAATATAGGTCAATAGGGTATGAATGTTGAATATGGGTCAGTTTGGTATGATCACTTGGTGTGATCAGTTGGTATGGGTCAATAAACACAATGTTGAACACATAATGCCTTTACTCTTAACAAAATTTATCACTTGCTATGGTTTTAGGGGATCAGTTGGTATGATCAGTTGGTATGGGTCAATAAACACAGTGTAGAACACATAATGCATTTCTAATTAACAAAATGTATCACTTGGTATGGGTCAAACACAAAATGTTCATTTCATTCATCAACTTCAACATACATTTCATTCATCAACACACCAGTACATTATCACCATTACATCCTACACTAAGACACAATTAACCCACATTATCATTCATTTTCACCATTACATACCATCTCCACCACTAACAACAACATAGTACAGTAAAAAAAAAACCCAACTGAGACACAAACAAAGCTTCAATCTCCTGTTTTGATCAGTCACTGTTTTCATCTCCTGATTGTGCCTGTTGACGAGCCTTTCAACAATTACAGCTGTGTTTTCACAATGTCCACCCTCGACCCAGCTAACAAACCCACAGCCCCTTCCTTGTCGATTACAACAGTAAAAGCGTCGTCCAGGGTTTTCAGCTGTCCACGATGTTCTTATTATAGTTTCCGATCCACAAGAACACAACACCATGGTTCAATTTTGGGTTTTGATTTATTAGGGTTTTTAGAAGACGATTTTGAAGAAGATGAGGATTTGGGGGTTTTGATCTGATTTAGGTTTTATATAGATGGAGTTGATAAAACTAATGAATTGACATAAATGCCCTTAAGTTAAATGATAAAATGACAAAACTGCCCTTATTTAACTGAGTTCAACTAACGTCGTTTACGATTTGAATGAAACGAGCAAAAATTTGAAAACTAGTGGAGCCATTTGAGAAAAAAAAATCTTTTGGATGAAACTGGCAAAAAGTGCCAAACCTCAAGGACGAAAATGGCAGTTTACTCTTTATATTTTGTATTAAAAGTTTTGACTTTGTGCATACTTAATTGTTGTAACTGCACTAGTCTTAAGCTTTTAACTTTGTATTCATATTCCTTTTGTCGATAGTGAAATTCATTCAATCATAAACTTAACAAGACTATGTGGTTATCTCAGCGCCAAAGGGCGCAAAACAAGGACACTTCGGACGGCACACCACGGACGGTCCGTGGAAGGCCTCCAAGTCACCGTGAATTTATTATTTATTTTCTTACTGAAACTTAAAATAATTTATTTAAACTAAACATTATATACACCTAAATTGAACATCAAAAACATAAATTAAACCTAAACTAAAACCTAATCTAAGTGCCCTAGATCATCTGCCAAGCCAACAAGGGGGGAATCTCACCGTGTCCCTGAAACTCGTATGATCTTGGTGAGATCAACCATCTCGTAATCATTTGTTCACGAGGTCCATCCATTTCCGGTTTAGTGAGTCGGTGGTTCGGTTTGAACCACTGACCAAGAGTTAAACTCTTGTAGGACAGGGGGCCAATTCGAACCCCGAAGTGGTGGGTTGGTTTGCACTTGGGACCACGTCGTACAAAGAGCAATTTCTTCTTTTTCGGTTCAATGAACCAACTTCGAAAGGTGGGGTCTTCAGTGGGGTAAAAGGGAACGGTGGTGTAGACGGTTATTTTGTGGGGTGTGAGAACGGTGGGGCAAGGGTTTTTATAATTGAATTTGATTTTAATTAAGGTAAAAAATATAAATGAAATTAATTGCAAACCTAATGTTGCCAAACGGTCAAAGCACAGTAAAACTAACGATCCAATGACTGAATGTCAGTCAACCGTCAGGTGTTGCCCCATGCTGGTTGAAATTTCTACCGAATGTGCCCTACGTCTTGCTCCACGCTTGGTACGGTGTGGTGGACCGACCTGGAAGGGCTCCATGGACCATTTGCACGCCACCACACCGTGTAGCTTAAAGGCTATGGTAATTTCTGCTATTATGCTACATAACTAACTCAATGAAATAACTAAAAAATTAATTAATAAAATAAGAATTTGTGTTATTGGTTGTTGGGGGTGGACCCACTATTTTCCTCTCATCACCCTCACCGTTTAAGAAGTAACCATAGAAACGATAGAATCCATTATTTCTTTATCATTACTTTTCTTTTTTAATACCTAGTATAGTAAAATTTCGTATCTCGAGGTGAAATGCCTAGATGGCAGGTCCAAGGTTCACCGAACCATACCACTTGGTGACAAAGAGGCCAATGTGGGCCTAGCCCACTTGGTAGAGACATATGTCTCTTAGATGGGAGGTCCAAGGTTCAATCCTTGGCAAGGGTGTTATAATTTACAATTATTGGTGAATAATATATGATATGTAACGTTTGCCGTTAAAAAAAAAAAAAAAAAAAAACTCATTGACAAAGAGGTGATTTGACGGCTTTCATGCTGATTTGGCGTAAGGCCTTTGGATGTGGAGGAGGCCCATCATCCATGATGGTCCTAAGGTGTGGAGGAGGCCCATCATCATGTGAATTCCCAACATTCAAAAATAGGCCCGGCGTGAGAGTCAAAATTCTGTCGCCCATGCCGTGCCGGGTCAAGGGGGCCGGTGTTTGCCGGGCTGGCATGGGCAAGCCCCTCCTTGCCATGCCTCTTGCCGGAACCACACCCAAATGCCTAATGGACTACACATAAAGTTGCAAAAAAATGAGAGACCCGCAAGGAAACTTTTGTTGGAAAAATGGTAGTGGAAATTGATTTTTCACTAATTTTGGACTCAAATAAATGTATTTATATATGTGATATATAAATAATTATTTCCGGGTTTGTGTACTATATTGTGAGAGTATCACAACGAATCAAACCACGTCCAAAATAGAGCTAAGATGAATGAGATATCGAAGCTTGAAAGTTGTAGGTTGGAACAACCAAAGATGAGAAAATGGATTAAGTTTTGTCCCACATTGGTGGGATGACAAAACATAAAGTGGTTATAAGGAGGAGCACTCCTTGTATATTGTTTAGCATGAGCCAAACACTAGTGGGGACCCTAAAGGATGCGAAGCACCCTTAACTCGCACACGCACATGCGCGCGTGGCGTGGGCGATGGGCGCAATGTGGCGCTTTGTTCGCGCACTTGCCTTTGTATTTTTGACCTCGTGCGTGTGGTCTAGTACATGGCGGAAGACTACTAGTGGCGCGCAGGACCAGATGGCATTCAGGTCTGCGCACGTGACGTTCGCGTGGCGGGTTCTATATGATACGAGTCGGTCATCTGCGGATGACATAGTGTTATGTGCGCAGGGACTATAGTGCGCGCATGACCGGGTAGTGCCAAGCGCCCTGGTCAGCGCGCGTCATTATGTTCTGCGCGCAGCATACGAACGCGAGCTGATGCGTCAGTTCCTACGCAGTCTTAGGTTGTTAGACTGTTTCAACTCGTGTCTTAAATAGGCAAGACCGTTTCAGTCAAACCACATAAATCCATATTATTGCAATTCATTGTTATTTATTACAAGATTATTAATCTTGTTAATTACAATTACGGCTGTTCACGAGCCGAGCCGAACCGAACGGACCTTTGCTCATGCTTGGCTCATTTACAAACCGAACCGAGCTGAGCGGCTCGTTTACAACCGAGCTGAAAAACGAGCGAGCATTGTTCGAGCGCAAATTTTTCGAGCGAGCGACGAGCGAGAAACGAGCGAAAAGTAATTTGGACAACCATGAAATTGGGATGTTATCTTCAATGTTTTCGTTGTCGAGTGACAACTAAGGTGTAACTGTCCGATGAGGACACTAATATTGAGGTCCGAGTGTCCAAGAATGAGGCTTAGGTTTAGGCAATGAGCATACTACAGAGAACAATTGTCGCTTTGTAACATAAGATGATATCAAACGACGACTAATAACATAAAGAAGTCAAAGTTGTCATTTTACGACTTAAGGTTTTACTATTAAACTTAGTATTAAATTTTTATTTGATAAAGCGGGCTATTCATATTTTATTTGTATATATTGACCCAAATGTTATGTATAAATCTGTAAATATTACTATGATTTGTGGGTATATATATAATTATATATATAATAAATAAATAATAATTTATTCGAGCCGAACCGAGCCGAGCGGACCTTTGCTCGTGCTTGGCTCGTTTACAAACCGAACCGAGCCGATCAGCTCGTTTACAATCGAGCGGGCAATCGAACGAGCATTTTTTGAGCATTTTCCGAACGAGCGGCGAGCGATCCACGAGCGACGAGCGATTTGAACAGCCCTAATTACCATAATTAAAGGCAATAATGTTTTATTTCTTGTGAAGATATATATATTGTGATGAACGTTCGGTTCATGGAGACAAGAGACAACAGAAGTTCTAAACAAACTCTTACAATATTCACAAGTTGTTGTTCCAATAACGAGAGCAAAAAAACTCTCTATATTTAGAACTTTCGTTTTCACTAACACACTTATCACCTGTTGGTATCTTGGGCTCAAGACTATCTCCGGCAGTACGACTACTGTTCCGGTTGTTGTACCCTGGGAAACAGCCCGTCTGAGAGGAGGCGCGGAATCTGTTTTAAGGGCCCCGTGTCAAACACGATCCTCAACCAAAAACCGCTACAACAAGTTTGTTTTTCTTGCAGCGGAGTGCTACACAAGATGGTTCGGTTGAAGTTTACTAAAGTATTTGACTTGGATCAAGATTCGGTATATGTATTTGTTTTTATTTTCATTTACATTTAGTTTTGTAATCGGTATTGTACTATGTTATTTCCTATGAATAACGAGAGTATCGTTATTATTTCATTTTATTATTAATTTAATAAAATTGTGAACCCTATTTCCTACAATCTTAAAACAGACTTTCGTGTAGATTGTTGATACAATCTAAAAACCTTCTTATTAAAGGATTTTGGGTTCACGAAAGTTTAAAAATATTAATCGGGATTTTTGTTAAAATCTAATATATATCTTTTTGGAAATATATTTGTAGTACAAATCGGATTAATATGTATGATTGGAGTACAATCTTTAATCCGAAATACCGTGTTTACAAAACGAAAAGTTTTGATTCAAGTTTTTCAGTTTCATGGGTTTTTTGTGTCGGGTTTCGATAATCCGAAGTTTTAACAAATATTAACATGTATTTAGACGTTTTCAAATACTAATTTTTCTAATGAGCATATTAGAAAAGACGTAATATTTGTCAACCCATGAAAAATATTTGCTAGAGACTAGCTCTAACGAGCATGTTAGAGATTAATTTTAGTAAAACATTTTCTAATGAGCATGTTAGAAAATATTTTGGTAACCCATATAGAAACGTTTGGTGTACGTTTTCGATCTAACGAGTGTGTTAGAGATCATTATTTGAAGAAATAGTGATTGTTATCCAATGTGTTGAAACATGGTTATTTCTAACGAGCGTGTTAGAAATAATAATTATTTTTTTTTGGAAAATAATAAGTTTCAAAACATGTATAATTTCTAACAAGCATGTTAGATATTACAATTATTCTAAAACAATAAGTTTTGTAACCTTTATTTTCCTAACGAGCGAGTTGGAAAATATTATTTTTGTAAATAATAAGGTTTAGAACATTCGTATTTTCTAACGAGCGTGTTAGAATGTAATTATTTTAGTAAAATATTATTGGTTTCAAAATGTTGAAAACATTTAGATGTCTAATGGGCGTATTAGAAATTTCTTATGTAAATAACAAGTTGTTGAAACATGTATATCTAACGAGCGTGTTAGAATTGACGACATTGAAAGAATAATGTGTCATCAAACATTTCTAATGAGCATATTAGAAATAAGTATTTACAAAATCATAAGTTATTTTTAAACTCATATTTTTTTTCTAACGAGCGTGTTAGAAATTGATGCTTTTGTAAAAACGAACAAGCTAGACGTTTAATTTTCTAACGAGCATGTTAGAAACGGTTTATTATATTTATATATGAGCCAATAAAATGTTAAACGATCTTGTAATCGTTGTGTTAGAAATGGTTGTATAACCAATTAGTTGTGAAACGATTTTGGTAATCGTTTATTTCTAACAAGCGTGTTAGAAACGGTTTAGTTATATAACCAAAACACCATATAACGATTAGCATAATCGTTTGTATTCTAACAAGTATGTTAGAAATGGTTAGTTATTGAAACCGAATATTTTTAATATTTGGTACACGTATAGTTTCTAATGAGCGAATTAGAAAAGATTTATCATGAAATCCATATACTTTAACAATTTATAATCGTTTAGTTTCTAACAAGCGGTTTAGAATCGGGTTTACTATGATAAACTAATTAAGATGATTGGTAATCATATTATTTCTAACGAGCGAGTTAGATGCGGTTTTAAGTAATAAAACTATTTTCGAGTTTATGTTTTGATCTGTAATCAAAGCATAAACATATATAGTTTAATTTTTAAAACAGTCGCAAAAACAAGAAATGTTTTGAACGAATAAAACTTGATTTTGCAATCGGTTCGATACTTGTGTGAGAAGTATCATGTTTTGAACCATATAATGGTCTTGAGAGAATATTTAAAGGAAAACAACCCGATGTTGTTTTTGACATATATACTTGTTCGACTACTTGTGGGTAGTTAATTATAAACAAGCTTATTGTTTTGAACAATGTATTGAGGGAGTACCTCGAAACATGCCACAAGACGATATAATTGTGATTATTTCGTTGAAATATAAAGTGTTGAAGAGAATAACACTTTGAGATTTGATGTTTATATATCCTTATGAATCCGTTAAAATATATTTGTAATATATTATATATATTTTGGATTATCGTTTATATTTTTTTAATAATCAGGTGATTTAAAATATAAAAAACGATAAATGTAAAAGGAAATTACTTTTGGAATTTTTTTTTCTTTGACGATTTACCTTCGACGGATTTAATAAGGATATTTATTTAACGGGTTATGCAAGGAGTGTCTTGCAAGAACACAATGAGCGAGTTGTGATCATGACTTATGCAATAAGTCACATACCAAACATCAAACGTACAACATGATGAGTGAATCATGACGAACGTGGCAAGTGTATTGAGATTAAATACACGAAAACGAGGTATGTCATCTAATGTTGAGAGCATCAACATGGAAATACACACTTGTGAATTTTTCGATGACTATAACATATGAAAGAAATATATGTTAAGATTGTAAATTCTTTAATAAATTTTGCTAAATTTATTGTAAGACATTGCAATAGTGATGGATGTGTAGATGTTTCTACAACCATCAATGTTGTTTGACCTATGTGGAGGATTTGTCCTTAGTTTTGGGAGACTTCCCCAATACATGGTTTTAACAAAACAACATGGAAATGTATATATCACTTTAGGTGCATATGTGAATGCTATGTCTTTGAGTGTCAATCTAATTGACTTTGTCTCAAGACTTTAGTGATTTTATACTAGGATTGTTCATCTTGTTGATGATGAATATGTTCATCAAAGTGACTTAGATTGAGACTTATGTTTAATGTAACACCCCAACCGATGGCGGAATCATCGAGGTGTCACGTAGTGACGATTGTTCAAAAGCACATGGTACTAAAATGTAAATATATTATTGAATAATTTAAATTGTCTTACATAGATGAAATGGGAAAATTACAAAAGTCTGAACGGAACATGAAAATTGAAATAACTTATTAAAAGCAAGCACTAAAATCCAATGCTATGGAACTAAGATCAAACTGCACCTGAAACATGTACAAAATAGGTTTTGTCAACATATGAAATGTTGGTGAGCATTCCTAGATTTAATACATATAGTAAGTTGGAAAATGTTATACAATTCAAGTGCAAAGCTACAGTGCAATTATGTAAACTATGTATCATACAAATGAGCGAAATCAATCCTGTGACTGTATAGTGTACTAAATGAACGGCGGTGTACTTATCCAATAAATGGATAAAAACTTAACAATGACCACGGATTCTCCGATGAAAAAGGGGGAGAATCAACCTAGGTGGGTTGTCAATCCAATAGCGCTATCCAATGTTAAGGTCGGCTTGTACCATGTTAATGATTTCACTAAGTACAAATGTATTCTACATGTATTGTCTAAGCATAAAGCACGTTGTATGCAAATGCACATAGTACTAGAATCGTATTGTAAAAATGTAAACTTGTATTTGTAATTTGTAATAGTGTACATGTAACACCCCAAAAATGAATAAAAGCAAAAAGGGGATAGGAAATACTCACTTTCGCCAAATGACTAAATGACTAAAGCAAGCGTGAAAATGCAAGCAATCCAAAGATTCAACAACGAAACTAGTCCAATTTAGAAGAAAAGAAACCGAATAGGAAAAATATCAAGCTTCCAATTCGCCAATTACAAGAGCTTATAATCAAAGCTTCAAATGTAGAAGTAATATACTCTAGAAGAAAGGTATGAGGGAGAGTTTAATCGAATTGAAACAATTGAATTAGAGGTGCAAAGTGTAATGAGTCATAGGTGGGTTTTTATACTAGTTTTGGATTCAATTAGCCATTAAAATTGGTCAACACCATAAAGTAAGGTTTTATGATGAATTGAATATTTGACTAGGACTTTGACTGTTTGACTAGGACATTGACTGGGACTTTGACTAAGACTTTGACCGGGACTTTGACTGAGACTGTCTTAGCGGACCGCGAGGGCTAAAAAAAATAATTTTTCTAATTTAATCAATTTTAAGTTATAGACTTGTTTCCTTCTGTTTCTAAGTTGTTTTAGGACCGAAAATCAAGGGCTTTGAGTATCAAAGTTTGAAACATACGTGCTCGGGTGTAGATGTGAGTATAAAACGTGCATACTTTTACTTATAAAAATTATAAGTTTTATTAAATTATGAATTTTGGTCCTATTAATATATGAGGGTTAAAAATGAAAATTTTGAAATAGTTGAGGAACCAATTATGCACATTTATGAAAAGTGAAGGGTGCAGGTTGTCACAGTCTCCCCTACTTTAGAAAATTTCGTCCCGAAATTACTTTCAAGTGAAGGTTTCCAAGAAACAAAAGACATTTGTAAAAAGGCAAGTAGATTTTAAGAAATGCATCAGCCATGATTTGACAAAGTTTGAAGTAGTTGTTTAATACCCAAAATAAGAGTTTGAAAATCCTTAAAGTTTGACCCAAGGTTAGAGATTTAAGAGTTTATAATGAGCAAGGTTTGGGAAAAGTATGTAACTGGTTAGGTCAGGGCAGTGTTATAGTAGCTTCCCTTACTTTAGAAAAGTTTCTGACCGAACTTTATTAAGGACGTGCAACAGGATTTCGACTAACAGAGAGTGTAAGAGTAAACAAGGTTTGTGTTTTCTGTGTGGATGGTCTAGAGAAAGACTCTAGGAAGTCGAATTGAAGCTCGTGTAAGAACATTCTTATCGAAAATGCTAGCTATTAGTAAACGATCTAATAAAGAGATAGTAATGGGTAGGTTCTTGGTTAGACTCCTAGTCTGCTCCCGCAGTATCGCTCGTGCTTATATATAGGGTGTACCGCAGCTAACCCACCACACTACTGATACTTTGGACTCGTACTGATTGTCTACCAATAGCCTAAGTAGAATCACACACCACCCCCATGTACCTGTAAATCCATGATTGCGTTCCGGACCGTAATCATCGATTTACCTTACACTAGGGTGCTATGTTTTTCCATAACACTAACATAAGTAATACAAGAAACAATGCGTGCAACCAAAATGTGTTAAGTAGTAGATACTGCTCAAGTATAAGATGCGGTTAGAGGTTCTTCCCTTTTCAGGTTCACCTTTTAACCGTAATGAGATTAATGTGTAAGTATAAGACATGATTAGGGGTTCTTCACCTTTCGGGTTCACCCTTAATCGGTAAATTTTTGTTCACATCATTGGGCTCTAAACAACCATATTGATAAACTCTGAGAATTACACCGTTCCCCTTGGGTTAGAGTCATACTCTGAACCGAGTCGTACATGGGAACTGGCTTAGATCTCATACGAGCTATCAATTAGTATGTTCGTTGGTCATGATGATGAACAAAATAATGTAAAGTATAACAGGGATTTTGCTCACAACAAAAAAAATATGAATACCAAATATGTGTTCATGTAAGTATATAAGTATAGCATAAAATTTTGATTGAAAGAATAACATAACGTAAATCGAATAAATCGCACAATTTGCACAAAATGAAAGTAAACGAATTAAATTAATGCTCAAAAATAGTGTTGTAAGAATAACTACTAATAATTAGTGCGAGAATAGTTGCGAATAACGCATGAAAATAACTACCGACAAAAGAATAATACAAAAATAATAAGATAATGTACGAACGTAACTATAAATAGAATGGTGTAAAAAAAAATAATGAAATTTACTGTAAATGAAAGTGCGCAGAACAGACGTATAGTCTACTGGTATGAGGATAACTTTTTGGAAACCGAAAAATGTTTTAAGTTCAAAACAGGTTCACTTGAAAAGATTTCATAGGTACACATTTTCATGTGTTTACGAGAAGTCGAGTTTGAAAAGTGTTATAAGGTATATTATTAGTTGCAAATTCCTCCCGAAAACATATATTGGATACGTTATATGAAAACATGCAGATTTACATTTGATTTGTAAAATATGCAATGCAAGTTTATAAAATGCAAGATGACACCATTTCATGAAGTGTGTGTAAATCTAATGTGTTTCGAAAGACCAAGATTTAAAATGATATGAAGGTTTGTGAATGATCCCAGATGCCTTGACGAATTTTGGAAAATAAAATTTTCTGTATTTAAACATTTCTTTAACTTGTGGGTTGAAAAGTCCGAAATTTTTAATTGTTATGAAATGTTGAGAAAATCGAAGTGTTACCCGTTAAGACTGGGTAAACTTGAAACCTTTTAAATTTTCAAACTTTTACGAAATTTATACATTGAAAGATCATTTATTTGCAGGATCGTTAAGGCATCTTTTTGGGCTCATAGCGGGCTATTTGTTTCAAGGCACAAGGTGTATGAAAAGTGTGTTCTAATTTGGCGAATAGGCTTTGTGAAAATCCTTATAGAATAAGTTGTCAAATTAATCGTTTTAGAGAGTAGTGTACTAGTGCGTATCGTGTAGGTAGGCGTTTATGTATGAGTTTAGTCTGACTAAGAAGTTCTAACTAATGGTAGTTGGCTATGGCTTAGGAGATTGGGTGCAGCAATATTAGTATTAGGTATATGAGGATATACTGTGACTTCGATCAAGTAAGTTTGTAAACATGAAGGTATAAAACAGGTTGAAATAATAAGTTTGGAAAAACCATGTTCATTTTTAATTGTATGATGACGCAACATTCTGATCAAATTTAAACACAGAGTTTAAAACTTAAGTCATGGGTAAAAATGTTTTAACGCAAAACGAGTAATACCTTATAGTGTAAAAATCATGAGCATAAGTGAAATAAGCTTTAATGTGATAATATATCGAACAAAAGTTTTAGTAATGATGATAAGGGATTCAAAAGCGAATGATCAATGAATAATGGCATATGAAACATCAAGTGATTAAATGGAATCTTCAAATGATAAACAAACATAAATATCAATGATATAAAACATTGGAATTGTTTCTATAGGAAACTTTGACCAACTCAAGTATTTGAAATTTCCCAGTGACTTGTGGGGGCGTACTTTAGCCTATAAGTGAATACTCATCTCAAGAGTTCCCAGGTAGGTATATGGGTCCCTCGTCTGATTGGGATTTATACGAAATACCAGGCCTAGACAGAAAACTCAGGATACCGGCACTCACCCTTCCAGATTGCACGTGCCCCATCACTAGTAAATTCCAAAACTTTAGCGAGATTAAAAACGAGATGAAAAAAATAGATCCTTGAGATTTAGATTTCACTCCTAACTCAAAGATGTATTTCAAAATTGAAAAACGATTGTGGAATGGAACCAATCACTAAGTTAAGGATATCATTCCTAGCTTAGTGGTTAAGTTCCTTTTTGAAAGAAATACTCTTTGAGGTATGGATGTCACTTCTATCTCAAAGATATATTCCTAAGATAAATAACATATAGAGGAGTGAAACTAATCACCAGGGTATGGATGTCACTCCTAACTTGGTGATATCGTTTCGTTTGTGAAATACGAGTATCTTCTTCTCTAAACAAAACACCGAAAGAATAACGAGAAAGAATCATAGCGAAAATATCTTGAAAGAAAATAATAGGATAAAGAGAAATAAACACGAGAGAACTCGTGAATGTAAGCTTGGTTATAGACTAGGCTAAAAGGCATTCTAATAACCTAATTCCCTATAACCATGGCTCTGATACCAATCTGTAACACCCCAACCGATGGCGGAATCATCGAGGTGTCACGTAGTGACGATTGTTCAAAAGCACATGGTACTAAAATGTAAATATATTATTGAATAATTTAAATTGTCTTACATAGATGAAATGGGAAAAATACAAAAGTCTGAACGGAACATGAAAATTGAAATAACTTATTAAAAGCAAGCACTAAAATCCAATGCTATGGAACTAAGATCAAACTGCACTTGAAACATGTACAAAATAGGTTTTGTCAACATATGAAATGTTGGTGAGCATTCCTAGATTTAATACATATAGTAAGTTGGAAAATGTTATACAATTCAAGTGCAAAGCTACAGTGCAATTATGTAAACTATGTATCATACAAATGAGCGAAATCAATCATGTGACTGTATAGTGTACTAAATGAACGGCGGTGTACTTATCCAATAAATGGATAAAAACTTAACAATGACCACGGATTCTCCGATGAAAAAGGGGGAGAATCAACCTAGGCGGGTTGTCAATCCAATAGCGCTATCCAATGTTAAGGTCGGCTTGTACCATGTTAATGATTTCACTAAGTACAAATGTATTCTACATGTATTGTCTAAGCATAAAGCACGTTGTATGCAAATGCACATAGTACTAGAATCGTATTGTAAAAATGTAAACTTGTATTTGTAATTTGTAATAGTGTACATGTAACACCCCAAAAATGAATAAAAGCAAAAAGGGGATAGGAAATACTCACTTTCGCCAAATGACTAAATGACTAAAGCAAGCGTGAAAATGCAAGCAATCCAAAGATTCAACAACGAAACTAGTCCAATTTAGAAGAAAAGAAACCGAATAGGAAAAATATCAAGCTTCCAATTCGCCAATTACAAGAGCTTATAATCAAAGCTTCAAATGTAGAAGTAATATACTCTAGAAGAAAGGTATGAGGGAGAGTTTAATCGAATTGAAACAATTGAATTAGAGGTGCAAAGTGTAATGAGTCATAGGTGGGTTTTTATACTAGTTTTGGATTCAATTAGCCATTAAAATTGGTCAACACCATAAAGTAAGGTTTTATGATGAATTGAATATTTGACTAGGACTTTGACTGTTTGACTAGGACATTGACTGGGACTTTGACTAAGACTTTGACCGGGACTTTGACTGAGACTGTCTTAGCGGACCGCGAAGGCTAAAAAAAATAATTTTTCTAATTTAATCAATTTTAAGTTATAGACTTGTTTCCTTCTGTTTCTAAGTTGTTTTAGGACCGAAAATCAAGGGCTTTGAGTATCAAGGTTTGAAACATACGTGCTCGGGTGTAGATGTGAGTATAAAACGTGCATACTTTTACTTATAAAAATTATAAGTTTTATTAAATTATGAATTTTGGTCCTATTAATATATGAGGGTTAAAAATGAAAATTTTGAAATAGTTGAGGAACCAATTATGCACATTTATGAAAAGTGAAGGGTGCAGGTTGTCACATTTAAGTTCTTAAGAGTCAATGGTGAAGCCTTGTAGATTAAAGGCAAAATGAGTTTTGATCTTAATAGATGAAATTAACTATGGTTTTGAGACATTCCTAAAACAGAGGTTTTGGAGTGGTAAAACAAAATTTCATTATTGTGTCAAACTAAGACGCGAATGTTTGAAAGAGATAGTGCGTTATCTCTTAAGGCTGTGAAGAATCAGTATGATGCATCTTCTGTTCACATGCTAGAGTATTGGAGTCTAAAGCATGCTAGACTAATACTTGTTAATGAAACATTCAAAGTGCAAGCAATGTGGGGGGGGGGGGGAAGAGCCATTTAAGAAACAACCCGTAGGGGATGTAAAAATGGTATTGAGAAGTTTTCTCAAACTTCATACGAAAGGGAGAACCTTTCAACACCCCATTGGATATTATCCAATAACACTTAAATGTGGGGGTGGCTTGCATTTGAAAATGGAGTCAGTCAATCGAGTTGATTGGACTCAAATGCCAATTGGTAAGATTCAAAGTCTAGCTAACTTTGAATCACATCACCAAAGGCATGGAAATGTGTTTAGCCATGAATTGAGTTTCATGTCATTCTAAAGACGAAAAGGAAGGTTCAAAGGGTAACACCTACCTATCCTACTAGATCTATGTTTAGATCTCATCTTATAAGTCTTGCGAATTGACAAGATGGCAAATTGACCAGCGAGTCAAGAACACGTTAGAACAACTTATCTCAATGCAAGATGGATCCAACAACCTGATGGTTGATAAGAGATGAAGTTGTATGGAATGAGACTAAAGCCCGTGATAGAAAAGGGACATGAGGGAAACCTAACCTAGTTGACTGGAGATCCCAAGATCTAGGTTCAATAGGACAACTTAATCATGAACCGACGAGCAGTCACTGTGGGGGCATAGCTAAGATATATG
The DNA here is from genome assembly GCA_030844895.1 of Ambrosia x helenae. NCBI lineage: Eukaryota > Viridiplantae > Streptophyta > Magnoliopsida > Asterales > Asteraceae > Ambrosia > Ambrosia x helenae. Next base: position 126,741,820 of record CM061231.1, read on the forward strand.
TTTACATATAAGCTAGTATATATATGGTTATATACATATCCCCCTAAACTACAAAAGGGTGTTTAAATACGCCTAGTCCATTCCTATAATATCCAGTGACATTGTTGAGAGGTTAAGCATAATATATGGTTTGATGATTAGTGTAAATCATAGTACACCATAATGCTTTTAATGATTTAAGATCACCTATGTTGGAGAGAAGTGTGGTCGCTTCGAATGAAATTGTGGGGCACAATTTCTAGAGCTCCCGCAGAACCAGGAAAGTGTTCCATGACCATTATTGGACACGATAATGAGGGGATGGCCAGGCTAGGGGGAGTCTTGTGTGAACGTATATTGTCGTTTACACAAACAGCCGTCAATTCAAAGACATCAAGTTCATATTGACAGCTAGTAAGCTAAGTATGCTTCACAAGGGAAGGTTCAAAGGCTTACACCCACCTATCCTATGCAAGACTCAACCGTCGAGGTTACATCGGAAATTTGTGTGTTTTTAATCGATCTCCATTCATGTGGGGGATTGTTGGAAAAATGGTAGTGGAAATTGATTTTTCACTAATTTTGGACTCAAATAAATGTATTTATATATGTGATATATAAATAATTATTTCCGGGTTTGTGTACTATATTGTGAGAGTATCACAACGAATCAAACCACGTCCAAAATAGAGCTAAGATGAATGAGATATCGAAGCTTGAAAGTTGTAGGTTGGAACAACCAAAGATGAGAAAATGGATTAAGTTTTGTCCCACATTGGTGGGATGACAAAACATAAAGTGGTTATAAGGAGGAGCACTCCTTGTATATTGTTTAGCATGAGCCAAACACTAGTGGGGACCCTAAAGGATGCGAAGCACCCTTAACTCGCACACGCACATGCGCGCGTGGCGTGGGCGATGGGCGCAATGTGGCGCTTTGTTTGCGCACTTGCCTTTGTATTTTTGACCTCGTGCGCGTGGTCTAGTACATGGCGGAAGACTACTAGTGGCGCGCAGGACCAGATGGCATTCAGGTCTGCGCACGTGACGTTCGCGTGGCGGGTTCTATATGATACGAGTCGGTCATCTGCGGGTGACATAGCGTTATGTGCGCATGGACTATAGTGCGCGCATGACCAGGTAGTGCCAAGCGCCCTGGTCAGCGCGCGTCATTATGTTCTGCGCGCAGCATACGAACGCGAGCTGATGCGTCAGTTTCTACGCAGTCTCAGGTTGTTAGACTGTTTCAACTCGTGTCTTAAATAGGCAAGACCGTTTCAGTCAAACCACATAAATCCATATTATTGCAATTCATTGTTATTTATTACAAGATTATTAATCTTGTTAATTACAATAATTTAAGGCAATAATGTTTTATTTCTTGTGAAGATATATATATTGTGATGAACGTTCGGTTCATGGAGACAAGAGACAACAGAAGTTCTAAACAAACTCTTACAATATTCACAAGTTGTTGTTCCAATAACGAGAGCAAAAAAAACTCTCTATATTTAGAACTTTCGTTTTCACTAACACACTTATCACCCGTTGGTATCTTGGGCTCAAGACTATCTCCGGCAGTACGACTACTGTTCCGGTTGTTGTATCCTGGGAAACAGCCCGTCTGAGAGGAGGCGCGGAATCTGTTTTAAGGGCCCCGTATCAAACACGATCCTCAACCAAAAACCGCTACAACAAGTTTGTTTTTCTTGCAGCGGAGTGCTACACAAGATGGTTCGGTTGAAGTTTACTAAAGTATTTGACTTGGATCAAGATTCGGTATATGTATTTGTTTTTATTTTCATTTACATTTAGTTTTGTAATCGGTATTGTACTATGTTATTTCCTACGAATAACGAGAGTATCGTTATTATTTCATTTTATTATTAATTTAATAAAATTGTGAACCCTATTTCCTACAACTTCGTTAGGGCGTTGTTTCCTAATCCTAACTACTTCGTTACATGTCGTTCAAAAAACAAATTAAAAAAAGAAAAGTCCTTCGTCAAGCTTTTATTAATTAAAAAAGGTGGTTCCGATGTATAAAAAAAGAGAGAGCCGTAAGGAAACTTCGTTCGGGCGTTGAAAAAAAAAGGTCCTTCGTTACGCGTTTTATTAATCACGAAAAGAGGGTGGTTCCGATGTATAAAAACTTTATTATTGGAGCTATCAGTCTAACAAAAATATATTTCCGGCTTTAGTTGAGTTGAGGGTGTTCAATTCAAAACATGTCAATAATGTCGGTTGATGATAAACCGCCGTCTATTGGAGCTATAAGGCTGTTTGAACATTCTCAACATTCTAGTGGCAGTTATGCTTCTGGTCAGCCACTGTCTATGGGATCTGTGAGGCCGTTGCACCATTCTCAACTTTCTGGCGGCAGTCATGATGACGTCTGTGATTCTGGTCAATCACTGTCTAGTAGAGCTCTGTGGTCGAATGAGGTAGATTTTGAAATACAACAGGCGTTGAGAAGGCTAGAAGAGGAGTTGGATTTATACGACATTGAAACAAAAAAGCTTGATTATGAGTTTGATTCTGAACTTTGGGGGATGCAAGATGGCTCAGTTAATTTTGCATCCCAACAATATCCAGGTTTCTTTCCTTTCTTTGTTTGCTGTATTATTATTATTATTATTATTATTATTATTATTATTATTATTATTATTATTATTATTATTATTATTATTATTATTATTATTATTATTATTATTATTTTTTTTTTTTTTTTTTTTTTTGTTGAATTTACTTCTCATTAAAACAAAATGCGAAAGTTACATCATAATAGCAGGTAGACGGGCAACAAGCTGCGCCGCCACCCCTTTTTGAATTGCAAACCCTAGTCTACTAAAGACAAAACCTTGCCCCCCTGGGGATGAAACATTGCTGTGGACGACCCGTTGGACCCTGGTCAAGAAACGAATAGCTTCTGGCGCCAGGGAGCCAAAGTTGTCGAAGGGCAGAGGGATAAAGACATGTTGGTTATCTACACAAGCTTTAGCGTGTTTATCTACTTTCTTTGATTCCGCCTTTCTTGATGCTTGCCCAGCTACGAACCCTGTTTCCCTTAACCCAATCAGCGGAGATACCCCGGTGAGGTCCACACAGGCATGTTTCCCCCTCTCCCAACCAAAGACAAGCAGATCTGCGGGTCGCAGGGTGGATCTCCCTTCCGTGGGGTCTGTGAGGAAGTTTACAGGGGCCTCCTTTTTGGCAGAGATCCCAGCTCTTCTCAAGATATCCCACAAAACGTCCCTCACCCAGTCATGCCGATATTTGAAACCAGGGAGCTCCTTGGAATGAATTGCATGCTCCCCGTATTATTATTATTATTATTATTATTATTATTATTATTATTATTATTATTATTATTATTATTATTATTATTATTATTATTATTGTGTTGTCTCAAATTCTATCAAGTTTTTGACGGTCGTAGTCTCTAATTAATTAGACTTCTTACTTTCTCTCTCTAACGCCTCACTTACAGTGTGCGCATATAATGTATATATGTGTGGCCCTTGGGGAGCAAAAGTAAAGTTGCAATAGTTTTAACGTTATTTTGCTAATTTCGTGAAAATAACGTTAAAAACGACGGACGGTTAATCATGCATCATGTGGTGGCGTGGATAGCCAAAAGACAAAGGGGTACATGCACTGATCGGGTTTGTCCCGATTGCTAAGTGTTCTGTGCCTTATGTCCAAGGCTTGATACCAAACCACATCGAGCCGGGGGTCTCACTGGAAGCAGCCTCTCTATTCGTAGGGGTAGAGGTAAGGCTGTCTACATCTTACCCTCCTCAGACCCTACCTTAGCTTTGCTATAGGTGGGATTAACTGAGTATGATGATGATGATGACTATCTCTCTCTATCTCTCTCTAACGGCCACTTTATTAGTTGTTGATATACAGAAAAAATTTCATCGACATTCGGTTTGCCGACCATAGTTCCAGATCTAACAAGTTTTTGCTTTTTACTCTATAATGTCAATAATCTATCTTTACATATAATAAACCAAAGCCATTTTAATGACATGACACTCAAAGAGGTATTCTCTTTCTTGAGTGTGCCATGTGTCATCCCATGTGGCATTGAGATATTTTAGGAAAAAAAAATTTAAAAACAAAATTGGATTTTTCACCCTCATGTTACCTCCCATAATTTTTAAACGTTAATATCTTTAACATACGAGATTTTTTAAAGAAAAAAATTACACCAAATTAACAAGCGTTTTATTATCTTTCCAACGAGTACCATAGTGCTATATAAAAAACGGAGAAATTTTTTTGTGAGGTTTTGTTCATATAGGGAAAAAAACACAAAGTGTTCAGGTAAATCATTAATCATGTATAGACAAGTCACTAATTATGTTTAAATCAGTAAATATGATTTTTTTTTTCAACCAGAGCCGAATAGGTTAATAGAGTTATACGTTGTTTTAAGTTAGGTATCAATATTAGTATGTTAGAGTTGTACATTTGTTTAGTCTTTAGGATAAGTGTTAATATTAGAGTTACATTAAAGTTTTACATTCTTTTAGGTTAGGTGTTAGCATTAGAGTTGTACATTGTTAATTTGTTTTAGGTTAGATATTAATATTAGAGTTATACATCAGTCTATTTCATATGTAAAATTAATGTATCATATTAAATTTCTCAACCCGGGACGCTCCCGAGATATAATCTAGTAATATATATTTATCACAAAATTTAGCATCTCATACATAATAACCTCTGTTGATTCAATCTTTTATCAAACTCAACCGATCTAAGGTTACAATCTATTTATACCATTTTATTAATTTTGTAGATTGTAGATCTGATAGATTGACATTATAGAGTCTAAGAAAATTGATTCAGGATAGTTTGATTTAGTAAAAGCAAATCATCCACCACCACCCCATCACCATTATCATTATTATAAGCTAGTTAATTCACCAGGGTTTTAGAGGTGGCTAGTGGAGTAGTGAGTGCAAACTTTCTCTTGTTTTTTTATAATGATTTTTGTATTGAGTTAAAACTTTATACTAGTTTTTTATGGGTTGGGCAGTGACGGACCTAAAAATTATCTTTTGGGGGTGCGAGCAAGGGCTTTAACCAAACTTTTAAAGGGTATTGTTAGGATTTTTGCCTACAAATTACACTAAAAATTTTCTTTTATGAGGATCGTCTACCCATGGGTTTGACTTCAATTTTTTTTTATCTAATGGAGTCAACCTTTAGAAAAGATTGGTGTCACCAGTGAAACCATAACTGAACAAAAGAATATGCAGGTGGGTATGTGAGACCATATCAATACCAGCAACGGTCAGAAGGTGAATCTACTATCCATGAGATGGCTCCTGAATGGAGTTATGCATCTGAGCGTACAAAGGTATATTTCTTCCAGAATCACTAATTTTAAAAAAGACAGTCATATACCGAAAATATAAAAAAGATACAATTAATAAATAATGCGGTTCATAAAAAAGGTAAATGTTATGGTACAAATGTGATATTTTATAAGAATTGTGAGAAGAATTAAAAATTGATATGTAGGCATTATTTTTTTTTACTTAGTCATGTTTTGGATTGTTTAGGTTAAAATAACAACAAACATAACAATAAAAACACAAAACAATCTATTTTAAGCTTAAAAACTTAAAACACCATGCATTTTAAATTGTTGTGTTTTAGCTGTGTTTTTAGCTATGTTTTAAATATCATGGCTATATTACATTGCATTGTGTTTTTAATTGTTATGTTTAATGTTTTATAACAAAAGCAACCCAAAACATCATACCTAAATCCAAAACCTGATGCATATATGTCAATTCTTAATCTTTCTCACGAAATATGACATTGTACTGAACAAGTGATGTAAAGAGAAAAAGATACAAACCAAAAACAGAGTAGGAGATCAAAAAATAGAGTAAGACATGAAGATCGAGAAGGAAGAGTCTGTTTTTGGTTTTTGTGTTAAAGATCTGAAATGGTTTGTTTAAAAATTTAAAAAATCACTTGTTTCCAATCTTTTCATTAAAAATCCAAACTTTATAAAAACCCATTCACCTCCTTCGCCCAACTCCGTCTCCGACAGCCTCCCTTCCAACGGTCATTTTCTGAAATTTGGAACCGGTTCGACCCTTTGCCTTTCATTCGACCCTTTGCCTTCCAATCTCATTCGACCCTCTGCCTTCCAATCACATTCGACCCTTTTGCCCTTTCTATTTCTTTCCTACCTTTTATAATTTGGCTCTCCTTTTGCCTTTTGTTCTCTCCATGGGTTTCTCAAGTGTTAATAATATTTGAGTAGTAATAATAATAAATTTAAAAGTGAAAGTATAAAAAAAATATATATATATGGGATAAGGAGTTATGTGGGGATCCGGTTAGAGGGTGGGCAACCTGTGGTTGCTACCCTCACCGTCTAGTAGGGGTGTTTGCTCGCTGATTTCCTTCCCCCCAACTCATCTCGAGTTCGGCGGTTAGCGTTAGCACATGGCTCCTGCCAGGAAAGCCCGGAATGTCAAGTTAGGAGGTTCTGCGCAAGGCTCTGTTAGTGGTTTAAGGGTCTGCCCGTTTAAACATTTTCACGATTGTAAAGATGGTAAACGGGATCTGACGGTTTTACCGCCTTCTTGAACACATGCAAAACACTCACCTTAAGACAGAAAACCGAAGGCTTTCTATGAAGGAGGCTATCTCGAAGGATCTTGACCTTTTTTTGGATGTTGGGGAAGTTCTCAAGGCAGGAGATAAATGGTTATGTGGGAGGTGCATGGTGATGCATGCTTTCAGTAGGGGATGCAAGCATGATGATGGGGTTGTATCGTTCGCCATAGTCTCGGGAGATGTCAAAGATTTCATTGTTGGGATACGAAAACCATGTCAAGTGGTAGACGACGCAAACCCACGTCACCCAACCGGGATGGTTGGGGATGTTGCCCTCCTCGAGCGCCTTTTTTCCCTCCCTATTCAAACTGTTAAAAGCATTCCCCCCAGTTGTCGTCTGATGTTTGCTCAAGTGTTAACAGGTGCCTTACGCAAAGTGGTGGCGTCGCCAGGCTCGGTTGACAATTGGGTCCAATTACTATTGCTTCCGCGGTTAACCCTCAGGGTGGTCAGACCGTCCTCCAGGCAAGAGCGAAGATCAGGGAACAGGAAATCTATGCAATGTAGTAGTATCATGCAAGCGCTTGTAGTATGGAAAGATGGGTCTGGGTTTGCAGTCCCGGTCTCTTCCCTCCTGGATAGCGTGGGAGAGGTCGTGGTACCTAGGGGAGGAGTCAGAAGGGAAGAGGACAATGAAAGGGAACCTAATATAAAGCAATGTCTTAGAAAAGTCAGGGATGGGCATTTCACGGCGGCGGTTAAGGTTTTGTGCTCCAGTGGGGTTGCCCCTCTATGTGAATCGACCATGAAAGCCCTCATTGATAAACACCCAGGGGTCCCGCCTCCATCCCTTCCTTTTAACCCTATCGCCCAACCCGCTCTATCTGTAGATGGGGATTGTGTGCTCAGATGTATCCGTTCTTTCCCTAAAAGGACGTCTTGCGGCAGGGACGGGATACGGGCCCAACACCTGTTGGATGCTATTGGTGGCGAAGGCTCGGTGACTTCCTCGGGGTTGCTCGCGGCCATTACTGAATTCGCCAACTTATGGCTTAGGGGGGCCTGCCCTAAGACACTTGCCGAGTTTGTTGCCTCGGCCCCCCTCACCCCTTATTGAAGCCTGATAATGGAATTCGGCCTATTGCCGTGGGGGGTATTTGGCGAAGGTTGGTTTCTAAGGTGGCAATGAAAAAGGTTGGGAAAGACATTGCCCAGTACCTGGGGGATTTTCAATTTGGAGTAGGGGTACCAAATGGGGCAGAGGCGGTGCTTCACAGTGCCAACAGGTTCCTCAACTCTTTTCATACGGATGGGTCCTTGGCTCTGCTTACCGTAGACTTCTCCAATGCCTTCAATATGGTCGACCGCACAAGCTTTCTCCAAGAGGTTCACCAGCGGTGCCCGTCTATCTATCCGTGGGTCCAGTTCCTTTACGCCCAGCCTGCTAGGTTGTATGTGGGTAATGATTGTATTGGGGCTACCACCGGAGTGCAGCAAGGGGATCCTTTGGGGCCCCTTCTCTTTGCTCTTGCCTTACACCCCCTTATCATGCGGGTTCAAGAACACTGTAACCTTCTGTTTCATGCTTGGTATTTGGATGATGGGACGATTATAGGCAACGCAGCTGAGGTTGCTAAGGCTTTAGACATTATCAACGTGCCATCTCTGGGGCTTCATCTCAATATTAAGAAAACAGAGGTCTTCTGGCCGACATGTGACGGGCTGAAAGTTCAGGACGGGCTTTTTCCGAGAGGGATTGGTAGACCAGAGAGGGGGGTTAAGCTCCTTGGTGGGGCTGTTAGCCGAGATCCTATCTTTATTGGGGAGTTGGCAGGGCGGCGGGCTACGGTCGCGGTTGACCTTATGAAACTCTTGCCCCGCCTTAGGGACCCCCAAAGTGAACTCCTGCTGCTCAGGTCATGCATGGGGGTCGCTAAGTTACTTTTTGGGTTGCGAACTTGTCAACCCCACTTGATGGTGGATGCGGTATCCCTTTTCGATGATGGCCTCCGGGAGGCTATTGAAGATATTGTTGTGTGTGGTGGCCCCTTCTTCGGGGACCTCCAGTGGCGCTTGGCATCCTTGCCGATGCGTTTAGGTGGCTTGGGCCTCCTTTCAGCTCGAGATGTTGGGATTTATGCCTTTGTGGCGTCTAGAGCTCAGTCTTGGAAACTTCAGGATCATATCCTTCGAAACAGTGGGGTCATCGGGCTAGACCCGGACTATCAACAGGCGCTTGAACGGTTAAATGTCTATCTCCCGGACTTTGATATTGGCGGTTTTTCTAATAAGGACACCGCCCCCTCAAAGCCACAAAAAACTTTGGCGAATGCTCTGTTTAGCAAAACTGCTCAGAGCCTGGGAGAAGTTTTTGAGTTGTCCTCCCGCCAGAAGGCGGTGATTGAATGCCTAAACGGTCCTCATGCTCAGGATTTTTTGACCGTTATCCCGATTTAGGGTTTGGGTCAGTGCATGTCCGCAGTGGAGTACAGGGCTATACTCAAGTACCGGTTGATGATCCCTATGTATCCGGAAGATGAAACATGCCCCATCTGCCGTAAAGCTTGCATGGATAAATACGGGGAGCATGCAATTCATTGCAAAGCTGGGATGACTGGGTGAGGGACGTTTTGTGGGACATCCTGAGAAAAGCTGGGATTTCAGCCAAAAAGGAGGCCCCTGTAAATTTTCTCACAGACCTGCGGAAGGGAGATCCACCCTACGACCAGCAGATCTGCTTGTCTTTGGTTGGGAGAGGGGGAAACATGCTTGCGTGGACCTCACAGGGGTGTCTCCTTTGGTTGGGTTAAGGGAAACAGGGTTTGTAGCTGGGCAAGAATCGAGAAAGGCGGAATCAAAGAAAATAGATAAGCATGTTAAAGCTTGTGCAGAGAACCAACATGTCTTTATCCCTTTAGCTTTTGATACCTTTGGCTCTCTAGCGCCAGAAGCTATTCGTTTCTTGACCAGGGTCCAACGGGTCGTCCACAGCAATAGTTCATCTCCAGGGGGCAGGGATTTGTCTTTAGTAGACTAGGGTTCGCAATTCAGAAAGGGGTAGCGGCGCAACTTGTTGCCCGTTTACACATTTAAAAAAAAAAAAAAGCCAATTATAGTATATGTTTCCCCCTCTCAATAAAACAAAATAGTGTGTTGTGAAATGGGGCAGTTATAGAGTTTTACTAAATTCACATTTAAGTCTCTGGACTTTGTCTTGCAAGGTTAAATTAAATCCCTATAGAAGTTGTAACAAAAAGATAGTTTTAATGAAGTTATTATAGGAACTTATTCATGCAAAAGAAAACCTTTTTGTTAAATTTTAAAACCTTTTTGTTAAATTTTGAGAAGTATAGGAATTATATCATGCAAAAATTGACTTTATGTGAACAATAACAAAATGCTGGGATTTTTTTTTTTTTTTTGCCAAGTGTTAGTTTAGGGATTTAATCACGCAAAAGTGAAGTCAAGGGATTAATGTCGAGCTTGGCTTGGTTTTAAACCGAGTTGGCTCGGTTCGGTTTGAAAAATGGCTTTCAAAATTCAATAGTCTAAAATATTATTCAATAGTTAAAAATAACGCATTTAAAATAAGTTTAACCTAATACATTACAAGCTAAAATCAAGTTCAAGCAAATACAAAATAAGTCTCAAATTTCAACGGAATACAGTATAAGTTCATCAGCATACAAATTAACCCCCTAAATATGCAATAGATGTCTGATTGAAGTCCTAAATACTGACTTCTTTGAAACCTAAAGCAGTATTGAGTTTGATAACTTAAGTACTTGGATAATTATCATTAGGCTATGGTTTATTTAAATAACTTGATTAGTTGTAACACAATCTCCATGCTACTATTATCAAATATTAAAAATGTAACCTGTTCCTAATCTTTTTTAACATTTTTATAGTATATTATATGTATAAAAAATAAATATTAAAAATTAGAATTATCCGAGCCAAACCGAGCTAGCTCTGCCCATTACGAACCGAGCCGAGCTAGGCTCACTTTCTAACTGATCCGAGCCGGCTCGGCTCAGTTTCAAACCGAGCAATATCGAGCAAGCTTTTTTCGAGCTAATTTCGAACGAGCCACGAGCTTTTTGAATAGCCCTACGGAATGTCAAATAAGATGACAGGGTGTACACATTAGCCTAGCCTTTTTTTATATACAATTATACTTCAATGTTTTAAATATTTCATTTTTGTTTATCTCCTATGTAATCAAAGCCACAAGAGGCTGGGCCAACGTTTAAATTATTTGGGGTGAAGCTTGGGCCTGGTGCTCCAGAAACAAGGAGACTGGAGATTGACGAAGGCTAGAAGGGAATCGAGGATAGTTCGCTACTTTGAATGGAAAATGGCTAGGGGAATTAATCGTTGGAAGTTAATTAGTCTGATTGTATCAATTTAAGAGTGTATGTAGATTTGTATTATAAAATTCAAGAATATACTTCAGTTTAATGCTTAAAAGCTCATATTATTACTTTTTGCATTGTGTTACTAATTGTGAATAGAACAAAGACATTGTAAATGGTTTGAATAGTTATATGTTGGTGCCACACACATTTTTTTAATGAGTAATTTTTCACACCTCTATAATACACCTTTTTTTCACCTTTTTAGACTCTAATCCATGACCTTTTCCTCAAAAGACGTTTGTCTCTACCACTACACCACAAGGGTAGGGGCGAAGCCACACTTAAGCTCGTGATCTTTGGTGTGACTTTATGTGACAATCAGCAAAGTTAATGTAATTCGTACAATATAATTATGTGTGATTAACTAAATTAAGTGCATTCTGAAATTAATTGGATTAATATAGTTTTTAGAGACTAGCAAAATCCCCATAGAATGCATATGGTTGCATTTGTTTAATTAAAAGAACGATGTAAATGCGTGCGAGTAAACTTGTATAGTACTGGCGTTGGTTACCAAGTAACAATTAAATAACCAAAAACTAACCTGAATGCCCTGGAAGTAAAATAAATGGCATTATTACAAAATATAAATATAAAGTGTTTTTGAAAATCCAAAACCCTAAATGGTAGGGGTGTTCAAAACCGGATAATCCGAATTTCGGATATCCGAATTTCGGATAATCCGAAATTTCGGATAGTCAATATTGAGATCCGAATCCGAATCCGAAATTTCGGATATCCGAAATTTCGGATTCGGATTCGGATCATCCAACGGATAATCCGAAACTTAAAAAAAAATTTAAAAAATAATAAAAAAAACCATAAAAAAAACGTTCTCCTTTATGCCTAAAACGTGAACCTATTAAAAAAACAAAAATCGAAGTTAGATAAACGAAATTTGAACAACAAATATATAAAAAAAAAAACTTATTATTTTGATGGAAGGGGGCTGTGGAGGGACGGGGGCTGTTATAGAGGAGAGAAGAGAGAGCAACAACTATGGATTAGAGGAGTATGGACTTAGAGTTAGAAGGATTAAGGATTTAGGATTGTGTATTGTATTATGTAGTGTATATAATATTATATATTTATATATATATATATATATATATATATATATTTAATATTCGGATTCGGATAATCCGATTATCCGAAATTTTCAAAATCAGGATCCGAATCCGAATCCGAAATTTCGGATAATCCGATTTTCGGATATCCGAAAATCGGATTATCCAAAATTTCGGATAATTCGGATTCGGATTTTCGGATTTTTCGGATTCGAATTTTGGATTATCTGATTTTGAACAGCCCTACTAAATGGTGGTTACTCAAAACTTAAATCTCCCGGTAACAAATAAAGTTTGCGTATCGCACCCAATATGCATATAACTTACAATTTCGCCCATTAAAGCCTAAATAACTTACCACTTAAACTAGTTATGTTTAAGGGTTATTGAAAACTAAATTAATGTCCGGATAACTCTTAATTGGAACCTGATTAAACCATAACTATACAATTGAAATGTAACTAGTTAGTTTTAGATGCTGTTTGGTAGCCTCTTAATGATCATTCAGAAACTACCTCTTAGTTATCCATAATCTCTTAATGGTTAAGAGATAACCTTAAGTTTGAATGGTTAAAAGACAACTATTAAGATGTTACTTCTTAACAATTCATACTTAAGATTATATCTTAACCATTAAGAGATTATAAACCATTCAGATCCAGTCTCTTAATAATCGTTCAGAGGCTACCAAATAGCCCATTAGATATTTTCAAGCATGTGAGCCCATTTGATTGACCCAAAACCGGCCACACCTTCTCCATGCCCAAATTTTTTTTTCCTTAAATCATGGGATTGGAAGCATGGAGGTTAGGTTTTCAAATTATGATTTGTACCATGGTTGAATTTATAAAAGGAAAGAATATCATGTATTCATTTCTTTTTTTTTTTAATGGTGACTTTCTTAACTGTGTGGTAGAGATCATCACACTCGTCTCTTGGCAGGCCCTAATCACCCACGCATCCAGACTATGTTGTCTGAACCGGGTCCACGCTGGTACGGTGGGGACCAAGGCGTTCGCCGAAAACCGTACTGCCTCCACACGAGTTTCCTCGCTGGAGTAACAGTCGGATGAAAACCGGGTCAGCTCAGATTCAAACTTGCATCAACTAATGGACCACAAGCTCTTATCTTCATTGCCTTTTTATTCATTTCTAATAACACCAAAATTCATCTTCTTCATGCTTCTTTGAGTCGTGAGCTTCGCCCCACCCACACACCTCCATTGTTAAGCTTTACACAACACAAATTCTTCCGTTCAATTCAAGTACCTTTAAGTGTGTTTCAAGCTTGGAGCTTAATATTTTGGAAGAACACACATAAAGCCCCATTCATATCTTGTGCTTTTGGGAATCATCTCTAGCCTTGAGCTAGTTGTAAGTATTTGTTAGTACATGATGTCCCTAGGGTAGTATATTAGTTGTTTGGATAGTATTTAGGGTGTTTGGGTGTGTTTGGAAGCGTTTTGGGGCATGTTAGATGCTGAGGGCGATTACAGGGTTCTTATAGGAGATTAGCATGGCTAATCGCCTGTTATACATGGTTGATAGGCCCTAATGGCATGTATAACATATGGCATAGGATCCTAATCGCCTGACAGGTCTTGTACGAGTAGCAGGGGTATAAAAGCATCCAATCATTGCTCTAATCATGGGTTGTCACATCATACAGCCCCTAAACACCCTTCCCAATGTCTGAAGGTCTGATATTATCATTGTAAACACATGTGCTCTGTTTTTTTATTAATCATACAACCTTTGACCCATTTTGTGTGTGTTGATTACTCGTTTATCATTGTTTCATTGTTGTTTCTGTTATCCGAACATATTCAGAGGATTCCGCACTCTGAATAGCAAAGCTCGTGATTGTTGGGTGACCCGTAAGTCGATCCTACAGTATTCTCTGTTTTTCATTGTTTAAATTTATATTTTTAGTGTTTTAAAGCAAGTTATAAATGTATATTTTAACAAAAGTTTTAACATAAGTTTTTGTGTGATTTATGGAAACAAAATGGATTTATAAAAACCCTCTTAACGGTTGTGAATGGTTGAAGGCGGCTCTTGCTCAGTGAACGGTGGCAGTTGTGTGAAGTTAATTGTTGGCGGTGGATGGGTGGTGAAAGAGGATTACTTGGTAATAAGGTTGTTCAAATCGCTTGGCGCTCACCGATTGCTCGTCTGCTCGCTCGATCTTTCGCTCGGTTGTAAATGAGTCGATCGGCTCGGTTCGGTTTATAAACTAGCCAAGCACGAGCAAAGGTCCACTCGACTCGGTTTGGCTCGAATACATTTTTATCTATTTATTATATATTTAATTATAAATATACACACAATTTACATATATATATTTGTAGCTTTACATATAAAATTACACTGGATTTGGCTCAATGTATGCAAACAAACTATAACTAGCCTACTTAATCCAATATAAAATTTAACAATGAGTTTAATAGTAAAACCATAAGTCATGAGGTAACAATCTTGACTTCTTTATGATATTAGTCGTCCATTGCTAATCGTCACTTGATACCACCATACGTCACAATGCAACAATTTTTCTCTGCATTAACTGATCGCCTCACTAGTCTTAACCTACGCCTCATCCTCGGACACTCGGATCTCAATATTAGTGGTTATTATCGGAAAATTTGACCTTACTTGTCACCTGACGATGAAATCATCGAAGGAAACATCCCAATTTTATGGTTGTCAAAATTACTCTCCGCTCGATTCTCGCTCGGAAAAATTTGCACTTGAAAAATGCTCGCTCGATTTTTGACTCGATTGTAAATGAGCCGCTCCGCTTGGTTCGATTTGTAAACGAGCAAAGCTCCGCTCAGATCCGCTCGGCTTGTGAATAGCCCTACCTGGTAATGGTGCCGGAAGTGAAGACCATCGACCACACTTCGACGGCGTTAGAAATTATAATGTTGGGTTTAGGATTGGGGCTTTGAGCAATGAGGTTTTGTTTTATTCTATTTTTTAATTTTTAGAGAAATTACGAAATTGCCCTTGATGTTCAGTTAGTTTTTAATGGGTTTTAGCCTTAATACTCAACAGTGTTACAAATTAAGACTATAAGACCTTAACTTGTTACTTAAACTCTTAGTACCAGACATTGAAACTCTTGACAAACCACAAGGACTAACAGTGTAATTAACTCTAATAAAAATTAAATTGTTACTAATAAACAAAAAAATAGAATAAATAGTTGAGAAAAACATTAAATAAATAAGAGAGAAAATGAAAAATTATGATTTAATATTTTTATCTACAGAAGAGAGAAATATAATAATAATAATTATTTAATATAAGAGAGAAACATGTAAATTATGATTTAATACTATTATTTAACTAGTGGGGTGCCCGCGCGATGCAGCGGGAAACACAAAACTTAGGTTGGTGATTTAGGGGTGCATAGGATGATTCGGTTTGAACTTGAGCTATAACTTTACGCTTTGATGCTGTCGTGCCTCTTTTAAAATGAATATTATTAGTTCATAGTAACACTGAGTCAAATTGCATCAAAGGAATAACGTTAAACTATGTAGTTGACCAATACAACAATCTACTACAGATTGTGACTATACTACAAAAGAGAAAAAGAGAATGATCTTGTTCTTTACAAAGTATGACATGTCTACTTTCATTTATTTCAAAAGCACCAAATGAATATAGAGAAAAAAAACACTTGATGAATATCTTATTAAGAAAGACAAAGGATTATTAAAGAGAAACCAAGACTTACAATTTCAAAAGCACCTGATGAATATAGGGAATAAAACATTCATTCCATCAATTTAAAATTACCTTGCAATAGCGTAATTTACTAAGAACAAAACCATGGCTAAAGTATAATCAGCTCATAAAGTGCCTGAATAAAAGCAACATTTAAAACCCTAATCAAACAACTCAATCCAACAATCAAAATAAGTTAAACCAGCATAAATAAAAGAATTATTTTCAAAACTCACCTAAAATGGAGATGCTAGAATTAAACTTATAACCTAATTAGTTCCTTTCCAGTTCTAACTTGCACAACAGCATATGAAAGAGTTGATGTTGAGTGAAATGGTGAATTTCATTTACTAATATAGTAATGATGATAGGAGCTTCAATTTCAATCAATTGGATTTATGACAAATTGATCGAAATAACACCCTTGATGTGCTTTGGCTGTTTTATCGATTGAGTGTTAAGTGTCTTAAAATTAAGTTATAATAATGATAGGAGCTTCAATTTCAATCAATTAGATTTATGACATATTGATTGAAATAAGACCTTTGGTGTGCTTTGGTTGTTTTATGGATTGAGTGTTAAGCATCTTAAAATTAAGTTGATAATTGGATCAATTTAATAATACTTAGGTAAAAGTACTATTTTATCCATTACTAACTTCATTAGGGTATTGTATCATATGCATTATAAGTTGTAAACCAACATAAATAAAAGAATTATTTTCAAAACTCACCTAAAATGGAGATGCAAAAATTAAACTTATAACCTAATCGGCTCCTTTCTAGTTCTAACTTGCACAACAACATTTGAAAGAGTTGGTGTTGAGTGAAATGGTGAATTTCGTTTACTAATATAGTAATGATGATAGGAGCTTGATTTCAATCAATTGGATTTATGGCATATTGATTGAAATAACACCTTTGGTATGCTTTGGCTGTGTTAGGGATTGAGTGTTAATTGGATTTATGGCATATTGATTGAAATAAGACCTTTGGTGTGTTTGGTTGTTTTATTGATTGAGTGATAAGCATCTTAAAATTAAGTTGATAATTGGATCAATTTAATAATACTTAGGTAAAAATACTACTTTACCCCTTACTAACTTCATTAGGGTATTGTATCATATGCATTATATATTATTGTCATTACTTAAATTTTGTTGGAATTCTTCTCTGATGCTTTATAATATAGTATAGTATAGATAGGGGAGAGAAGAGAAAATAAAGGTGATCAATAATTATTTATTATATTGTAAATAAATATAAAGATAAAGAAAAGATAAATTAACATATTTAAAATTTTAACATAAGAGTTAATGGTATAATAATTATGTTTATTTAAAAAAATTATTCATAATTAAGTTTTGGAGAGACATAGGTGGGAAAACAAAAAATTAGAGAGCTCCAATGTATGGTCCCCCATTTAGTTTATTTCTCTGTTGTCAAAGACCACTCAGGGGCGCGCCTAGGCCCACTTTTCAAACCCAGCGCAGCCTTCTCGCTTCGCTTTGTAAGCCCTATCTTCAGGCTCTAAGACGCATTTTTCAGGCCAAGTTCCGACGAAATTCCGGCTAACAATTGTTTGAAACAATTTTATCAGCCCTAAACAAGTCTATAATCAACCTAAACTAACCCTAAAGAATTATAAAACTTGTTTAAAACTCTTAAAAATGTTTTTCCATACCGAGTCTCGCTTAAAAAAAAAAACTCACTCTTGACGCCTTATGTATGCCTTGCGCGTTTACAACTATGGTTTCTTCTATTATATATTAAAGATTATAGATGGATCAACCTATAACTTGACTTTATTCTCTTTAATAAATCTAAAACCAATTGATGGCCGGTCCCTATGCAGATAACAACAAAATAACATAACAGCAAAAACAACACAACACAAAACAAACTATACATTATATTCCAAATGACATTAGCATAAACCAGTTACCAGACAATATGTAACCACAACTAGACATTCAAAAAGACACAATTGAACTTCCTTATACATTTATATACACAAATTTACCAACTATACCGACTATTTCAGTGTCCTAAACAACCTTCAACCTGAAATTTGTACCTACGTGTATATATATAGTACTACATACAAAGTAACCGTATTTATTTTGATGTTACAACATTATATACCACAATTCATTCTTTTCACCCATGCGGGGTGCATGCATCAACTAATGCAAACTAAACAGCTGAACCGAAGACGAGCCATAGTCCAAGAGTTGACCCAAAAAGTCAACTGTTGAGCCTGTTCCATCTTCTAATAACTTGAAAATATGTATCAACATCTACAATGGAGGCAAATGAATCCGTTTCTGTATCTAAACTCGCTCTACAAGATAAACGACTTCTGTATGTACATTATAACGTCACGACAGCTAGTTTCCTGATATAAAAGTGGTTAAAAATTAGCCCGGCGTGAGTTCAATGATCCAAAATACATATTTAAAATAATAGCGAAATGGTAAAATTATCTAGTAGTAATAATAATAATTGTCCTTCACGGGTAGCTCAGTTGGTGAATGGACCGGGGATCCCTCATGGGTGTCACAGGTTCGATTCCCACGAGGGACATAATGAGAAATGATGGATGACTCCTGGCCTATGGTCACGAGTTCGAGTCCTGATCTCGCCCGGGTTTTACCAATCCTTCACCGTTGTGCCTACGGACAGGTGAGGGGTTGGGTTTTCCCCCGGTTTCGGGAACTACATGGGCGGGCCTGACTACGTTAGCCGCCCGAGGTACGTATGGGTCATCCAGTGGGTTGGTTGTGGCGGTCTGTCCATAGTGTGGGGACTCCCCTGGGTAGTCGGGCAGAAATGTTTGTTGGCCGTTCAAAAAAAAAAAAAAATAAAATAATAATAATAATGTAACTTACCCTTGTGAAGATTTGAACCCCGTTTCCAAAACGCCTTAAAAAACAGGCACGGTTTGGTTAGTTTTTGTGGGGTCGATTGGTCTATAAGAAAAATCGCGAAACTTCTTGATAAAGTTGATTAGCTTCAAACGGTTTAGATACATAGCCATCCATTCCAGATCTAAGACATTGTTCGTGTGTAGCCTGAATTACGTCAGCAGTCATGGCTAAAATCGGCACATGCCAATGTGTAACATTTGCATAATCTTGTAACGATAAATCCCCAAGTTGGATATGATTATTAGTAGCGTATTCCATCGCACGTATCGTTTTTGTTGCTTGAAACCTGCGATTAAACGCCAATATGAACCTCTTTTTTCCATAACTAGCGCGAAATAAGATCATATCATAAAAAAAAAAAAATAATAATAATAATAATAATAATAATAAAAAGATATTATGTTATTCTTACCCATCCATTTCCGGCATCTGAATATCCATAAAACAAGCATCGAACGTATGAGGCGGTTTTAACAACGATATAGCTTTCCTTCCATTATCGGCGCATGTAACTTCTGCGCCATATTTCTTTAAAGCACCCGCAGCTACCCGAAGATTTACATTATTATCATCAACCACTAATATTTTCCTCCCGATCAATAATTTTGATAACGCTAACTTTGGGATTTCTCCGTTTCTAGCATTATCTTTATTACCACCCATTGCCCGTTGTAATGAGCCCGCCAACATGCTCACCCTTAACGGTTTGGTTATGACAGGCGGCGAAGACACACCGTTACTTTGGCGAGACCCACCGATCGAATTCGTTAAGAGAAACAATTTTGGCGGAACCTTGTGACTTAAATTTCGTAACTTGTAAACAAAAAGAGATGAATTACTCAAATTTCGATCCCAAATGTCCTCTTCTATTAAGACCAGGTGGACGGTTTGACTTCCTTTGGTTAACATTGACAGCATGCTGGTCAAACTAGGAACGATTTCAACATGCATTCCTAGCCGTCGGATGTGATATCTTGATACCTCGGCTCGTACAGGCCTCGGGTCAACGATGACGGCTAGCATGTTGCAGAACTGTGACTTTGACTTTGACTGACCGTTGACTTGCTGCTCGTTCGGATTTGAAAATACAGCTGTGAAAGTGAAAGTTGACCCGATTTTTGGGACGCTATTGAACGCGATCTCACCATTCATTAGATTGACCAAACATTTACTGATGCTTAGACCGATACCTGTTCCTCCATGAATACGGGAAATAGAGGGGCCCACTTGCATATAAGGTGTAAAGATTCTAGATTGTGCATCTAGAGGGATTCCGACGCCTGTATCTTCAACTGATATGATTAAAGTTATGGATTCAGACAGGCCAACGGTTTGGACCGTAGATCTAAACCTTTCGCAGCTTTGGTTTCTATCCGCTACAGGCAGCCCACTCAATGTGTCTTTCGACGATGATTCGGTTTCTACATCTATCGTCTCCATAACTTCCTCGAGAAGGTGCACAGTTACAAAGATGTGCCCTTTCTCGGTGAACTATAACATTAAAACAACGATGTAAATCAACTATTACTAGTATTATGTGACATCATAAATCATTAACTTTTAACACGTTAGGTGAATCGTATTTAGCATATTGATTATTTATGGAAAAGAAGGTGTTGGCGGGGCAATCCGACCCATTTTGACCCATTAGGCCACTAATTCATTATAATGCGTGTAACGGGCGTATATCTAACCTTAATGGAGTTACCCATGAGATTTGTGATAATTTGACGAAATCGCCCTGGATCACCAATTAATGTCTCCGGGACCTTTTCAGATACGTAGGCCGCCAACTGTCATGACCCAAGATAGAAAAACAAATATGGGTCAAACCTCAATCAACTGAAACTCATTTCTAACAGAAAATATCAGGCAAATGTGTAAAATCGTTACCTCGATTCCTTTTTCTTGTGATTTCCCTGAAAACAAAGACAAAACATCATCCAAAATAGCTCGAAGCTCGAATCGAACAGCTTCGAGCTCGAGTTTTCCGGATTCGATTTTAGCTTGATCAAGAACGGCATTTATAAGTGAAACAAGGGCTTTTCCACTAGCTTGAGCCGTTCTAACATAATCTTGTTGTGTTACATCAAGAACAGTGTCCATAAGCATATCCAGCATCCCTTAAAAAAAAACATGAATTGTATTTTAAGAAAATTCAAGAAACTTTAAACGGGAAAAATGCACAAAAAAAATAATAAAATTCACAAAATTTATCATTTGAGGCAATCAACCTTTTCTTGCTCATGCTTTCAAGAATTACCAAAAAAGTTGCATACCATCAAAACTCCGGTTATAAGGTTCAAATTTAGCGAAAAGGTCCTTTTTTGCACGATCAAGTCCTAAACTTGTTGAATTAAATTGAGCAAAAAATTTTGCTACCTCTTTGTGCATTAAACCTAATAAAAAGTTATGAAACAACTTACCAAGAACACCATTCATTGGGGTTCTAATTTCATGAGAAACGGTAGCAAGGAACTACAGAATTACACATGTAACAAAGGTTTAGGATGGTTATAAAGCAAGTAAATCAAATGACTAAATTTAAGATTTAATATATGGTCGAGCGAAATACCTGAGATTTTGCCAAGTCAGCATCCTCCGCGTGTTTTTTGAGCACTGACATCTTGTAACAATCATCTTCAACTTTTTCTATTCTATTTTCAGTTGCGTGAAATATATGCCCGACAAGCAAAGTAATCACAAATATTCCAAAAGAAGTTGATATCGCCAAGATTTGCCACGGCGGTTTTTGTTTAAAACTGTAGTACCAAAATAAAATTAATATTCCACAAGTCCAATTTATATAAACGCGCGTGTGTACACTACATGGAAACGAATAGTCCTATACTCCTATAAATTTCCAAATTTAGCACAAACACATATCTCTCATTTCAAAATAAATGAGAGATGCATTATGTGTCATCATAGCATCCATAACGAGCGCATACATGTGTGTGCACGTGTAGACGATCTATATAGGTAATATTCACCTGCAACGCATCTCATGCTTTCTTGATGGGTCACCAAAGTTAAGAGGGCTAACATGTTGCAAACCAGTGTCCGAAACATTGGTTCCGTACATACTAATAGGATTTGATATGTTAGTTGTATCAAAAACATTGACATATATGATTTGCTTGCGTGCAAGTTGTTGAAGTAACTTCTCCACCAATGATCTAATATCAAACACCCCACCAAGATACCTGATTTGACCAAAAGTCAACAATAAATTACTTTGGCACAAAAAAAAAAAAAAAAAAAAAAATCCTTTTTTTATAATCTGTTGGAACCTAAAGAAATTACCCGTCGGTTGCGTTGATTCTTTCCTCTGGAGTAGCGTTTAAAGGTAAATCTCGATTATAAACCGCAAAAGTCAAGATAACTCCGAGACGGTTGGACTTTATAAGATCCAAAGGAGCTGTGAGAACCCCTTTTCCTAATGCTCTTGCGCGCAACACGTTTTCACGATCTTCCTGTTGATTATAAAAAGAAACCATAAGATACAACCTATTTTGTTAGTGATTAACTGACTGACTGACTATTTAATATCACATCATCACTTCCAACACGTAACGCCAAACACCCCCTAAAATTTCATTTTTTGCCAATGAAATATTAAAAATATTTATATACCTTTCCCGTCAACATATCAAGAGAAATGACATGAGCAACGGTATCTTGTGCAAAGATAACGGGGCATATTCAGGCTGAACTGGTGACGGCTCAAGTTCTTCAGGGTCGTATTTGTCTTTTTTAACCGGGGTCATCTTCTTTATGGTCCATCCTTGTTGTTTCTCGAATTGTTCTCTTTCTGAATGAAGTACCCCTCACTGCATATGCCACCCCACTTGTTAGTGGTCTCTCAAAAGCAGTTCTTTCCGTGTACTTCGCAAACGTCTCCTGTTAATTCCACAATTTTTTTCCAATTACAAAAACATTAATCCAACAATATTAACCAAATAGTCCGGTTCGGTTCCCTTTTTCAAAGACAACAAAAAGAATCATAAATTTGTGCAACCGAAAAAGCCTAATCCGACTAACGACAGAATAAAACACTAAAAAATAAAAAAAAAAAAAAAAAAGTTTCCAACTTTATATAAAAGACACAAGACCTAACTGAATGCTTAATTACACTAAATTTTCCTAATATGAACCCTAATTCTACAAAGTCAACCAGAATTGTTCCTTTCCATTTATTAAAAACAACAAAAAGAATTCAAAAGATTAAGTAACTGGAAAACTTCCAATTGGATTAGGAACACAATTAAGCACTACAAACAAAGGATTTCCATTTTAATATACAAAATAAATAAATAAATAAAAAACAGAGTGCCTGATTGATCACTTAATTAGTAAATTACGCTAAATCGTCCGATTACAAACCCTAACTACACAAAATTAAAAGAATTTGATCACTTCCTTATCTAAAAAAACAAAAAGAATCCAAAAGATGATGCAACTGAAAATACCCAATTGGATTTAGAACACAATTAAACACTACAACCAACAAGTTTCAAACTTCATATAAAAACAGGAACCCTAACTATACAAAATTTAACATAATTTGATCACTTCCTTATCTAAAAACAACAAAAGGAATACAAAAGATTAAGCAACTGAAAATACCCAATTGGATTTATAACACAATTAAACACTTAAACCAAAAAGTTTCAAACTTTATATTAAAAAAAAGTTCAGATTAGGATTTGCTATCCAGAGAGCGGCTGCGCAGCTTGTTGCACACTTGCCTTCTATCTTGATGTAATTCTTGTAGTTATGTATAAAAACTAATGAAATGGAATATTTATGACAACTAACCCAAAAAAAAAAAAAAAAAAAAAAAAAAAAACCCAGAGTTGTACCTGATCAATAGCAGAAGGGTTCTTGCCATGATGAAAAGTAGAGATCAAAACAGACATAGCTTGAATATGATTCATACTAACATTAAACTGATCTTGAAGCATTCTAGCCCTTTCATCACACATATTAGCCAATGTTTCTTTCCTCTTTTCTAACCCTTGAGATCTCAAATACCAAAAGATCCACAAAGAAAGAAGTGTCCCAAATGCAATCCATAATATTAACAGCTTCCTTAACCATGATTTCCTTATCTTTCTTGGCCCAAGTTGTTGATAACAATGAATATTAATCATACAACTATATCTTGAAAATATATCAACAAACTTCATCCAAATATTCACAGTTTTCTTTAGCTTCATTTGTTTATTACTACCAAGTGATACAACAAATGAGTAACATAATAAACATAGCATCAACACAAGGATAAAACTCATCCACAAAAGTAAACTAATATGAGAAGATGATCATATGTGTAAATAATAATAATATAATATAATAATAATAATAAAGGGTTCCACTTAACAGCTGGTTTGGTTTCTAAAGAATATATATATACACACACATATATAAATTAAAGTAAAATAAAATGTTTAAAATAATAATAATAATTAGGAGAAGAATAATAATAAAAAAAAAAGTGAACTAAAAAGAGGAATAGGGAAACCTTGGGTCACCTTAAATTTTAAGGAAAAAAAATGACAAGAACAGACACATAATTTATAAAAGGGAATCAAGATTCTTAAAGGGGGAATATGGATTATGTTATCTTGTTTAGTTAACTACTATGAACCCAGATGGAGGGGTCAATTATTATTATCAACTAAAAGAAAGATTCTTTTTTATAGTCTAGTTAATAAAGATGGAGAATTTATAAGGGGTTAATAGTTTTATAAATTAATAAAATGGGAGTTAATATTATTATTATTATGAGATAAGTAAAAAGTAACAAAGGTGGGTAATTATTTGTTTGAAGTGTTTGACTTGAGATGTTGAGTTAGATAATGAATGCACAAGGAAAATGATAGAGGAGAGAGAGAGATATCAGATATGTATGTATCATGTATGTATGTATGTGTGTTTAGAGAGAGAGAGAGAGAGAGAGAGAGAGAGAGAGAGAGAGAGAGTTGCAAAGCATCTGTAAAAGGCAAGATGAGAAGAATATGGTTGTAAAAATGTCATCTAGCAAACATCCATTATCCTATCCATACCAATATGCCATCCATCCTCTAAACTATTCCAAAATAATATTCATTTCTTTTTATAAATTTATTATATGTTTTATTAAAATAATACTTTGATTGTCATGACTAGGCACTTGTAGAAGGTTTGAAAATTGATAATGCATTTGTACAAAGTGTTTCAGATTACATTACAACTGTAACTATTGAAAAAAAAGTAAGTTGTAGTTTGTGATGTAAGTGTATGTGTAGTGGTGGGGTTATAGGGGTTATGGGTATTAAAATATTAAAAAGTAATAGAAGGGGGTTATGGAAAAAGAGGGTGTAGTAGGAAGGGGGGTTATGGGGGGTTATAAATTATTGGGTAATTATTGTAGTGGGAAGGGTGTAGTGGGAAGAGGGTGTGGAAAAAGATTAAAAAAATAATATAAAAATGCTTTAAAAAAACGCCCGTTATGTGTATAACTGCAGCCACCGAAAACGCCCCATAACCCCCAAGGGGGCGGTGTTGGGGGGCGTTATAATGCCCAAAACGCCCACAACGGGCACCACTACACATACACTAAGATGTGTTGGATGATATTAGTAGCGTTACACTTGTGTAGTGTTGTCAAAGCATTAAAAATTATTGATCGGAAAATTTAATATATTTTGATAATTTAGTATCCAACAATAACTTGTGTTAGATGATTAGGGGTGTTTAAAAAAATTTGTATCTAAAACCGAAACCGAAATCGAAATATCAGAATTTCCGGTTCGGATATTGATTTCTAATAAGTTTGGATAATCAGATTATCAAATATCCGAAAACTAAAAATAAAAATAATAAATATATATTATATGGGCACCATCCTCGGTTTAATATAGTAAAAACTAGTAAATAATCGGATTCAAGTGTGGATTTTGAATGTTTTATGTTGAAAACTTAGAAAATTGAATATTGATTTAGTTTTATTCTATGCATAAAATGGTTTTTTATTTATCTATACTACTATATAATAGGTTCTGGATGGGTAAGACAGTAATTTTCATTTAATTTTAAGACACATAAAAACATTGTTTTTGCATTTGGTACAAGTGTTAATGCATAAATAATTTCTCATTTACAATATTGTCCCTCTACATTTTTAGCATTTAATAATGTAGTGTAATAAATGACAAACAATAATGTAGTGTTATTAAATCTAACATTAATCTCTACTACCGTATTAAGGAGGAGAGATGGGTAAGAAGGTAATTTCACCATCATTTTAAGATGACATACAAAAGGTCTCATGCATAAATCTCTAATTTTTACCATTTTCTTCCATCTATGCCCTTATGTACAAGTCACTAATACAAATCAATTGCACCATTCAATACATTTAATTCATGTATTAACCTTTTGTTACCTAGAACCATTACCAAGTAATAGATTAATTCATGTAACTTTTTAATGGATTAACTTTTTGTTACCAATGGAATTTGAATTATTACCACAAGAAAAGGCTAAGCCTTATTTAACACTTTGTAACCAGTAGGCTAAAGGCTCTTTGGTTCATGTGTGTAATGTTGCAAAGAAAAATCAAGCACGGATCGGATTGGATAAATGACAGTATGGTGTATAAAGTTTTGGCAATTTAAAATGTGAATAAAAATACATACCCGCAGCAACGCGCGGGCATTCCACTAGTTATTAAAAATTCGGGTATTCGTTGAAATATCTAAATCTATATCTGAAATTTGTAATATCAAATTTTCGGATATTGATATTCACTATCCAAAATTTTCGAATATCCAAAAACCGGATATAATCCTATCTTGAACACCCCTATGTGATATTAATAATGATCCAACTATGGTCGTTTTATCAACTCAACTTAGATACACTTGGATTTTGGATCATCGATTTGTGATTGTTTCTAACCCAAGAAAATCTAAAACTAAACTCTAGTAACTTTATTATGATTTTTTTTTCATTTTGGAGTTACAATGGTTATTTAATCGGGTAATATTTATAAGAAAACGTATAATATAAAGTAAAATGAAATCCAAACACCTCAAAACCCGTATTTTCTCTTAAAACCTTATTGCTTATGCTTATTTCCCTTCCCTTTTGATGAGGACTTCCTTGTCACCCACCTTCCTTCTTCTATATTTAACACAAAAACATGGATAAGTTTAGGAAAGGAACGATGATTTAAGGTTAGCGTTGAGACATGTTTGATTTATCATCAGGACTTTAGAGACAATTAAATATTATCTAAGAGGTGCGTGTCATGCCATATTATGTTTGTTGTTTGAGAATAACATGCCTCCATTTGACAGGATTGGATCTAGCCCTAGGGGGTTAGGTTATCATATTGTGGGGTTTGATTTGTGCTTATAATATTATGCTTTCTTAAGTTTAGGTTAAATTTCACATAGAGTTTAAGATTTTGGTTTTGGGGTTGATTTTCGCTAAGGGAAGTGTTTCATTGCAACATTACATATGATTTTGATCAAAAGGTTGATGAAATATAAGTCCATGTTCTTGGTTTTTCTTTATAGTTTATACTAGCTTTATAGAAGAAAACAAATATAAAAATATTAAGAATGAATATATCTTTTGTAAAACAACTTAGTGAATGAAGAATATGATAAATAATAATACATAAAATAAACCAAAAGTATTTTGTTGGAAATTTTGTAGTCATGATTCCACCCTAAAAGACATGCAATGCCCATTGTAAATTACTAACATGCCCTTAACACAATAAGAAAACAGCTATGAAGAGATGATGAGTGTGAATGAATGAATGAGTGAGTAGTTGAAGATGAGGCCCCATGATGATAGTTACCTCTCAAAAAAGTGGTATTCATTTGCCCTCCATATGGTAGCTGCCTCACACTTTCTTCTCATCACTATAAGCATAATTTCCACACACGCAAACATATTAAACTCAATATATAATTAATAATATTCTTTCAAGTATATTTAGCAAACGATAAAATTATGTCCCTCTCAATTTCAATTCAAAAGAAAGAAAATTTAATTTAATTTGTAATATAGTCGAGTTGGTTTCGGATTTGAATTGGGATAATATGCAAGACAAACGAGCTCGAGTGTTAGGAGTGACAACAATATATCCACATAGTGAGAAAAATCTCGCCAAATGAATACGTGTTGGTTGCACAATGAGCTTGGTTTACCTCTCATATGATGAACTTGAAGATGATGTCGGTTAATGATGCGGGAGCATAATGAAGATTATCCGAATATTTGAATTCAAATATTTATTTTAAATATCTTTCCGTTTGGTTTGTTTTTAGTTTGTTTGGTGTTTATCTCTAAAGTTATTACGTTCGTGTATAGATATTGTTTTGGGGTGAACGTTTATGTTAGTTATTTTTTTTATTGAATTTGAATTATAAGAACTTTGTTCTTTTTTTTTTTCTTTTTTTTTTTTTAAAGGTAAACAAGAACTTTGTTTTCCGAACCTTTGGTTAGAATTGAAGACTTGGATTAACTAATCGTTTTTTAGTCATTTGATTCTGTATACGCATCATTTACTTAAGGATTTTTAACTAAACCTTTTGGTAAAACAAATAAACCATAACTTTGAAATTCTTGTTTAAATTAAACTTTTGTGATTTATGTGTTTTATAGATGTTTATTAATAATAGTCATGTAGTTGCTAAGGTTGATTTGATTGCTAGTTCAACATGAGAAGCAACGTTCTACACATAATCCAAAGATCATCATCTTTAATAAGTTATAATGACAACAATGTCGATAGTGAAACAGGTTATTTAAGTACCACTTGCTGTCAACAATAAAACATTGTTTGGAACTTAAAGTCTTTACTATCAAGTCACCTTCGATCCACTCCTTACGACATTGGCGAAGAACCACCTCGCAATTTGAAGCGTCGACCTCTTGTTTCTAAGTGTCGTCGTTAACCCCCATACCCTTTATTATAAGCATTCATATATTACTAAGGGGTTGTTTGGTAGCCTCTTAATGATTATTCAGAGGCTACCTCTTAATAGTCCATAACCTCTTAATGGTTAAGAGGTAACTTTAAGTCTGAATGGTTAAGAGGCAACCATTAAGATGTTATCATATTGGTACTATGCAGGGTTAAGTGGTTAACCATATTGTTTATTATAAGGGGAAATATTATAAAAAAACACTAAATTTTTTGTTTTTTCTCACTAAAGTCATTCAACAATTTTTTACACATAAAAAACACGGCACTTTATGTATAACTTTATATTTGAGTTTTGTTTGCAAAAATAGAATATTCAATCATCTTTTTTTTTTTTTTTGAAAGGTGAACTTCATTAAAAAAGGCGCGTCCTCAAAACGAGGACCGGCCAAAAACCATTACACCATATACAATGGGTATCCGACCCAATTCTTCCAACTAATGTCTTTAAAACGAGATCTATTCTTTAACCACAAAAAGACAAAGACTAGATACTAGCTATGACCTCTATCACTTTTGGTTCTTTACCACGAAACAATTTCTCGTTTCGGGCCTTCCAAATCAACCACATTGTAATCATGACAATGCCGCCAACAATCTTTTTAGCCCATTTGTTCCCATCAAAGTATCTAGACAGTTGAAGAATATTCAGTCATCTAACTCGTTTACTTTCATAATATGATTTAATTTTAGATAAGACTGAATTACAAGTTTTGTCTTTTAGCTTTATACCCGACTGCAAAGAATGCCCTTTAAGTTTAAAATTGATTGATTTTGTACTTTATGTATCAAAATCATGCACGTTATGTCCTTTATGCCTAACTCAGTTATTTTTCTCTGTTAAATTTGACCACTCAATGGGTAGTTTAGTCTTTTTATCATTTTATTTAAATAATGTTAATAAATAAAACAAAAATAATTTTAAAAATTAATATATATCTATATATATATATAGTGTAAGTATATGAAGAAAACCTTAGTTATAGTGTAAACCATGAAAACTCATCTTGTGGCTTAGAATGAGCCACATCACCTAAGAAAATAATGATTTAATATTGTGGAGAAGGGTATAAAAGTAATTTCCTCACCTTGTCACTTCACCATCCTTATCACCTTCTCTCTCTCTCCATATATATATATATATTGTTTCTCAATCTCTCTCTTCATTTTATTTCACCTTCTCTCTCTCTCTCTCTCTCTCTATATATATATATATATATATATATATATATATATATATTGTTTCTCAATCTCTCTCTTCATTTTATTTTCAAATTCAGATCATTCCATCCTCTCTCTACCTCTCTCTGTCTCTCTCTAGAACCGCCATCACCACCACCACAACCACCATCGACCACCCTAACCACCACCGTCTACCACAATAATCATCGCGTAACCAATAAACACGACCACCACCATCATCTATCCTCTGAAAACAACACAACCACCACCATCATCATCTCGAAAGATCCTACAATAGAGCATCGAACAACCTATAACAGAGCAACTGATGAACGCTCCTACACAACAGAGCATCGTCATCATATCAAGGTTATTATTATTATTATAAGTTGGATCTGGATCTGGATAATTTGGTGTTGATCAAACTTGAATCTTGATGAGTTTTTAAATATTTGTTTGTGTTTTCACTAAATTTCATATTGTTTCTCCTTTGGAGGTCTCTGGAATCTTTGATGAGTTTTCTTTGAAGTTGACTTATGAATGGGAAAGTACTATTGGAGATAGATTGTAATTTAATGACTTTTTATAGTTTTATGTTTTTGACTCATTCTGACTAATTTTAGTGATTTTGAATGAGTTGGTGTTTTTGCAAGGAGTGTATGTTTAATCAAATGCTTGAATTGAAAAAAAAAACTTATGCACTCCATGTGTTTGATGAAATGCCTGACTGGGTTAACATGTGTTATTCTGTTAGTATGTTAGATGTTAATGGTGAATGTATGGAAGGTAGTTATAAGGATTTTGTGTTTTGGATATATAGATGTCCATTTAAAGTTAATGGTGAATGTATGGAAGGTAATTATAAAGTTTTTTTTTGTGTTTTGGATATATGCACTTCATGTGTTTGATGAAATGCCTGACTGGGTTAACATGTTTTACTTATGTTAGTATGTTAGAAGTTAGTGGTGAATGTATGAGAAGTTAGTTATAATGTATTTTGTGTTTTGGACAAATGGATGTTCATTTAAAGTTAATGGTGAATGTATGGAAGGTCATTATAATGTCTTTTGTGTTTTGGATATATGCACTCCATGTGTTTGATGAAATGCCTGACTGGGTTAACATGTGTTACTTATGTTAGTATGTTTAGATGATGAGTTGGTCACACCGTTTAACACCTCATCTATTGTTTTGCAGTTGATAACGAAGACCCCCCGGTTATGTTAACATACGAAGTCCAAGGAAGCCGAGAAAAATATGTAGAAAACCTTTTGAATAGCGTCTTCTTTTTGGTATTCAATTTATAGAATTATTAGATTTATTTTATTAAAGTGGTTAATAGTTTGTAATGATACTTTGTAATAACGTGTGTTAATAGTTTGAATGCTTTATTTCTCAGTAAACCTATTAAGTTAAAGTGGTCAATAGTTTGTAATAATGTGTGTTACCAAATAACACGTGTTAACCTATCACGCAACATTAACACATGTTACCCTTCCATGCAGTTCATTTGAATTCATGGGCAGGTTTATCTCTTTTTTCAATAGTTTGTAATGATAGTTTGTATGTTTTTTATTTCCTAGTAAATTCATGAAGTGAAAATTATAGTGGTAAGCAAGATAGGGTAACATATGTTAACAACAGGCAACTTATAAATACCTTTGATGCAATCTTTTTTTCATAATTTTTTGATTCACCAGCAAGATAGGAGGGCATGTGAGATGGGATAACACATGTTACAAAAACTTCATTTGTGCCTAGTAAACTTTTACTCTTTTGGTGAAATATTCTGCCTTAACATGTGATGTACAAATATCAAATATTTATATAACCCTATAATGGATGGTAGGTGTTAGTTTCCGTATGTGGTCCACTGTTAAACATGTGTTATTCCTAACACGTGTTATCTTATCATGTGTTAACATGTGTTACCCCTAACATGGGTTATCATATCTCGCATACCCTCCCATCTTCTTTGGGAATCGAAGAATTATAATAGGACATCCATAAAAGGGTTTGAAAACGGTGACAGTCGATCAAAACATACAAAAAAAAGGATAAGAGCAGACAGACAAAAGGGACAACAAAAAAACTAACATGTGTTAAATGTTGCCACATGATAAGATAAGGTTCAGGCCAATAATATGTACCAACCAGTGACTGGCTCATGCATTACTAATAGGAACTTAAATCAAAAGGGGACACCAAAGTCGGGACACATAGTTTTTATCCATCACGTGTTAACATGTGTTATCCCATTTCATATGACCTCCCATGTTTTTTGGGAATCAAAATAAACTGTACCAGGAGTTTGACTTACCATTACAATAGGACATCCATAAAAATAAACTAACATGTGTTAAATGTTGTCCCATGATAAGATAAGGTTCAGGACATTAATATGTACCAACCAGTAACCTGGTTCATGCATTACTAATAGGGAGTTATTAATAGGAACTTAAATCAAAAGGAGACACTAAATTCGGGCCACATAGCTTTTATCCCATATCATATGCCCTCCCATTTTTTTGGGAATCAAAATAAACTGTACCAGGAGTTTGACTTACCATTACAATAGAACATCCATAAAAATAAACTAACATGTGTTAAATGTTGTCACATGATAAGATAAGGTTCAGGACATTAATATGTACCAACCAGTAACCTGGTTAATGCATTTCTAATAGAGAGTTACTAATAGGAACTTAAATAAAAAGGAGACACCAAAGTTGGGCCACATAGCTTTTATCCCATCTCATATGCCTTCCCATTTTTTTTTGGGAATCAAAATAAACTGTACCAAGAGTTTGACTTACCATAACAATAGAACATCAATAAAAATAAACTAACATGTGTTAAATGTTGTCACATGATAAGATAAGGTTCAGGACATTAATATGTACCAACCAGTAACCTGGCTCATGCATTACTAATAGGGAGTTACTAACAGGAACTTAAATCAAAAGGAGACACCAAAGTCGGGCCACATATCTTTTATCCCATCATGTGTTAACATGTGTTATTCCTAACATGTGTTATCCCATCTCATATGACCTCCCATGTTTTTTGGGAATCAAAATAAACTGTACCAGGAGTTTGACTTACCATTACAATAGAACATCCATAAAATAAACTAACATGTGTTAAATGTTGTCACATGATTACATAAGTTTCAGACCAAATTTTAGTTTCCACTTCATAAGTTTATGAAGAAATAAAGCATACAAACTATTAACACGTGATATTACAAAGTAGCATTAAAAACTATTGACCATTTTAACAAAATAAATCTAGTAATTCTATACATTGAGTACCAAAAAGAAAACGTTATTCAAAAGTTTTTCTACATATTTTTTTAGGCCTCCTTGGACTTCATATGTTAACATAACTGATGGGGGTCTTCATTATCAACTGCAAAACAATAAATGAGGTGTTAACCGGTGTGACGAACTCATCATCTAAACAAACTAACAGAAGTAACACATGTTAACCCAGTCAGGCATTTTCATCAAACACATGGAGTGCATATATTCAAAACATAAAAGACATTACAATTACCTTCCATACATTCATCATTAACTTTTAATGGACATCTATATATCCAAAACACAAGAAACCTGATAACTACCTTCCATACATTCACCATTTCTAACACACTAACAGAAGTAACACATGTTAACTCAGTCAGACATTTTAGCAAACACATGGAGTGCATATATCCAAAACACAAAAGACCTTATAACTAACTTCCATACATTCACCATTAACTTCTAACATACTAACAGAAGTAACACATGTTAACCCAGTCAGGCATTTCATCAAACACATGGAGTGCATATATCCAAAGACAAAATACATTATAACTACCTTCCAATCATTCACCATTAAGTTCTAACATACTAACAGAAGTAACACATGTTAACCCAGTCAAGCATTTCATCAAACACATGGAGTGCACATATCCAAAACACAAAAGACATTATACATAACCCTTTTTCTTTAAACAATATAAACCCTTTTTCAGCAAAAGACATTATAATTACCTTTATATACGTTAACCACTGCCTATTATTATATCTACGAAAAAAAGACATGATTAAACATGTTTTGGGGCACACTAAAAATAAAGCAAACCAAGTAAAAAAAAAAATCTTTCCTCTTTATTGTTATAATATAGAACTCATCAAACACACAAAGAGGGAAACCTATCAAACACACAAAGAGGGGAACCCATCAAACACACAAATCTTCTATCTTTATTGTTATAATACATAATCCCTTTTTTAAACATATAAATTAAATTTAATCAAAAATTTATATACGAAAATAGGGGAACCCATAATCGACTCAAAACCATAGATAAAACCCTATTACCTTTTGTGTAAGACAAAAAACGATTGATAGTGAGAGAGACGGATGAGTGTAAAGAAGGATGAATGACAAAGGGTTTAGTTTGATGACGATGGGTTTTGTTGTTGTGACAAAGAGGAAGACAGAGATACAAGTTAGGTTGATGATGATGTTGGATCAGTATATTGCTCTTTTGGTTAGAATTTGCTAGTTGACACTTAAGTGTTTAGCAAGTTCTTGGTGAGTGATAGCACAGCGGAATGTTATATAAGTTTAAAGCTACACTTATCAACAGGAGTTATTACTCCCCCTGGATTCAAGAACTAATAAATGATAAGTGTTTATTGAGAATCTAAGTATTAAATGAGAATGAAACACTTTGACAGATTCTCAGTAAACACGAAATGGAAATAACAATAATAAGTGTTGAAGGATTTTTTGTATTAAAATCAATGTCTAAAACAGATGGATGAACCCTTCTATTTATAGACTTTACAAATACATGAACCTTGCCAAAAGCAAGTTCAGAAACAAGTTGCAACAAGTTGCAGTCTTGGAACTTGTACATAAAGCAAAAAGAAACATTAAAGTAATAAACTACTGATATACAAAGGCGGTGGAAAAGATCTTCTGTAAGTACTGATGAATGACAAACTACTGATGAGTAGTTTGTCTTCAGTAGTTCTTCAGTAGAAGTGTCTGGTTTGAACTTCAGAACTTCTGATGACTTTCTTCTTCAGTACTTCTGAATCTCTTTTTCAGCAGTTTGATCCTTCTTCTTCAGCAGTTCTATACTTAGAATATTTTGACAGAAGTGAATTAGACTAAGGTTTGCAAAAGTGGTTTCACCAATCCTTTTTGTCCTAACAATCCCCCTGGATTGATGAAGCCAAAACCTTACTAATTCCTTATTGTTCTTTTCTGTCCTTCACAATTTTCCATATTCCTTTGAACATGGAATTCTTGAGCTGGTTCAGTTGATCATCAGTAAGAGACCCTTTTTGTGGTTCTAAGTGTTGGATTGTAAGCAGGTCTTTGGTTGATAGTTTCTTCAGTTCATTCATCGACCTATATGCCCTGCTTGTTTGATCTCTTCTTGTCACAAGTACTGAGTTTCTATCAATAAAGGACCATCTGATGATTGGTACTTTAGACTTGTCAAAGTCTGCAGTGTAGGGAACCATGGTGGTACCCTAGGTTTCTCCTAAGTGTTGAATGTTTTCAACTTCAGTGACTCTCAGGTGGGATTCACTTCCCTGCTGTTGTTCCATCACATTAGGTATCTGAAATGTTGGCAAATGATGTTCAGTTACTACCTTGGTGTGCAGTTTGTCTGTGATGGTCTTCTGGATTTGATATGCAAAGGTGGAAGGATCCCTGAATTGTGTGAGCAGAGGCTTTTCTTCTATATCAAAATCAGAATGGACTACTATACTACCTTCTAGTAGTACCATCCTGAAATCAGTCTTCACTTTCTCCTCTGACTTCTTTCTTTGTGTAGCTGGTCTTCTTTGAACACCAGAAGTTCTAACTACTGAAGTTGAAGCTTCAGCAGTTTGAAACTTCTCTGGATTAGCAGCCCCTGTAGCCTTATATTTTCTATATGTGTCCACCAATCTTTCTTCTTTCCATTTGGACACTAAGGCTTTTGAACCATAACCATTAGCTACCAGTTCTTCTATCATCTGAGCTCTCTTGGCCTTTGTGTCTTTACTTGTTGCAAGTTTATCTGCAATAAGTTGAGCTCTTCTTGTCAGTTCTTCCACAGAGAGTCTCTTCAATGTGTGGGCTTTGATTTTGCTGTTCTTTATAATGTAAGACATCAGTTGATGTCTTTTGTCTTCTTCAGCAATCTGATCTAGGCTAGCCTGCCTTTGGAGTTCAGCTTCATAAGCCTGAAGTTTTTCTTCATGGCTTAGATCCAAGTCATCCCTTTCTTCCAGTGTTTTCCAGATCTGATTTTCTCTGGCCTTCTTTTGGGCTGCCACTAAACTCTTCTCAAGTAGTTCTGCAGATTGAGAGATTGGAGAAGGGTTTAGCACAGTCATTGTGGTAACTGTTGTAGTAGGCCTAGTAGGAGCAGAAGTTGGTTGAATAGGAGCAGTTGATCTGGAAGGGTCAGCAGTTTGAGTTTTGGAAGTGTTAACTGTGACACCCCAGGAAAATCCCACATCGGCCGTGGCCAGGAGAGATCCTTGGTTCATAAGTAATGTCTTGCCTCTTAAATCACCAACGCGTTTTGAGGCTTAATGTTAGTGGATGAGATGAGAACTCTACAGTTAAGCGTGCTCAGGTGGGAGAAATTCCAGGATGGGTGACCTCCTGGGAAGTCTCCACTTGGGCAACCAAAAACAAATCCGTGAGCTCTAGATGGGCAAAGCGGACAATATTGGTGGTGAGAGGGGCGGGGTGTTACAGATGGTATCAGAGCCACTCCTGTGCCGTTCGGGATGGTGGGTGAATACCTCATCAGGGACGATGAGACTCTAACCTCATCAGGGACGATGAGACTCTAACGGGGGGGGGGGGGGGGTGAATGTGACACCCCAGGAAAATCCCACATCGGCCGTGGCCAGGAGAGATCCTTGGTTCATAAGTAATGTCTTGCCTCTTAAATCACCAACGCGTTTTGGGGCTTAATGTTAGTGGATGAGAGGAGAAATCTACAGTTAAGCGTGCTCAGGTGGGAGAAATTCCAGGATGGGTGACCTCCTGGGAAGTCTCCACTTGGGCAACCAAAAACAAATCCGTGAGCTCTGGATGGGCAAAGCGGACAATATTGGTGGTGAGAGGGGCGGGGTGTTACATTAACTTCTGATGGGTTGACAACTTCTGAAGGTTTGTCAACTACTGAAGGATTGTCTTCAGTACTTTCTGATTCTTCATCAGAACTTTGGCCATCAGAGGTTTCGTCATTGTGCCCTTGGGATTCATCAGACTTTTCAGCATCTTCTATTTCTTGAATAGAGACCAAATTGTTGGGCCAGTTTTTCTTTTCTGGCTTGATTCTTCTGATCTCTTTCAAGGATAGCCACTCTTACCCTTATCCTGGCTTCGAATGACTCCTTAGGTTCCCTAATTTTCTCCCCCTTTTTGGATTCATCAAGTTTGGAAGTTGAGGGTTGGGAGAATTGACCTGTAAGATGAACAATCTGTTTGCTGTTGTAGTCAATCTTGTTGGACAGATCGTTCATCTTTGTCTTGATCACTCCAAATTGGTTCTTGATTGACAGCTCCAAGTCAGCTGTGTATGTTTGGAAGTGATTCTTGATGAGAGTGTTCATCATGTGGTACAGGGGACCATCTGGGCTGCATAGCTGGTTCATGTCTATGCTTGTTTGCCCAGGGAATTG
Organism: Ambrosia x helenae; assembly: GCA_030844895.1. Classification (NCBI taxonomy): domain Eukaryota; kingdom Viridiplantae; phylum Streptophyta; class Magnoliopsida; order Asterales; family Asteraceae; genus Ambrosia; species Ambrosia x helenae. Next base: position 126,779,421 of record CM061231.1, read on the forward strand.
GGTAGGCATTTGTAGTGAGGGGTGTGTTTTTGGGTGATCTTCTTGTTGTACAGAAGATGCCACTCTAGGGGAATCATGGATTGAGTGGGCTTTAACCTGAGATGGTGTGACTAGCTTCTTGAGCTTAGAGACACCAGGTGCAGGACCTTCACTTGTAGCCGTCAATTCAGTAGTTTGGTGTTTTGAAACATCATCCAAATCAATGGAATCATCTGAATCCCTGATTACATCCTCAATGAGGACTGTATCAGTTACATCATGAGCTAAGCCCAACTCAGTTGTCTCATGTACCTCTTGTTCTTGGTTCAGAGGATTTCCTACCTCAGGCATTAAGCCTTCATCAGTAGTTGCCACAGTTGAGGTCTTAGCTATATTACTTCTGTCCTCAGGTCCACCACTGGGTGGTAAATGAGTAGTAGCAGCCTCAAAAGTACCAAAAGTTTCTAAGTTTGGGCTTAGAGACTCTGGTTCATCCTCATCTCTTTGGTTAGGGCTTTGAGTGTCCACATCCATGTCACTTTCTGAGGCTATGTCCCCTGTTTTATGTGGTTGATGGGGACTGACATGTGTAGATGGGACTTTCTCTTTTAGCCCAGAGAGAAGTTTGGCTATTTCAATGTCTGGTTCAGAAATTTGGGGTGCTGGTTCAGTAGTTTGGGCAGTGGGTTCAGCAGTTTCAAAAGAAGAATCAATTGGAATAGTTTTCTTAAGTCTTTTTCTTTTGAAAAGTATTGTTATTGGTGCTCTTGGTGGTGTTTGAGATGGATGAGACTGAGAGGATGTTTCAGTCACATCTTTAAGAAGTGCAGATTGCACAATAGTTTGTTCAGGCATCTCAACCTCCTGAACAGCTTTTCTTTTGGGTTTGGTGGGTTTTTGTTTTGTTATCTTGGGTTTCTTGGCCTTTGGTGGAGTAGGTTTGGAAGATGAGGGTTCCATGGGGACTGGTTCTGGTTCCCCTTGGTCATCTTCTGGCCAGGCAGCCTGTTTGTTGTGCCTTGAGTATGCTTGTGAGGTTAAGGGTTTCAAAATTTCAGTTTTACCCACAAGCACCTCATTACCCAGTTCAGATATTATGCATTGCATAATGAACCTTGGATATAACAAAAACTTTTTCTTAGTGTTATTGTGATGTAACACCAACTCATTAAAGAAAAGTTTTGATGCCCTGAAATTTGTTTCATTCACAATGGAATGAAATATTGGTTGAAAGGTTGAGGGCATCTGGTCATAAGACCCTGTTTTAGGACTCAAGCACATAATAATATAATTAAACAAAAGTTTATATTTTGGTTCAAAATACTTTTTAAAGATAGTAGCTTGTGAGAGAGTACCTTGATAACCACACTCAGTCATGGTTAGGTGGATTGCAGAGTTGTCAAACTTCTCAGGGGCATTCACATCATTCAACCCCAGTCTGTCTGCAAGTATGGCGGTGTAATGGCCATTTGTCTCCCTTTAATTGTTGAGTTGAGGGAGATAATTTCATCATCCACCATCACTGTCTCAGCATTAGCCCAGAACTCATTGAGAGTTTCAGGATGTATTGGTGGGTCTATTGTGAGAGCGGTGAGATATTGGGATTTGACGACGAGATCAATGATCTCATCATATTGGGACCAGCCTTCTTGTTTTTCTAAGTAGGCTCTGAGATTGTGTCCCTGTTTAAGAACTAAAGCCATGTGGTTTTGTGTGTGTTGATGAATCGAACAGTGTTTTTGTGTTGCAGGTTCAGGGGTTTGAGAGCTTTCTTGAGAGAGAAGGAGGGAATTTTTGTGTTTGAATGGATAAGTGTTGAAAAAAGATATTTATCAGAAGTTTTTAACCGCTTGGATCTTCTTTATTAGAAGTTTTAAACCGCCTAGGTTAAAAATCTCTTTATCAGAAGTTTTAAACCGACTAGGTTAAACTTCTGATGATGGGAAAAGTCAGATTTGCCCTTTTTGACTAAACTGCTGATGAAGAATTATCTTCATCAGTAGTTCCCATTTTCTCTTCAGCAGTTTTGAACAGCTGATGAGAAATTCTTTATAAATGCTTTATTCATAACTTCTGAAGGTTGTTTTATCAGAAGTTAATCACTTTTTAGAAAATATCCCCATACTGATGTTTTGTTCATCAGTAGTTTCTCTCTTTTCAGAAGTTTTTCAAGTTTTTGAAAACAGATGTAAGTGAAAAACAAAAAAGTTGCGCAGAAAAATAAAGAGAAACACTTACAAATTTAGCATCCCTAGCATGGATACTAACTTCTGAAATGTTGATGTGTCAAGGGGTTTAGTGAAAATGTCAGCTATTTGATTAGATGTTGCTACATGTTTCACTTCAATCTTGCCTTTTTATAGCAATCTCTTATGAAATGATACCTGATTTCAATGTGTTTAGTCTTTGAAAACTGAACAGGATTTTGAATGATGCTAATGGCAGATTTGCTGTCTACAAGCAATGGTGTCTTGGTCTATTTGATTCCATAATCAAGAAGTTGATATTGGAGCCATTGTATCTGTGATGTACAACTTGCAGCTGCAATGTATTCAGCTTCAACAGTTGAAGTTGCAACAGATGTTTGTTTCTTTGATTGCCAGGACACTAGACAGTTTCCCAAGAATTGACAACCACCAGATGTTGATTTTCTTGACATTTTACACCCTGCATAGTCACTATCTGAAAAAGCTGATAACTTGGTATTGCTTGAAGCAGGATACCAAATTCCAAGTGTGGGAGTTCCTTTCAGATATCTGAAAATTCTTTTGACTGCAATAAGGTGTGATTCCCTAGGAGATGATTGATATCTAGCACAGACACATGTTGAAAACATAATATCTGGTCTAGAAGCAGTTAGATATAAAAGGGAACCTATCATACATCTATACATGGTTTGATCAACCTGTTTTCCTTGATCATCTGGTTCAACTTGTGTGGTTGGTGTCATGGGAGTGGAACATGATTTACAGTCTTGTAAAGAAAATTTGTTTAATAATTCTTTAACATATTTTGATTGATGTATAAAAGTTCCATTTGTTTGTTGTTTAATCTGCAGTCCCAAAAAGTACTGCAGTTCCCCCATTGTACTCATCTCAAATTTTGATTGCATGAGTTTCTTAAATTCATCACACAATTTTGTGTTTGTTGAACCAAAAATGATATCATCAACATATATTTGAACAAGTAAGACATGATTTTCAACATGTTTTATGAAAAGAGTTTTATCAATGGCACCTCTTGTGAAGTTATTTTTGAGTAAAAAGGTTGAAAGTGTATCATACTAGGCTCTTGGAGCCTGTTTGAGCCCATAAAAAGCTTTGTCTAGTTTGTACACCCACTCAGGATGAGAAGGATCCTCAAACCCAGGTGGCTGACAAACATGCACTTCCTCTTTTATCTTTCCATACAAAAATGCACTCTTGACATCCATTTGATAAACTTTTATTTTGTTGGAAATGGCATAGGCCAGAAATAACATGATGGCTTCAAGCCTTGCAACTGGAGCAAAGGTTTCATCATAGTCAATTCCTTCTTCTTGAGAGTAACCTTGTACTACCAGTCTTGCCTTGTTCTTTATTATAATACCAGCTTCATCTTGTTTGTTCCTGAAAACCCATCTTGTGCCAATTGGTTGCTTGTTTGGTGGTAAGGGACAGATTTCCCAAACCTGTTGCTTGTTGAATTGAAGCAATTCATCTTGCATTGCCTGCACCCAATTGTTGTCTTTGAGGGCTTCCTGGTACTTCTTTGGTTCCAACTGTGAAATAAATGCTGAGAATAGACAAAAGTTGGAAAGCTGGTTTCTTGTAAGAACACCTGATGCAATATCACCCATGATTTGATCAAGTTGATGGTCTTTGTGTTCGATCAGTTGTTGTAAACCACTGACAGGTGTTGGTGGCTCATGTTCTTCAAACAAACTACTGAGGTCTATTATATCTGGTTCAGCAGTTTCAGTGTCTTCAGTAGTTGCAGGTGCTGAAGCAGATGTTTGAGTTTGTCCTTCAGTATTTGTTGAATCAAAAGTTTGTGAAACTTCTGATGGTTTTGAAATTGACTTAATGACTGTTTGAGGAGACCATGGTGCTGGATCCTCATCATCAAACCTTTGATCACCATAATAAGTAGGTTTGGATGAAGTAACAGTCTTTTCAGGTTCAAAATGAAAGTTGTCAAGGTCAAAGTGTTCAGTAGGATGTGCTGGAATGAGAGTGTGTTTTGACTCATTGAACTTGACATTCAGTGTTTCTTCTACTATCCTGGTTTTTGAGTTAAAAACCTTGTAGGCTTTTCTAGTTGATGAATAACCAAGAAAGTAACCTGAGTCAACTTTGGCAGCAAACTTTGAAATAGATTCCTTGATGTTCAAGATGAAACATTGACACCCAAAAGCCTTGAAAAAGGAGATAAGGGGCTTTATGCCATGAAGAACTTCATAGGCAGTCTTTGAATGTCTCTTGACAATAAGAACTCTATTTTGAACATAACATGATGTGTTAACTGCTTCTGCCCAGAAGTATAAAGGTAGGCCAGAATCAGCTAACATTGTTCTTGCTCCTTCTATTAAAGTTCTGTTCTTCCATTCTACCACACCATTTTGTTCAGGAGTTCTGGCAACACTGAATTGTCTAATAATGTGACACCGGCAAATTCTGGTTAACAACGTGGTCTAGATCAAAGTCTACCTTAGCGAGTCACGCGTATATTATACTTAACTGGGTTAGTTAAGTCGTGTTATGGTTCGGGAACTATCAGTTTAGTATAGAGGATCATCGGATGTTAGTCTAGAGGTGCATTAGATGTCAGTCCTTAACCAAGTGTACAAGTGGTGACGATTCGTAGAATCGTCAGAGCATAGGGAACATACAAGTATCGAGTCCCGGGAATTGGTGAACGGGGGTGAATATGTTTGTTTGCAAGTATTACGTGTTTACAATCATTATGTGACTTGTCGGTATGTGAAAATGTGTTAACATATGTTAAAACGGGGTTTAACGCGCAAAATACACGGAACCAACCCCTATAGGCGATTAGGGGAGGCTAATCGCCTATAGGGGATGCGATTGGGCCTCATTGGGGGCGATTTGGTGCTAATCGCATGCCCTAGGGGGCGATTAGACCCTAATTGCATGTAATGTCATGCGATTAGCAACCCTAATCGCGTGTAACTGCTGCATAATCGCATGGAACGTGCCGGATGACTAAAAACGAATATAAATACAATACTTGACCTCCTAAACTTCATATTAGCAACCCTAGTCGTCCCATAACTCGCCCAAACACACACACAACCTCTGGAACACGATTTTGGATCAAAACACAAGATTTCAAGCCTATTACATCAATCTATCACAAATCTAAGGTGTGGTTTTCATTCATGCAACCTTTATTAACGTTTTTATTGAATCCCTAATGGTCCAGACCTGTTTTAAAACAAATAAGTCTTCTGAAAATCGTTAATAAGCATTGTTAATCGGATTCTAACTATCATGCATGTTGTATATGTGTTTATGATTAAAAGATAGGGTTTTTATGATTCAAGAAGGATGATTAACATGTTATTAAGGTAGTTACAGATTGATGATGATAGCATGATGATGAAATCTGAGTTATTGTTAATTAGGGTTACGGTTTTGCATGCTAATGCGATGTTTCATGTTATGTGTATTGTCTTTAAGATACATGATTGCATTCAGGGCTGATAGATCGAGGTTAAACAAAGGATTTTGATGGATATATGTTTGATATAGTTGTTTGGTTGATATTTGATGTTTACACACGTTCTGGGATTGATTTGGAGTGTTAAACGCGCGAAAAAACCGGAACAGCAAGGCTGTAGGCGATTAGCAACCCTAATCGCCTATGCTATAGGCGATTAGGAGGCTAATCGCCTGATATGACACCCTAATCGCCTATAGTATAGGCAATTGGGGGGCTAATTGCCTTCGTTGCATGCAATTGTGATCCTAATTGCTAGTTAAGTCCTGAAATGCATGTCTTATGACCTAATCGCCTATAGACACATGATTTGCATGTCTTATGACCCTAATTGCCTATAGTATAGGCAATTAGCATTCCTAAATGCCTGTTGACTTTCATAATCGCTAGTTGACTTTTCCTAATCGCCTGTACTGCTGCTGTAAGTATATTTTGACATATCGGGACCCGATTTGACACCTAGGAACATGCTAGGAACCCCGTAACATATCTAATAACTTGGTAACATGTGTTCGGACTTATTTATGTGATACTTGAACTACGTGCTATAACTTGTTGGACTTTAACGTATGTTAAGTGTGTATTGCATGATTGTATGTTTGTGAGTACAAGTATAACACGGGGAGTCTCGGGTCACCAATGGGATGTCGAGTCTTGTACTTTGGGTTAATTTAACAGTCACGGTGTTTTCAAACGAACTTGGTTATGGTCTGGACATCTAGGGACTAACTAACCTACGGGTTATTAGTCTAAGTACTTGTAACTGTCATATGTTAGGTCGCCGCTTTACGGGGCTAGCATAGCTTGCTGATATTATTCGTATATCGAAGTAACGCAACCTAAGGTGAGTTTACGGCCCCTCTTTTAACTGGTTTCACTTTTCGGGGGAGAAAACATGTGTTAAACTTATGTTTTGGTAACAACTGTCATACTATGGGTTTCTATGGTTTACTATACGATCTTTGGAAGTCCTGGGGGAAACCATGAATGTGCGGGTTAGCACAACGGGGAAATGTGAATAGATCTATTGGGAGTAACCAACCCCGCTCGTCGGCTTGGAGGGTCGGGCGAGTGCATATTGTCTCAAACAGGAACAGGGTTACTATTCGGGCACAACATCTGGTTTGCGAGTTAGTAATGGTTTTCCAATCGTAGACGTAACAAAACATACGCCTAGCTAGCGTACTTTGGTTTGCAAATTGTTATAGTATGGACAGGTTGAACTTGGTACTTGATTACAAAACCTGTAAACTCACCAGCATTTTTGTGCTGACGTAAACTCTTACATGTTTTCTCAGGTCGCTAAGGTAGCACAATGAAACTAGGGCGCACGCGTCTGCACGGCGTCTAGTTAGGATTGCATGGTTTTCAAACGTTGAACATTTGGGTTACTTTTGGATTATGTTTTGAGAATAAGCTTCCGCTGTATTTGGGGATTTTAAACTATGTTTTTGAAATTGCATATGTTCATTTAGATTTGTTTATTGTGATCGTTGGTTTGGATCCTGGTTTGTCATGCGCCTCGCGGTAAAACTCCGCAAGTGGATTTTGAGGGTGTGACAAATAATCCCTTTAGACAAACAGAATTCATCCAGAGTTTTGTTCAAGAACTCTGTCCCATTATCACTTCTAATGGTTTTGACAGGTAGAGAGTATTGTTTCTCTACTTGTAGAATGAAGAACTTGATGATTTCAGCAGCCTCATCCTTGGAAAATAAGAAGAATACCCATGTAAATCTTGAGTAGTCATCAATGATGACTAAGCAGTACTTCTTCTTACCAAGGCTCATGATTTTTACAGGCCCAAATAAGTCCATATGGAGTAGTTGAAGACATGCAGTTGTTTTTGATTCTTCAATAGACTTATAGGAGGACTTATGCTGTTTTCCCTTTAAACAGGATACACAGTGTTCTTGACACTGGTATACTTTTAAGGGTAGACCTCTGACCAAGCCCATTTTTGTGACTTTATTTATGGTTTTAAAGTTCACATGGCCAAGTCTCCTGTGCCAGAGATCAGTTTCTGAAGTTGATGCCCTTGAGAAGAAATAGGTAGTGTTGTTCAGTACTTTGTCTTTTTCAATGTCCACTGCATAGACATTGCCACATCTTTTGGCTATTAGCAAAGTATGATCTTCAATGATCTTCTCTATCAACTTCTGGCCTTCTGGTGATATGATCTTGCATGCTGTCTTTGTGAAAAAGGAAGAATATCCTTTATCACACATTTGTGACACACTTAGCAAGTTGTACTCAAGGTTTTCAACCAGATTGACCTTGTCAAACTGTATTTTGCCAGAGGAGACATTGCCATGTCCTAGCACATATCCCTTAGCATTGTTCCCAAAGGATACAGATCCATCTCTTTGACTGATAAAATTGTTTATCAGGTATCTGCATCCTGTCATGTGCATTAAGCCTCCACTGTCTACATACCAAATGCTATTTAAGCCTCTGGAAACTCTCTGCACAAGATAGCAAATCATTTAGATTTAGGAACCCAAGCCAGTTTGGCTTTGGGTTTGCTCTTGAGAACATTTACAGTTTGTTCTTGACCAAGTTTAGAAATCCATGTCTTTTTGGCAATGGATTTTGCATTAAGAACAATGGTGGTATCCTTTTGAGGACCACCATCTACTTTGGTCATCAGTAGTTCTACCAAGTTCATAAGATCTTTAATCTCAGCAGTTTGTGAAACTGCTGATGATTCAGGTCTAACTACTGAAAGAGAATTTTGAGAAAAAGACTTTTGTTGAGATTTTGTCTTTTTCTAAGAAAAGGTTTTTGCTGGTTGTTGTTTCTTGGGAGAAAAAGTTTTTACATAATCATTCTTGATTTGTTTCCCCACAACCAGTTGTTGATTTTTCTTATTGAACTGAATGCCTTTTCTATATCTGCAAAATTCTGTTTTGTGGTTGAACAGACCACAAATTTCACATTCTTTTGTCTTTTCTTTCAAAGACAAATCTCTGACTGTTTTGATTAGTTTTAGGTCATCAGTAGTTTTCAGGTTCTCAACTCCTGATGTAGTTGAAACTACTGATGGCTTAAAGTCAGATTTAACCAGTACTTCTGAAGAACTTTCTTTGAGTGACTTTAGAAAGTTTTCATGGAAAGATGTGCATTCTTCCTCTTCAGAAGTTTCACCTGAAACAATTTTTCTCCAATCTTCAGTAGTTTTGGGAAAGAAATCTGTTGGTGTTTCAGTGTGATTGTACCCTATGCCAAACCTAACATTTGAAGCACTTTGTTTGTTTAGCAATAATTGGTACCCCTTACAAGATTCCACCCATTTTTCACATGTGACCTTGGTGTCAGCAAGCTCTTGTCTGACATTCCCTAGGTCATTAATCATGATTTTAATTTGTGCTTGGGTTTCAATAGCAGAGTTAGTTAATTTAGAAACTTCTTTTGTTTTTGCAGAAAGTTTTCTTTCTAAATCACATTTTATCTGAGTGAGTTTTCTCTCAGAATCTATCAACTTCTGGCCTTCTGGTGATATGATCTTGCATGCTGTCTTTGTGAAAAAGGAAGAATATCCTTTATCACACATTTGTGACACACTTAGCAAGTTGTACTCAAGGTTTTCAACCAGATTGACCTTGTCAAACTGTATTTTGCCAGAGGAGACATTGCCATGTCCTAGCACATATCCCTTAGCATTGTTCCCAAAGGATACAGATCCATCTCTTTGACTGATAAAATTGTTTATCAGGTATCTGCATCCTGTCATGTGCATTAAGCCTCCACTGTCTACATACCAAATGCTATTTAAGCCTCTGGAAACTCTCTGCACAAGATAGCAAATCATTTAGATTTAGGAACCCAAGCCAGTTTGGCTTTGGGTTTGCTCTTGAGAACATTTACAGTTTGTTCTTGACCAAGTTTAGAAATCCATGTCTTTTTGGCAATGGATTTTGCATTAAGAACAATGGTGGTATCCTTTTGAGGACCACCATCTACTTTGGTCATCAGTAGTTCTACCAAGTTCATAAGATCTTTAATCTCAGCAGTTTGTGAAACTGCTGATGATTCAGGTCTAACTACTGAAAGAGAATTTTGAGAAAAAGACTTTTGTTGAGATTTTGTCTTTTTCTAAGAAAAGGTTTTTGCTGGTTGTTGTTTCTTGGGAGAAAAAGTTTTTACATAATCATTCTTGATTTGTTTCCCCACAACCAGTTGTTGATTTTTCTTATTGAACTGAATGCCTTTTCTATATCTGCAAAATTCTGTTTTGTGGTTGAACAGACCACAAATTTCACATTCTTTTGTCTTTTCTTTCAAAGACAAATCTCTGACTGTTTTGATTAGTTTTAGGTCATCAGTAGTTTTCAGGTTCTCAACTCCTGATGTAGTTGAAACTACTGATGGCTTAAAGTCAGATTTAACCAGTACTTCTGAAGAACTTTCTTTGAGTGACTTTAGAAAGTTTTCATGGAAAGATGTGCATTCTTCCTCTTCAGAAGTTTCACCTGAAACAATTTTTCTCCAATCTTCAGTAGTTTTGGGAGAGAAATCTGTTGGTGTTTCAGTGTGATTGTACCCTATGCCAAACCTAACATTTGAAGCACTTTGTTTGTTTAGCAATAATTGGTACCCCTTACAAGATTCCACCCATTTTTCACATGTGACCTTGGTGTCAGCAAGCTCTTGTCTGACATTCCCTAGGTCATTAATCATGATTTTAATTTGTGCTTGGGTTTCAATAGCAGAGTTAGTTAATTTAGAAACTTCTTTTGTTTTTGCAGAAAGTTTTCTTTCTAAATCACATTTTATCTGAGTGAGTTTTCTCTCAGAATCTATCAACTTCTGGCCTTCTGGTGATATGATCTTGCATGCTGTCTTTGTGAAAAAGGAAGAATATCCTTTATCACACATTTGTGACACACTTAGCAAGTTGTACTCAAGGTTTTCAACCAGATTGACCTTGTCAAACTGTATTTTGCCAGAGGAGACATTGCCATGTCCTAGCACATATCCCTTAGCATTGTTCCCAAAGGATACAGATCCATCTCTTTGACTGATAAAATTGTTTATCAGGTATCTGCATCCTGTCATGTGCATTAAGCCTCACTGTCTACATACCAAATGCTATTTAAGCCTCTGGAAACTCTCTGCACAAGATAGCAAATCATTTAGATTTAGGAACCCAAGCCAGTTTGGCTTTGGGTTTGCTCTTGAGAACATTTACAGTTTGTTCTTGACCAGTTTGGCTTTGGGTTTACGGCCCCTCTTTTAACTGGTTTCACTTTTCGGGGGAGAAAACATGTGTTAAACTTATGTTTTGGTAACAACTGTCATACTATGGGTTTTCATGGTTTACTATACGATCTTTGGAAGTCCCGGGGGAAACCATGAATGTGCGGGTTAGCACAACGGGGAAATGTGAATAGTTCTATTGGGAGTAACCAACCCTGCTCGTCGGCTTGGAGGGTCGGGCGAGTGCATATTGTCTCAAACAGGAACAGGGTTACTATTCGGGCACAACATCTAGTTTGCGAGTTAGTAATGGTTTTCCAATCGTAGACGTAACAAAACATACGCCTAGCTAGCGTACTTTGGTTTGCAAATTGTTATAGTATGGACAGGTTGAACTTGGTACTTGATTACAAAACCTGTAAACTCACCAGCATTTTTGTGCTGACGTAAACTCTTACATGTTTTCTCAGGTCGCTAAGGTAGCACAATGGAACTAGGGCGCACACGTCTTCACGGCGTCTAGTTATGATTGCATGGTTTTCAAACGTTGAACATTTGGGTTACTTTTGGATTATGTTTTGAGAATAAGCTTCCGCTGTATTTGGGGATTTTAAACTATGTTTTTGAAATTGCATATGTTCATTTAGATTTGTTTATTGTGATCGTTGGTTTGGATCCTGGTTTGTCATGCGCCTCGCGGTAAAACTCCGCAAGTGGATTTTGAGGGTGTGACAGATTGGTATCAGAGCCAATGGTTATAGTGAACTAGGACTGCATGTAGAGTCTAGACTATAGCCGAGTCGCACACACTAGACGATCACTTAGTACTAAACATTATGGTGGATTACGTATGGGCTTGTCGGGGTGTCTCTAAATCATCTGACCTTCCTATGTTACATCATCCGTTCTATCTTATGTCAGGTTACTTACTTTTTAGGCAGTGTGGTATATTGGGGTAAATCGTGTACTTTTGAGATTTGTCCAAGGCTCGGACATCTCCCTTTCATACTCCAATAGAAACACTTGCCACGAACTACCGTAGCATTACGGTGTATAGCTAAGAGTCTATGTTCGGTGACTTGAACTTTGAACTAGGAGAACACTTGGAGGACCAGGTAGAGCGGTTTATCATTTTGGGTGCACACAAAATCATAAACCGAAATGCATGAAAGCCCTAGTGAGCTCTGGGTTTGAATGGATAGTCCTGAGTTGGATCTAGCTTTGATTTTGTGAATGCTAGTGGTTACCATTAGCTGTGAAACTAAATTTTCTCGTTCTTTCTGTCAGAATCATGTCTGGAGTACGAGGAGGACGTGGAGGTGGTCGCAATGGTGGGCGTGGTGGTGGTCGCGGTGGTGGTGGTCGTGGAGGTGTAAACCTATCACAGGAAGATTTAAACAACTTGCTACAAGCTGCCTTTCAGTTAGGGCACAATGGTGGTGGTAAGTTGATTTATCCACTTTTGCCTCATTAGTGAACCTTGTTTACATTCTTCGTGGTTTCTCATGCGTTTCATTTCAGGTGGTCCTGTTAACCCACCCCCACCCATGTGTACCTACAAGATGTTTCGGGACTGTAAGCCCCAGGAATTCTCTGGCACTGAGGGTGCGGTGAGTTTGCTCAGGTGGCTGGAAAAGGTGGAGTCAGTGTTTCTGATGTGTAACTGTCTCCCAGAAGATCGAGTCAAGTATGCTGCTGCTTTATTCCAGGATGTTGCTTTGACCTGGTGGAATAACATCACTCAGAATATGGGTATAGGGGAGGCGTATGCTATGCCTTGGGAAAATTTTGTTCAACTGCTGAAGCGAGAGTACTGTCCCAGGGAAGAAGTTCAGAAGTTAGAGCACGAGGTGTGGAACCTCAAGATGACTGGGTCCGAGATTGAAAAGTATACGGTAAGGCGTAATGAGTTGGCAGTGCTGTGTCCTGATCTGCATGTGCCAGAATATAGGAGGATTGAACACTATATCTCGGGGCTAGTACCAGAGATCGCAGGGTTGGTGGCTGCGGGAAATCATCCTACATACTCAGAGGTGGTCCGATCGGCTCACAGGATGACAAACTTGAAGGTGAATGAGGGTATCTTGCCTGCTAAGGGTTCGACTGTCAAGGCCCGGAGAGTAACAAGCGTAAGTGGGATAATGAGGGGAAAGGATCTGTGCCAGCACAGCAGGGTAAGAGATTCGATAACGGGGGTTCTTCTTCTGGTAACAAACAGGGTGGTTATACGGGAAAATTACCTAAATGCAACAAGTGTGGGCGTCATCATCAGGGGGACTGCGACCGTAATCGTTGCCATCGCTGTCAGCGATTTGGGCATTTTGCTAAAGACTGTCGGGCGACACTTCCATCGACCCAGGCCCCAACTACTAACTCGGCTCCTACTACTCAAGGAACTACGGGAAGACAGGGATGTTACAACTGTGGGGAGACTGGGCATTACAAGAAGGATTGCCCGAAACTGAAGCAGGGCGGGAACAACGGTAACGGGAACAACGGGGGCGGCGGCAGGAATGCATGTGCCTTCGTCATTGGAGCCGCTGAGGCTAGACAGGATCCTGACACAGTTACAGGTACGTTCCTTCTCAATAATCGCTCTGTTAGTGTTTTATTTGATTCCGGTGCCGATAAAAGTTTTATATCCATGGAAGTTAGTCGACTGCTAGATGTAGTACCCGTACCATTAGAGGCTAAGTATATAATTGAGTTGGCTGACGGTAAAAAGATTGAAGCTACTTGTATCCTTCGGGAGTGTCAACTAGAGTTGTCGGGTTTGTCGTTCCCCATCGACCTTATGCCGGTACCTTTGGGTAGTTTTGACGTTGTTGTAGGCATGGATTGGTTGTCTTTGTATCGTGCGGAGATCGTTTGTTACAAAAAGATTATTCGGATTCCTCTCCCTGATGGAGAATTCCTTTCTGTGTACGGTATCAAGGGCGGTGCTCCGCTAAATCTCATCTCCAGCATGAAAGCCCTTAAGTATCTTCGAAAGGGTTATTTGGCCGTTTTGGCACTTTTATCTGTTTCCTCTACCGATGAGAAGAAGATCGACGATATTCCTGTTGTACGTGAGTTTCCTGATGTATTTCCCGATGATTTATCTGGTCTTCCTCCCCATCGTCAGGTTGAGTTCGGTATTGATCTTGTACCAGGGGCTGCTCCTATTGCTCGGGCCCCCTACCGTCTTGCACCTCCCGAAATGCAGGAATTGTCCAGTCAGTTACAGGAACTCTTGGACAAGGGTTTCATCAGACCAAGTTCTTCCCCTTGGGGAGCCCCGATCCTGTTCGTTAAGAAGAAGGATGGAAGTTTCCGATTGTGTGTGGATTACAGAGAATTGAACAAGGTGACCATCAAGAACCGTTATCCTCTTCCACGTATCGATGATCTATTCGACCAACTCCAGGGTTCTAGCTACTACTCTAAGATTGATTTGAGGTCCGGTTATCACCAGTTGCGCGTAAGGGAAGCTGACGTTGCAAAGACTGCCTTTCGTACACGTTATGGCCATTTCGAATTCTTGGTCATGCCTTTCGGCCTCACAAACGCACCGGCAGTTTTCATGAATTTGATGAACCGCGTTTGCAAACCATATCTTGACAAGTTCGTCATTGTGTTTATTGATGATATCCTGATTTACTCCAAGAACAAGACCGAACACGAGGAACATCTGCGTTTGGTTTTGGAACTTTTGCGACGGGAACAGCTTTACGCTAAGTTCTCAAAGTGTGACTTTTGGTTACGCGAAGTTCAGTTCCTAGGACATGTGGTTAATGAACTAGGAATTCATGTCGATCCAACTAAGATTGAAGCGATCAAGGACCGGGGAGCACCAAAGACGCCAACTGAGGTGCGGCAATTTCTAGGCCTTGCGGGCTATTATCGTCGTTTCATTAAGGGGTTCTCGAAGATCGCTCAACCCCTCACCACTCTTACTCAGAAGGATAGAAAATTCGACTGGGGTGAACCACAAGAGTCGGCATTTCAAGAACTAAAGTCTAAACTTTGTTCTGCTCCTATTTTGTCCTTGCCTGAAGGCCCCGATGATTTCGTTGTTTACTGTGATGCTTCTATTCATGGTCTCGGTTGCGTGTTGATGCAACGCGAGAAAGTGATTGCGTACGCTTCTCGTCAACTCAAGGTGCACGAAAAGAACTACACCACCCATGACTTGGAGTTGGGTGCAGTGGTTTTCGCGTTGAAAATTTGGAGACATTACTTGTACGGTACCAAATGCACCATCTACACCGATCACAAGAGTCTTCAACATATTTTCGACCAACAACATTTGAACATACGACAGCGTCGTTGGATTGAACTTCTGAATGACTATGATTGCGCCATTAAGTACCATCCTTGCAAGGCGAATGTAGTAGCAGACGCCTTGAGCAGGAAGGAATCAATTAAACCTCGTCGCGTTCGGGCGTTGCAGCTCACCATTCATTCCTCTCTACCTGACCAACTCAGTTCTGCTCAGTTAGAAGCTTTGAAGGAGGAAAACCTTAAAGCTGAGACTATGCACGGTGCCGACAAGCACCTCGAGCGAAGGCCTGATGGCCTGCACTACTTCGCAGAACGCATATGGGTTCCTTTATTCGGAGGACTTCGGGAGCTTGTTTTAGATGAGGCTCACAAGTCCCGGTATTCTATTCATCCTGGTTCGGATAAGATGTACCAAGATCTGAAAATGCTTTACTGGTGGCCGAACATGAGGTCGGATATAGCCTCATATGTGAGCAAATGCTTGACCTGTGCTAAGGTCAAGGTGGAATACCAGAAACCGTCGGGTCTCTTGCAACAACCTGAAATTCCAGAGTGTAAGTGGGAACGGATTACAATGGATTTTGTCACGCGACTACCTAAGTCACCCAGCGGGAATGATAAGATATGGGTGATTGTTGATCGGTTGACGAAATCAGCCCATTTTCTCGCTATTAAGGAGACTGACACCATGGATCGTTTGGCCCGTATTTATCTGAAGGAAGTTGTTTCTAAGCACGGGGTGCCGGTTTCTATTATTTCGGATCGTGACTCCCACTTTACTTCTCACTTCTGGAAATCCTTGCACAAGGCTTTGGGTACCCAGCTGGACATGAGTACAGCTTATCACCCACAGACTGACGGACAGAGTGAACGCACGATTCAAACCTTAGAGGACATGCTGCGAGCATGTGTGATCGATTTTGGCAAGGTTGGGAAGCTCATCTACCGTTAGTAGAATTCTCTTACAACAACAGTTACCACACGAGCATCAAGGCAGCTCCGTTCGAGGCACTGTACGGGCGGAAATGCCGGTCTCCTCTTTGTTGGGCTGAGGTGGGTGAGAGTCAACTCACTGGGCCTGAGCTAGTGTACGAAACTTCGGAAAAGATCGTACAGATTCGTAACCGGTTGGCAGCGGCACGGGACCGGCAAAAGAGTTATGCTGATCAACATCGCAAGACATTGGAATTCCAAGTTGATGACAGGGTACTTTTAAAAGTTTCAGCGTGGAAGGGCGTCATACGCTTTGGGAAGCGTGGCAAACTCAACCCTCGGTATGTCGGTCCATTTACGATCCTGGAACGGATTGGACCGGTGGCGTATCGTCTTGATTTACCGACGGAGCTCGGCAACGTACATAACGTCTTCCATGTGTCCAACTTAAAGAAGTGTCTGGCTGACGAGTCTCTTATTGTTCCACTGGAAGAGATCAAGGTGGATGATCGTCTTCGGATTGTGGAAGAACCTGTTGAGATTCTTGATTACAAGATTCGTAGCCTACGTCATAGCAAGATTCGCATTGTTAAGGTTCGCTGGAACTCAAACCGGGGACCAGAGTACACTTGGGAACGGGAGTATCAGATGAAGTCTAAGTATCCTCATCTCTTTCCTAAGGAAGCGTTCGAATCGAGATATGTCTCCACTACAGCTGAATGAATCTCGGGGCGAGATTCCTTGTAACGTGGGGATGATGTGACAACTCGGGTAAATCTCTCTTTTGGTTTCTATCTTTTATCTGTTTCTTTCGTTATTCCTTGTGGTACTTGTGCAATTTTCGGGACGAAAATTCTTTTAACGTGGGGATGACGTGACACCCGGCAAATTCTGGTTAACAACGTGGTCTAGATCAAAGTCTACCTTAGCGAGTCACGCGTATATTATACTTAACTGGGTTAGTTAAGTCGTGTTATGGTTCGGGAACTATCAGTTTAGTATAGAGGATCATCGGATGTTAGTCTAGAGGTGCATTAGATGTCAGTCCTTAACCAAGTGTACAAGTGGTGACGATTCGTAGAATCGTCAGAGCATAGGGAACATACAAGTCTCGAGTCCCGGGAATTGGTGAACGGGGGTGAATATGTTTGTTTGCAAGTATTACGTGTTTACAATCATTATGTGACTTGTCGGTATGTGAAAATGTGTTAACATATGTTAAAACGGGGTTTAACGCGCAAAATACACGGAACCAACCCCTATAGGCGATTAGGGGAGGCTAATCGCCTATAGGGGATGCGATTGGGCCTCATTGGGGGCGATTGGGTGCTAATCGCATGCCCTAGGGGGCGATTAGACCCTAATTGCATGTAATGTCATGCGATTAGCAACCCTAATCGCGTGTAACTGCTGCATAATCGCATGGAACGTGCTGGACGACTAAAAACGACTATAAATACAATACTTGACCTCCTAAACTTCATATTAGCAACCCTAGTCGTCCCACAACTCGCCCAAACACACACACAACCTCTAGAACACGATTTTGGATCAAAACACAAGATTTCAAGCCTATTACATCAATCTATCACAAATCTAAGGTGCGGTTTTCATTCATGCAACCTTTATTAACGTTTTTATTGAATCCCTAATGGTCCAGACCTGTTTTAAATCAAATAAGTCTTCTGAAAATCGTTAATAAGCATTGTTAATCGGATTCTAACTATCATGCATGTTGTATATGTGTTTATGATTAAAAGATAGGGTTTTTATGATTCAAGAAGGATGATTAACATGTTATTAAGGTAGTTACAGATTGATGATGATAGCATGATGATGAAATCTGAGTTATTGTTAATTAGGGTTACGGGTTTGCATGCTAATGCGATGTTTCATGTTATGTGTATTGTCTTTAAGATACATGATTGCATTCAGGGCTGATAGATCGAGGTTAAACAAAGGATTTTGATGGATATATGTTTGATATAGTTGTTTGGTTGATATTTGATGTTTACACACGTTCTGGGATTGATTTGGAGTGTTAAACGCGCGAAAAAACCGGAACAGCAAGGCTGTAGGCGATTAGCAACCCTAATCGCCTATGCTATAGGCGATTAGGAGGCTAATCGCCTGATATGACACCCTAATCGCCTATAGTATAGGCAATTGGGGGGCTAATTGCCTTCGTTGCATGCAATTGTGATCCTAATTGCTAGTTAAGTCCTGAAATGCATGTCTTATGACCTAATCGCCTATAGACACATGATTTGCATGTCTTATGACCCTAATTGCCTATAGTATAGGCAATTAGCATTCCTAAATGCCTGTTGACTTTCATAATCGCTAGTTGACTTTTCCTAATCGCCTGTACTGCTGCTGTAAGTATATTTTGACATATCGGGACCCGATTTGACACCTAGGAACATGCTAGGAACCCCGTAACATATCTAATAACTTGGTAACATGTGTTCGGACTTATTTATGTGATACTTGAACTACGTGCTATAACTTGTTGGACTTTAACGTATGTTAAGTGTGTATTGCATGATTGTATGTTTGTGAGTACAAGTATAACACGGGGAGTCTCGGGTCACCAATGGGATGTCGAGTCTTGTACTTTGGGTTAATTTAACAGTCACGGTGTTTTCAAACGAACTTGGTTATGGTCTGGACATCTAGGGACTAACTAACCTACGGGTTATTAGTCTAAGTACTTGTAACTGTCATATGTTAGGTCGCCGCTTTACGGGGCTAGCATAGCTTGCTGATATTATTCGTATATCGAAGTAACGCAACCTAAGGTGAGTTTACGGCCCCTCTTTTAACTGGTTTCACTTTTCGGGGGAGAAAACATGTGTTAAACTTATGTTTTGGTAACAACTGTCATACTATGGGTTTCTATGGTTTACTATACGATCTTTGGAAGTCCCGGGGGAAACCATGAATGTGCGGGTTAGCACAACGGGGAAATGTGAATAGATCTATTGGGAGTAACCAACCCCGCTCGTCGGCTTGGAGGGTCGGGCGAGTGCATATTGTCTCAAACAGGAACAGGGTTACTATTCGGGCACAACATCTGGTTTGCGAGTTAGTAATGGTTTTCCAATCGTAGACGTAACAAAACATACGCCTAGCTAGCGTACTTTGGTTTGCAAATTGTTATAGTATGGACAGGTTGAACTTGGTACTTGATTACAAAACCTGTAAACTCACCAGCATTTTTGTGCTGACGTAAACTCTTACATGTTTTCTCAGGTCGCTAAGGTAGCACAATGGAACTAGGGCGCACGCGTCTGCACGGCGTCTAGTTAGGATTGCATGGTTTTCAAACGTTGAACATTTGGGTTACTTTTGGATTATGTTTTGAGAATAAGCTTCCGCTGTATTTGGGGATTTTAAACTATGTTTTTGAAATTGCATATGTTCATTTAGATTTGTTTATTGTGATCGTTGGTTTGGATCCTGGTTTGTCATGCGCCTCGCGGTAAAACTCCGCAAGTGGATTTTGAGGGTGTGACAAATAATCCCTTTAGACAAACAGAATTCATCCAGAGTTTTGTTCAAGAACTCTGTCCCATTATCACTTCTAATGGTTTTGACAGGTAGAGAGTATTGTTTCTCTACTTGTAGAATGAAGAACTTGATGATTTCAGCAGCCTCATCCTTGGAAAATAAGAAGAATACCCATGTAAATCTTGAGTAGTCATCAATGATGACTAAGCAGTACTTCTTCTTACCAAGGCTCATGATTTTTACAGGCCCAAATAAGTCCATATGGAGTAGTTGAAGACATGCAGTTGTTTTTGATTCTTCAATAGACTTATAGGAGGACTTATGCTGTTTTCCCTTTAAACAGGATACACAGTGTTCTTGACACTGGTATACTTTTAAGGGTAGACCTCTGACCAAGCCCATTTTTGTGACTTTATTTATGGTTTTAAAGTTCACATGGCCAAGTCTCCTGTGCCAGAGATCAGTTTCTGAAGTTGATGCCCTTGAGAAGAAATAGGTAGTGTTGTTCAGTACTTTGTCTTTTTCAATGTCCACTGCATAGACATTGCCACATCTTTTGGCTATTAGCAAAGTATGATCTTCAATGATCTTCTCTATCAACTTCTGGCCTTCTGGTGATATGATCTTGCATGCTGTCTTTGTGAAAAAGGAAGAATATCCTTTATCACACATTTGTGACACACTTAGCAAGTTGTACTCAAGGTTTTCAACCAGATTGACCTTGTCAAACTGTATTTTGCCAGAGGAGACATTGCCATGTCCTAGCACATATCCCTTAGCATTGTTCCCAAAGGATACAGATCCATCTCTTTGACTGATAAAATTGTTTATCAGGTATCTGCATCCTGTCATGTGCATTAAGCCTCCACTGTCTACATACCAAATGCTATTTAAGCCTCTGGAAACTCTCTGCACAAGATAGCAAATCATTTAGATTTAGGAACCAAGCCAGTTTGGCTTTGGGTTTGCTCTTGAGAACATTTACAGTTTGTTCTTGACCAAGTTTAGAAATCCATGTCTTTTTGGCAATGGATTTTGCATTAAGAACAATGGTGGTATCCTTTTGAGGACCACCATCTACTTTGGTCATCAGTAGTTCTACCAAGTTCATAAGATCTTTAATCTCAGCAGTTTGTGAAACTGCTGATGATTCAGGTCTAACTACTGAAAGAGAATTTTGAGAAAAAGACTTTTGTTGAGATTTTGTCTTTTTCTGAGAAAAGGTTTTTGCTGGTTGTTGTTTCTTGGGAGAAAAAGTTTTTACATAATCATTCTTGATTTGTTTCCCCACAACCAGTTGTTGATTTTTCTTATTGAACTGAATGCCTTTTCTATATCTGCAAAATTCTGTTTTGTGGTTGAACAGACCACAAATTTCACATTCTTTTGTCTTTTCTTTCAAAGACAAATCTCTGACTGTTTTGATTAGTTTTAGGTCATCAGTAGTTTTCAGGTTCTCAACTCCTGATGTAGTTGAAACTACTGATGGCTTAAAGTCAGATTTAACCAGTACTTCTGAAGAACTTTCTTTGAGTGACTTTAGAAAGTTTTCATGGAAAGATGTGCATTCTTCCTCTTCAGAAGTTTCACCTGAAACAATTTTTCTCCAATCTTCAGTAGTTTTGGGAGAGAAATCTGTTGGTGTTTCAGTGTGATTGTACCCTATGCCAAACCTAACATTTGAAGCACTTTGTTTGTTTAGCAATAATTGGTACCCCTTACAAGATTCCACCCATTTTTCACATGTGACCTTGGTGTCAGCAAGCTCTTGTCTGACATTCCCTAGGTCATTAATCATGATTTTAATTTGTGCTTGGGTTTCAATAGCAGAGTTAGTTAATTTAGAAACTTCTTTTGTTTTTGCAGAAAGTTTTCTTTCTAAATCACATTTTATCTGAGTGAGTTTTCTCTCAGAATCTATCAACTTCTGGCCTTCTGGTGATATGATCTTGCATGCTGTCTTTGTGAAAAAGGAAGAATATCCTTTATCACACATTTGTGACACACTTAGCAAGTTGTACTCAAGGTTTTCAACCAGATTGACCTTGTCAAACTGTATTTTGCCAGAGGAGACATTGCCATGTCCTAGCACATATCCCTTAGCATTGTTCCCAAAGGATACAGATCCATCTCTTTGACTGATAAAATTGTTTATCAGGTATCTGCATCCTGTCATGTGCATTAAGCCTCCACTGTCTACATACCAAATGCTATTTAAGCCTCTGGAAACTCTCTGCACAAGATAGCAAATCATTTAGATTTAGGAACCCAAGCCAGTTTGGCTTTGGGTTTGCTCTTGAGAACATTTACAGTTTGTTCTTGACCAGTTTGGCTTTGGGTTTACGGCCCCTCTTTTAACTGGTTTCACTTTTCGGGGGAGAAAACATGTGTTAAACTTATGTTTTGGTAACAACTGTCATACTATGGGTTTTCATGGTTTACTATACGATCTTTGGAAGTCCCGGGGGAAACCATGAATGTGCGGGTTAGCACAACGGGGAAATGTGAATAGTTCTATTGGGAGTAACCAACCCTGCTCGTCGGCTTGGAGGGTCGGGCGAGTGCATATTGTCTCAAACAGGAACAGGGTTACTATTCGGGCACAACATCTAGTTTGCGAGTTAGTAATGGTTTTCCAATCGTAGACGTAACAAAACATACGCCTAGCTAGCGTACTTTGGTTTGCAAATTGTTATAGTATGGACAGGTTGAACTTGGTACTTGATTACAAAACCTGTAAACTCACCAGCATTTTTGTGCTGACGTAAACTCTTACATGTTTTCTCAGGTCGCTAAGGTAGCACAATGGAACTAGGGCGCACACGTCTTCACGGCGTCTAGTTATGATTGCATGGTTTTCAAACGTTGAACATTTGGGTTACTTTTGGATTATGTTTTGAGAATAAGCTTCCGCTGTATTTGGGGATTTTAAACTATGTTTTTGAAATTGCATATGTTCATTTAGATTTGTTTATTGTGATCGTTGGTTTGGATCCTGGTTTGTCATGCGCCTCGCGGTAAAACTCCGCAAGTGGATTTTGAGGGTGTGACAGATTGGTATCAGAGCCAATGGTTATAGTGAACTAGGACTGCATGTAGAGTCTAGACTATAGCCGAGTCGCACACACTAGACGATCACTTAGTACTAAACATTATGGTGGATTACGTATGGGCTTGTCGGGGTGTCTCTAAATCATCTGACCTTCCTATGTTACATCATCCGTTCTATCTTATGTCAGGTTACTTACTTTTTAGGCAGTGTGGTATATTGGGGTAAATCGTGTACTTTTGAGATTTGTCCAAGGCTCGGACATCTCCCTTTCATACTCCAATAGAAACACTTGCCACGAACTACCGTAGCATTACGGTGTATAGCTAAGAGTCTATGTTCGGTGACTTGAACTTTGAACTAGGAGAACACTTGGAGGACCAGGTAGAGCGGTTTATCATTTTGGGTGCACACAAAATCATAAACCGAAATGCATGAAAGCCCTAGTGAGCTCTGGGTTTGAATGGATAGTCCTGAGTTGGATCTAGCTTTGATTTTGTGAATGCTAGTGGTTACCATTAGCTGTGAAACTAAATTTTCTCGTTCTTTCTGTCAGAATCATGTCTGCATTCTCTCTCCACCTTTCATTTCACCAACACTCTCTCTCCACCTCCTTTCTTCTACTTTTCTCTCTACAATTTCTTTCACATATTAATTTTTAAAGATCCAGATTTATTAATAACGTATGCCACACGAGCCCTTTAACACATGTTACTTGGTCTCTTCAAACAAACTCATTTCACAGACATCACTAACACGTGTAGCTGGTTCAAATAATTATCACGTTAATTTTGGACTAGTATAACAACATAAAAGAACACATGTATATAAAAATTTATTGCAATCGACATTGAGTGTAACAAATTAATTTCATATAAATCTAAACAATTAAAAAGATGATACAAAACTATCATAAACTAACAAAAACACATGAAACTTAAAATTATGCTTCATTCTTTAATAGTCGTCTTCGGCGTTATGCTTCATTCCTTATTAGGCATCTTCAGCTTCATGTTTCAATCCTTAGCACTACATCTCTAGTCGATCCTTGTGCGGAGTAGCCGGCTTGAACTCCGGTGGTTGTTCATGGATACTCCTACATTAATTATTTTTAACATGTGTTAGCATCACTAGAAAATGTTAACTGGGTCAATTTGGGTGTTAATTGGACATATAAAAACATGTGTTAGCATCACTAACACATGTTAATTGAACCATAACACGTGTTAGTTGGGTATATACTAACAGGTGTTAGCATCACTAACACATGTTAATTGAACCCTAACACATGTCAATTGGGATAAATTCATCGGTAGGCACCAATACAAACATGTGTTAGCATCACTAATAGGTGTTAATTGAACCCTAACACATCAGTAAGCACCAATACAAAAATTCAAAACCTTCACATAGAATAACATATTTACAAGAAATTAAAAGTTAAAAAGTATTAGAAACAAATCAAAAGATATACCAAGAAAAATAAAAACACATTTGCTATTTAACACTTGTTAATTAAACCCTAACACATGTTAATTGGGATAGATTCGACTCCTAATTCAGCACTAATAGACCTTAAACAAAAAATATGCAATAAAAACACATTTACCCAATTCAAAAAATATGATATTTTTAACATCCAATCTAACATAAACAAAAAATTAATTAAAAAAATAAAAAAGGTTAACATAAGTTTTTTTTTTTCATTCAAGCATTTGATCAAACACTTGGTGTGCAAACAAACTATCCCCAAAACTATTTATATATTATAAAATCATTATCCTCATTAACAACTTTATTATTCAACCCATCTAATATAATAAATTATACATAACAGAGCATTCAAAAAAATTATTTCAACATCTATAATCAGTTCAAACAAAAACCCCAAAATTATTTCAACCTAAAGCCTAATTAAACCTAAAAATTAAAATCTAAAAAATTCAAAAATACTTACAGGCTGTTATGATTCGAAAATGGTGGTGAATGGTTCTGTGGTCGTTGTTGATTATGTTGGTGGTGGTTGTTTCGATGGTGGGAGCGACGGTGGTGGTGATGTTTGACGATGATGATGTTAAACTATGATGGTCGACGGGTGTTCCAGATGTTAATGATAGTGGTGGTTAGTGTGGTCGATAGTGGTGGTGGCTGCTCATGGTGGTGAGAGGTGGTGGTGGTGGTGGTGGTTGCTCATGGTGGTGAGATGATAAAAATGAGAGAGAATGTGGTGGTAAGAGAATGAGAGATAATGAGAGAGAATGGGTTTTATATAAGGAGGGGGAAATTATTCAAAATTGAAAAGGGGGGGGGGAATGATAAAATGACCTTTATAACCTTGATAATATAATAATAAGAAGATGCTTGAGGGTGATGTGGACAAATGTGAGCCAAGTATTAGGTTTACTAAGGTTTACTCATTTTAGAGGGTTTTCTATGGATACTTCCCCTATATATATATATATATATATATATATATATATATATATATATAATAGATATATAATATACACACACATACAACTTGACCTGCAAAACCCACCACCAACACCTTCCACCACCACCTTTCACCACTGTTCCGGCGGCTACCACAGACTGCCGCCGACCACCACTACCAAAACACACCTACTTGAACCCATATATATATATATATATATATATATATATATAGAGAGAGAGAGAGAGAGACGGTATGGAGGTATTGGCGGCACACGGTGGAACTACACGATGGCACACGACGAAGCTACCTTCAAACAACACCACCCCTACCTATTACACTACTAAAAGGATTTAGAAATAAAGAGGGATCGGAGAAGGGGAGGTGGGAACCGAGCCTGATCTCCGGTCGATCGGACCTGTTCCGATGACAAAGAGGGGGTAAGGAGATGGCAGTCGAGTGAATCATTAGCAGGGGACGATTGGAAGTCTAGTGGCGGCGGCTGTAGTATTCTAGGGTTCGTTCAAACCAGTCTTGTATTGTACCGGTTCTTAAACCTTATTTCTTTGGTAATAAACTGAAGTTGATGTTGATAAAGATAATGGATTATACTTTGATTGTCGATGCTTGAGGGCTAAGGTTATAAATAGGTTCATGTTTACTCGTTGATGTAGTCATAAGAAATGGTGATTAACATGGGTGATAAGTGTTGTTGGTTAATATAAAGATGTAGGTCACAAAGGAAGATGTAGACAAAGGGTAAAGGTAGAGTGAGGAAGAGGAGGGTAAAATTAGAATACTACCCTCATGTGCAGATCAGATGACATGATTTAACGGAGAAAACTAACCGAGTTAGGCATAAAGGACATAACGTGCATCATTTTGATACATAAAGTACAAAACCAATCAATTTTAAACTTAAAGGGCATTCTTTGCAATCTGGTATAAAGTTAAACAACAAAACTTGCAATTCAGTCTTTAAATAATCTTGTCATCTTGAAAAGACATGCTTTAATTTCATCAGCATTTATGAAATAAAAAGTAATAATAACTAACCAACTAGGAGAAAATCATGGTGTTAATCATGGTGCTAATTCTCTTACGGTGGAATGGCACTCTCCTTGCTTTTCTTATAGGAGGTGGAGAGTTCAAGTCCTGTCGGCAGCAAAATGTTGCTGGTGGGCCTGGTTTTACCGTAGTGGGCCTTAGGGCGACAGGTTTTCCCCGGAAACTGGTGTGAAATTATTGGCAGACCTGGGTTACTCTCGGAGTACTCCTTTGTCCAGTGGGTATTTCGTGAGTAATCGGGATTGATTTGTTGACCGTTAAAAAAAAGGAAAGTGGAGATTGAATTTTGCATCTTAAAATTCCAATTGTTGTCACTTAAAAAAAAGTATTAACTAGGTTATGTACCCGTGTGATACACGGGTTGAACAATTTAAATTATATATATTATAAATATAATTAAGAAAAATTAGATTAATATTTTATTTAAAATAAAAAAAAAGTTGCCTTTACAACCGAAAAAATATTAAATATTAATCAGTCCCTAAATGATTTATTGTAAAAAAACATTTTTATTCACATAAAACTTTTTTCAAACATTCCAAAATGTATGTTCCATACCGTGGCTATTACCTTATAAGACTGCAGGTACAACAAAACAAAACAAAAATAAAAAAAGTAATAAAGGTAAATCTATTTAGGCTAGGATATAAAAAAATGAAATTAATTTAAAAGCATCTCCTCATCCGTTAAACCATCCCAATCGAGTATTGTTCATTTGGATTTTTTAATAAAGATTACTTTTGTTAGTTCATAAACATTTTCAAATTATGTCTAATAATTTATTTCTAATTTTGTATTATATTAATTGATTTACAAAAAACATATAATATATATATATATATATATATTAAACTGAATTCCAGTAGTTATACTAATAATTATAGTTGTAACAAATAAAAACTGAATAAGTAATAATTATTAAATAAAAAACAAATTAAAATAAATGTATTGTTTAAAATAATAAAATGGGAGGCTTTGTGATGGAGTTCTACGTACTCTATGTGCTGTCTTTTATTACTATAGATAAAAATCGATTAATGTTGATTGATTTATTTTATTTATTTGTTTTGAACAACATGAAAGTCTCACAAAAGAGCTTGACTAATTCCATTGTGTTATTCTTAATTTGTTTATTTGACTTTGGAATTTTAAGTATTAAAATTAATATGTATTTGTTGAGCATAGTTTAACTTTTAAAACAATGACCAAAATAAAAAAGAAAAATTTAATAATCATTTGTCAAATATTGTAACAAAATTAATTTTAAACTTAGAATAACATATCAAATATTGTAAAAAGAATCATGTGTTTTCTTTTATTAATGATTTCAGTTACAACTATGATTATTAATGTAATTAATAAAATTCAATTTAATAAATTTATAATATGCTTTTGCAAATCAATTATTATATTTAAATTTGAATTTATTGTATTAAATAATAAACTGAGATAATTCATGAGGGAGTGCCATGTGTCCCTCATGTGTTTTCTTTTATTAATGATACTAGTCTATTGCCCGCGTGGACACGCGATTCAACAACTAACAATTATTTGGATCGGTAAAACCTATAAACAAATGTCACTAAATATTTCCTTATACACCATATTTTTTGTTTTAGTCTTGACATTCCAATCACCATCTAGTATAAGTAATTTCACCCATGCCTGCTTTTAACTCTTGACAATGCGACAAAAAGTTGACCATGTGAGAATACGGGGTCTCTTAAATACAATCCAACCTTTGATAGAGACTATCCTTGGCTTTTATTGGTGGTCATTGCGAAACATACGGATATTGAATTGACGCCTTTAGAACTTCACTGGAATCTTGTTATCAGATGGTATTTGAGGAGTATTATCTAGTAAAAAATAAATAGTAGTGAAAAATATTTCTGATAAAATGTTAAAAGTAAGACACCGTTTGAATCAGATCATTCAAAATTCGAATTAAATGTTATAATTAAGTCTAATTGTTTTTATTATAGATATTAAAATATGAAATTATATAGTTAAATAGAACATTTAATATTTCAATATTTATAAAGTTTAACTAAAATCTATCAATTCAAATTCTTGTATTAAAAATTTGAATTTTAACTTGTAACTAATTTAAGAAATTTATAACTAAAACTATTATTTGTTAAATTTCAAAACAATTATTTGTTAAAATTTAAATATATTAGGAAATCTCTAATTATAATATCTCTATTTTAATGATCATAGTATGTGTGACACCCGGCATGTTCGGCTTAAACATATTAGTAACATCTAAGTCTACCTTAGCGAGAAACGTTATAAACAAACTTAACTGGGTTAGTTGAGTCGGGTCAAGTTAGGATTGTCCAGGGTACAATGATCTGGAGGATCATTGGGAGTCGTTTTGGTATTACACTAGTACCGGGTTCCGTTGTTGGTGACATTACATGAACTAATTAAGTATATGTGTAGATTATGAGTCGTGTGGTGGATTATATACATAGATGTGTTTAAATGATGAGTAAATGATTATCTGTGCTTAAATATGTTAAATATAGACTAAGGATGCATGCTTATGTGTTAAGATGTGTTAGAATGCGTTAAACACGACAAACTGGAAAACTAGTTTAAAAGAGGTCTTGGTTCGACCACTTCGAGTGGTCGAAGGAGAAGAAGTTGCCTGGTTCGACCCTTGTAAAATGGGCGAACCAGGGAAGTGGAAATTGAGAAATTTCCTTCGACCAAACAGGGCTCATTCGACCCTGTGAAAGGGGCGAAGGAGACTACATTCGACCAATGAGTTGGTGCGAAGGAAGACTAGTATAAATACCAACCTTTGTCATTTTTCATCATTTCACAAACCCTAACCGTCCCAAAACGCTCTCAAACGATCTTAAACACTAAGGAAGGAGTTTTTGCTCTTCTTTTTCATAATCTAACCTATCTACAACATCTAAACAAGAATCCAAGGTGTGTTCATAATCCTAAACTTTTTAAAAGCATTTTAATTCGTTTTCATCTAACCCTAATTGTCCGGATCTGTTCTAAGGGTGTTTTTATGATTAAAAACCTTTTAAACATCTTTCTAAATCAAAACATGATCATTTAACATAGGTTTTCATAATGAATAACATGTGTAAATTGTGTGTTATGTGGTGTTATGTGTTGTTCACTGATTTGCTGCTATATCTATGATAGAAACATGATATAGGATTGTTGTTAATGAGGGAATATTGTTGTCTAGGGTTAGGATTGGATATATTGATATTTGGGGGTTTTATTGGATTAATACTTGATGTATGAATATTTATGATCAATAGAATGAATAAGAAAGATCGGATGATCGACAAACTGAGTATTTTAAGCTAAACATGAATCGATTTCAAAAGTTTCCAAATTGGGTAAATAATTCATGCATGAAAGTGATGTTTCCATAATCTTTACCATTTTGGGAAAGGGCTGAAACGGACGTATTATCGGGGGAAATCGATGGGGTTTTGTAGGGATAAGTTATTCATGCTTGACTGCTGTGTTTGATGATGTTTCGGGTCGTTATGAATGTGTTTGAAGCGTTTTTAGGAAAAATTATACAACAGGGGCGAACCTGGCCTCCTTCGACCAGTCGATGGTGCGAAGGAGGGATCCAGGGTCGAACCTGGCTTTTTATTGGACGAATGTGATAAAACGGGCGAAGGAAGCATCAAACGGTCGAACGAGATGTAAAAGGGTGCGAAGGAGACAAAAAGGTGCGAAGGAGACTTAAAACTGACTGGTTCGACCGTTCTGATGCAGAAATGAGATTTTTGATACAAACTAAGTGTTTTATGCTTAAACCTTGTGTGTAATCTATGTGTACTTGATTAGTTAGGGTAATGGGTCACCAACGGGATGTCGGGTCGGTCTAGTGTGTCGGTTAAACATTTAAACACGTTTTAAAACATACTTGGTTACGATCTGGACAATCAGGGACTAGATAACCTTATGGTTATTAGTTGGAACACTTATGTGAACATTTTGATAGATCTCCGGTAGAGGGATTATCAAGGGCTAAACGTCTTTACTTATATTTGAAGAACGCAACTTAAGGTGAGTTCACGGCCTCACTTTTACTGCTTTAACTTTTGGGGGAGAAAACATGCGCTAAACGGTTTTGGTAACATATGTCGTACTATGGTTTTAACTTTATATTGCTATACGATCTTTTGGAAAGTCCCGGGGGAAACCATGAATGTGCGGGGTTGCACAACGGGGGAAATGTGGATAGATCTATTGGGCGTGACCTGCCCCACTCGTCGGCTTGGAGGGCCGGGCGGGTGCATATTGTCTCGAACAGGTACATTGGTATCATGCTGAACATACGGGCTGCTTAAACATGCTGAACATTGCTAAACGTGTCTAGTAATGGTTTCCAATCGTAGTAGTAATAAAACTTACGCCTAGCTAGCGTACTTGGTAACATCGAAATAGTATGGACATGGTAACACTTTAGTAACATTTTGAACAAACCTGTGAACTCACCAGCATTATATGTTGACATCTTTTTGGCATGTTTTTCTCAGGTCGCTAAGGTAGCAATGAACGGAACTAGGCGCACGGGTCTGCATTGGCGTCTAGATTTAGTGCACGTTTTGTAATAAAAGTATTTTTGAACGACTTTTGAGATGATAGCATAGTTGATTAAATGCTACTGAAATGCTTCCGCTGGTTAAATTAATGGTTATGTCTATTTACGTTTTTCATATAGAGTTGTTTATTGTGATCGTTGACTTGGATCCTGGTTTGTCATGCGCCTCGTGGTAAAACCTCGCAAGTAGTAATTTGAGGTTGTGATAGTATGATTAATTGTTACAATTATGAATTTAAATTCAAAGTTTGAAATTTTTAAAATATTCAGATAATTCAAAATTTGAATTAAAGGTTATAATTAAGTCTTATTGTTACCATTATTATCCAAAATGTAGAATTTTTATAATGTTAAAAAATTTTAAAAATTAAAATTATAGATATCGAAATATGAAATTATATACTTAAATAGAAAATTTAATATTTGAATATTTATAAAATTTAATTGAAATCTATCAATTCAAATTCTAGTAATCAAATTTGAAAGATTCAAATCATTCAGAAAATTGAATTATATATATATATATATATATATATATATATGATTAATAATTAATAATAATTCGATTATGTTTAAAAATTATTAATCAAATTGAAATCATAATTATTAAAATTAAATGTTTCCAAAATTGTGCAAACCATGATAAATGCTAATTATAACCTAAAAATAGTAATTTGACAAATCAAATAATTAACCATTTATTTGTCTCTTTAAATGTAGTTGACTTTAAAAACGGATGTTTTTTAAATTTTAGTTTTTGAGTGTATAAAAATAAATTAATTCTGATGAAAATGTTAAAGTCTAAAATATACCAAAAATAGTTTGACAGTTACAAATAGAGTGATTGTAATTTACATAAAAAAATCGTTACTTTGACTTTGCTATTAATGATTTACGAAAAAATTACTATGTTTTCAAACATACTAATTAATCGTATTCAACAATGATAAATCACAAATCTATACATATAAAAGTCAAACATTTCCATACTTTGACATAAAACCTTTAAGATTTAAATTTTTTTTTATCAAATTGTGTAATAAATATAGTTTTGACTACTAATAACTGTTTATATGGTCAAATCTTTGAATTTGGAATGGGCGTATATTTAGTTAATATATAATTATTTTACCAAAATTTACGTTTTGATTAATATAAAAAACATAATTTTGAAAAAATAAATCAGGGATAATTATAAAAAAGATTTGAACAATATAGAAAAGTAACCTAGGAAATTGAACAATTAATGAACAAAATAATAAGGAGAAGGAAAACTTACAACCGATTGAGTGGAATGCCTACAACAATGGGTTAGAAGAAGAAATAAAAAAAAACCCAATGAAATAACAACCCTGTTTTCATTTGAATTTAAATAACACAAACATGAAATACTAAAACAAAAAAAAGAAAAAAAAATACAAAAATCAGACCAAAACATTACAGAACTTAGAGATTGAAGCACAACTATAAAGAAGATTACCTGAGATAGAGAAGTAATAATACAATCAAGAGAAACAAAAGAGCAGAGGTCGAGTCATATTTATTTAATGACTTAGATATTAAAAGTATTAATACAATAAAGAGAATACGAAGAAGAAAATTACCTTTGATGCGTGATTAGGAAATTTTGGAGGAAGATAATGGTTAGGAAATGGATTTGCGGAGAAGGATGTTTGAAACAATTTTTACTCAAATGATTTTGGCAAAGATTTTTCATCCAATGATTTTTGTTGCGGGCATAGAGGATGTTCAGAACAATTTTTACTCAAAATCTAAAAAGAAAAACCGAACAAATCTGGATAAAAACAGAGCAATTCAAAATGAGATTTATATCCTATGATAGAAGAAAGGTTTTGAAAAGGAAGAGTATAAGGGAAGGAATGTTTTAAAAATACATATTTAATGATTCCTAATTTATGTCACTTTCTTTTCCCATTCTCATTTATTGTTTTTTGTTTTATAAAAAAAATAAAAAAAGATAGAAATTATATTTTTGTAATTTTTTAATAATAATATAATTTTTTCCCGAAAAATTAAAAAACCAAAGGAAAAAATACGAAAATTAGCATTGTTAATATATCTAACTTGTATTCCAAGGGAAAAATAATCTGTGACCTAAATTGTAAATATAATAAATATTTTTTTCTGAATTAATATCGAAAGTTAATGACTTCATAATTTATATTATAATGTCTTCTTAATTTATATTTTAATTACAAAAATAATATGCCAAAAAAATTTTTATGCCGTAATAAATAAAAATTAATAATATAAAAAATACATTATTTTAATTATTAATTATAATAAAACTTTATAAATGAAACTGTCTATACTGAATAAATACATAAAGTTACTGATTGTCCATACCGAATAAATTGCATTATTTTCGTCAGATTTAAAAAATAATGAAAATTAATCAATTCTTAATTTATGAACACAATAAATAATATGCCGAAAATAAACAATTAATCCGTAATAAATATATAAATAAATATAAAATTAACAAATTTAATGATTACTAAAAATACCATTCCTCATTTAATGAATGATTTTTGTTTTTAAAAAAAATGAAAACTCTTAAAAATTACATGGGTTTGCCATGTGGCACAATATGGAGGTGATTAAAAAGGAACTTTGAATGAGGGAATGCCATGTGTACACATTGAGTTTTGTTTATTAGATGTATAGATAGATACTAGGTTATGTACCCGTGTGATACACGGGTTGAACAATTTAAATTATATATATTATATATAAATTTAAAATATAATTAAGAAAAATTAGATTACATATTTTATTTAAAATAAAAAAAGTTGTCTTTACAACCGAAAAAATATTAAATATTCATCAACCCCTAAATGATTTATTGTAAAAAACATTTTTATTCACATAAAACTTTTTTCAAGCATTCCAAAATATATCTTCCATAGCGTGGCTATTACCTTATAAGACTGCAGGTACAACAAAACAAAATAAATCAAAAAGTAATAAAGGTAAATCTGTTTAGGCTAGGATATAAAAAAATGAAATTAATTTAAAAGTATCTCCTCATCCGTTAAACCATCCCAATCCAGTATTGTTCATTTTGGAATTTGACATCAAGTTTATTCCAAAGCCAAAGTATTTCTAACCTTGAGTGTATAATCATTTTTTTCTAACATCAAGGTCCTTAAACATAATGACATTTATTGGTTCAATTTTACTGCATTATAAAAAAATGTGTGAATTAATAGCATGGAAATAAAGATTGAAACGAATTCGTAATGAAAAGACTGTTTAGATATTGCATTTCTCTATTGAAGTAACTTGAAAAAACAAAGTCAATGAAGATTTCAAATAATGATTTTTCATATATAAAATGTATTTTATATATGAAGGTATTATAATACGAAAATAGCCAAACATATTTAGTTTTGTATTAAATCACATATTTAATTAATGTGAATTGATTTGTTTTATTTTGTTTGTTCAGAATATTGTAAGAAATATAGTTTTAAAGTAAGAGTGAAAGATCACATATTAAAAACACGTTTTTAAGGTACACGATTTAAATTTAATAACACATAAATACGCTTTCTTAAAAAAATAAATAATTTTTAATAAAGATTACTTTTGTTAGTTCATAAACATTTTCAAATTATGTCTAATAATTTATTTCTAATTTTGAATTATAATATAATTATATTAATTGATTTACAAAAAACATAGAATATATATTTTAAACTGAATTCCAGTAATTATACTAATAATTATAGTTGTAACAAATAAAAACTGAATAAGTAATAATTATTAAATAAAGAAATAAATTAAAATAAATGTATTGTTTAAAATAATAAAATGGGAGGCTTTGTGATGGAGTTCTATGTACTCCATGTGTTGTCTTTTATTATTATACATAGAAATCGATTAATGTTGATTGATTTATTTTTTTTATTTTTTTTGAACAACATGAAAGTCTCACAAAAAATCTTGACTAATTTCATTGTGTTATTCTTAATTTGTTTATTTGACTTTTGAATTTTAAGTATTAAAATTAATATGCATTTGTTGAGCATAGTGTAACATCTAAAACAATGACCAAAATAAAAAAAACTTAATAATCATTTGTCAATTATTGTAACAAACTTAATTTTAAACTTAGAATAGCATATCAAATATTGTAAAAGAATCATGTGTTTTCGTTTATTAATGATTTCAGTTCAACAATGATTATTAATATAATTAATAAAATTCATTTTAAAAAAATTATAATATGCTTTTGCAAATCAATTATTATAATTATATTTGAATGTATTATATTAAATTAAATAAGAAAATGAAAGAATTCATGAGGGAGTGCCATGTGTCCCGTATGTGTTTTTTTATTATATAATGTAGATATATAAGATCAAATATTGTAAAAAGAATCATGTGTTTTCTTTTATTAATTATTTCATTTACAACTATGATTATTAATATAATTAACAAAATTCATTTTAATAAATTTATAATATGCTTTTGAAAATCAATTATTATAATTAAATTTGAATTTATTCTATTAAATTAAATAAGAAAATGAGAGAATTCATGAGGGAGTGTTATGTGTCCCTCATGTGTTTTCTTTTATTATATAGTGTAGATGTAGATGTAGATATATAAGATCAAATATTGTAAAAAGAATCATGTGTTTTCTTTTATTAATGATTTCAGTTACAACTATGATTATTAATATAATTAACAAAATTCATTTTAATAAATTTATAATATGCTTTTGCAAATCAATTATTATAATTAAATTTGAATTTATTGTATTAAATTAAATAAAAAAATGAGAGAATTCATGAAGGAGTGACATGTGTCCCTCATGTGTTTTCGTTTATTATATAGTGTAGATGTAGATGTAGATGTAGATGTAGATGGAGATGTAGATGTAGATGTAGATGTAGATGTAGATATATAAGATCAAATATTGTAAAAAGAATCATGTGTTTTCTTTTATTAATGATTTCAGATACAACTATGATTGTTAATATAATTAATAAAATTCATTTTAATAAATTTATAATATGCTTTTGCAAATCAATTATTATAATTAAATTTGAATTTATTGTATTAAATTAAATAAGAAAATGAAAGAATTCATGAGGGAGTGCCATGTGTCCCTCATTTGTTTTCTTTCATTATATAGTGTAGATGTAGATGTAGATGTAGATATAAGTTACAACTATGATTGTTAATCAATTATTATAATTAAATTTGAATTTATTGTATTAATTAAATAATAAAATGAGAGAATTCATGATGGAGTGCCATGTGTCCCTCATGTGTTTTCGTTTATTATATAGTGTAGATGTAGATATATAAGATCAAATATTGTAAAAAGAATCATGTGTTTTCTTTTATTAATGATTTCATTTAGAACTATGATTATTAATATAATTAACAAAATTCATTTTAATAAATTTATAATATGCTTTTGCAAATCAATTATTATAATTAAATTTGAATTTATTGTATTAAATTAAATAAGAAAATCAGAGAATTCATGAGGGAGTGCCATGTGTCCCTCATGTGTTTTCTTTTATTATATAGTGTAGATGTAGATGTAGATGTAGATATAGATGTAGATATATAAGATCAAATATTGTAAAAATAATCATGTGTTTTCTTTTATTAATGATTTCAGTTATAACTATGATTATTAATATAATTAACAAAATTCATTTTAATAAATTTATAATATGCTTTTGCAAATCAATTATTATAATTAAATTTGAATTTATTGTATGAAATTAAATAAAAATATTAAAGAATTCATGAGAGAGTGACATGTGTCCCTCATGTGTTTTCGTTTATTATATAGTGTAGATGTAGATGTAGATATATAAAGATCAAATATTGTAAAAAGAATCATGTGTTTTCTTTTATTAATGATTTCAGTTACAACTATGATTGTTAATATAATTAATAAAATTCATTTTAATAATTAAAAAAATTCATTTTAATAAATTTATATTATGCTTTTGCAAATCAATTATTATAATTAAATTTGAATTTATTGGATTAAATTAAATAAGAAAATGAGAGAATTCATGAGGGAGTGCCATGTGTCCCTTATGTGTTTTCTTTTATTATATAGTGTAGATGTAGATGTAGTTGTAGATATAGATGTAGATATATAAGATCAAATATTGTAAAAATAATCATGTGTTTTCTTTTATTAATGATTTCAGTTATAACTATGATTATTAATATAATTAACAAAATTCATTTTAATAAATTTATAATATGCTTTTGCAAATCAATTATTATAATTAAATTTGAATTTATTGTATTAAATTAAATAAAAATATTAAAGAATTCATGAGAGAGTGACTTATGTCCCTCATGTGTTTTCGTTTATTATATAGTGTAGATGTAGATGTAGATATATAAAGATCAAATATTGTAAAAAGAATCATGTGTTTTCTTTTATTAATGATTTCAGTTACAACTATGATTGTTAATATAATTAATAAAATTCATTTTAATAATTAAAAAAATTCATTTTAATAAATTTATAATATGCTTTTGCAAATCAATTATTATAATTAAATTTGAATTTATTGTATTAAATTAAATAAGAAAATGAGAGAATTCATGAGGGAGTGCCATGTGTCCCTTATGTGTTTTCTTTTATTATATTGTGTAGATGTAGATGTAGATTCAGTTATGTCACACCCTCAAATTTCCACCTGCGGAGTTCTACTGCGAGGCGTGTGACACACCAGGATCCAAGTCAACGGTCACAATAAACGACGTCTAAATGTAAAAACATACGTAAACCAAAAACCATGCATAAGTTTAAAACCAACATTCAAACAGTGCGGAAGCATTTAAAGTTTACAAAAGTCATGCATAAGTAAACATAAGTTCAAAAGTTCATGATTCCAAAACGTGCGAATGAGACCCTAGACGCGAGACGACTCCAGTGCGACCTCGTGCGCCTATCCGACAGCTGCTACCTTAGCGACCTGAGAAAACATGCTAAAAGAGTCAACATATAATGCTGGTGAGTTCACAGGTTTTAAATTAAACGTTTAAAGTGTTCCTTCGAAAACCGTTACCATCACAATTACTACTATGCTTATGAGAACGCCAGCCAGGCGCAGAATGAGATACTCATACGGGTGAAACCATTACTGACTGAGCCGTGTGTTACCCTTAGTTCCTATGGGCTACCGTCATCGCCGGTAGACCTTGTTTTGTTAGAGACAATATGCACCCGCCCGGTCCAACCGTCGAGTGGGGCTTGTCAGTTCCCAATAGCGCTATCCATATTTCCCCGCCATATACCCATGTTAGTGGTTTCAAGGGATTTTCGATGAACCGTATAGTAAGATAAGTGAGCCATAGTATAACGTGATAAAGAGTCATGAGCCATAAGAATTTAACAAGTCATAAGTCATAAAAGAGTTTGTAAGCATGTTTCTCACCCCGAAAGCAAAAACTGTAAAATGTGGGGCCGTGAACTCACCTTAGGTTGCGTATTCCGTTTAAGAGTAAACCGTATGCGTGATATGAGTAAACCGTCTGTAAGATATGATAGCCCCAACTATTGGCGACCTATCATAAGATATGTGTCAAGTTAGACTAATAACCCATCGGGTTCATTAGTCCCTAAGTCCAGTCCATGACCATTATGTGTCCGAAAAGCATGTTTAACCGACAACCAGACAACGTAAGACAAGACTCGACATCCCATTGGTGACCCGACATTCCACGTGTTAGATAAATACAAGACATCATGCCACATATGCAATTAAACACTTAATACGCACAACAGTTCACCTAGTCTAGCATAATATCCGATTAACGCATAAACAGGTTCGAACACGTGTCACTAAGTCATTGGGTGTATCCCGGGGTTCCTATCATGTTCCTAGGCGTCAATCATGTTCCGGGATGTTAAAATATACATACAACAGCATTATACGCGATTAGGAATCAAACTAGCATTTAGGATTGTAATTGCTTAAGTATAGGCAATTAGGATTGTAAATGGCTAGTAGTATAGGGGAATAGGATTGTAATTGCTAGTAGTATAGGGGAATAGGCCTCTACTCGCCTATATATAGGCGAATAGGGCTTGTACTCGCCTATACATCAGGCATTTAGGGGCCTACTCGCCTAAAGCCTCATGCGAGTAGGTTCCTACTCGCCTATACTGTTCTGTAGTGCAATTTCGCGCGCCGAACACTCCAAATCAGATCTGAAACATGTAGGAACATCCAATAATCATCCTAACACATTAACAAACATATTTCAAGCAAAACCCCTAAGTTTTCATCGTTCTAACAGTTCCGAATGCGAGCGTTTTCCCAAAATAGCAACTTAGCATGTAAACATCACATCAACATGCAAGAACTTGCCCTAAATAGCAATTATTCAGATTAAATCACATAACCACGTTATCCGATAGCATCCTACTGTTCTAGCATCATCCTAGAGCAAACCCTAGCATCATACAATCAACAACACACCTCATATCATCCTTAATCATTCAAAATCCTTCAAATGGGTCAAAACATCAAGTATCAACAATACACAACCAAAACCATTCAAACTCCTAGGACATCATCATACTAACTTGTAATAGCCATAAACATCATAATAACACAAAAACAATCATGATTCAATCTTAAAAATTCTATCTTTAATCACATATAACACATACAACACATGTAAAGGTGTGGGTTTGTTTAAAAACGGTTTTAAATGGATTTTCAAAGACAAAAACATTTATAAGTCAGGTCTGGACTTTTAGGGAGTAAAACATAATCATTTAAAGGTTTGGGTTTGAAGAACACACCTTGTATTCAAGAGGTGATGATGGAATAAGCTTGAAAATGGTGGTTTTGATGCAAAAACGAGTTCCAGAGGGTGTTTGTGTGTTG
The DNA here is from genome assembly GCA_030844895.1 of Ambrosia x helenae. NCBI lineage: Eukaryota > Viridiplantae > Streptophyta > Magnoliopsida > Asterales > Asteraceae > Ambrosia > Ambrosia x helenae. The sequence goes on from CM061231.1 coordinate 126,819,095, forward strand.
GGTTATGTTATGGGACGGCTAGGGTTGCACAAATGATGTTTTGGAGGTCAAGGGTGGTATTTATAGGCGTTTCTAGTCGTTCGGGGCAATTCAGGCGAGTGCGCAGCAGTATACGCGATTAGGACTGCTACTCGCATGAACCTTCATGCGAGTAGCATCCTACTCGCTTAAAGAATCCCCTACTCGCCTCAAATACTGGCGATTAGGCTATACCACATGGCCTAATCGCCTATAGTCTGTGTGTCCGGGTTTTTGGCGCGTTAAACCCTATTTTAACATATGTAATCACGTTTCCACATACCGATAAGTCACATAATGATTACCAACATATAATGCATGATAAATAACACGTTCCCGCCCGATCACCAATTCCCGGGACCCGAGACTTGCGTATGTTAAAACCCTAATGATGTGCGATTCGACTCGACCGACCTTGTTATGTGTAACGTATGCGCGACTCGCTAAGGTAGACTTACTAAGTTTTCAAAAGTTAGTTACCGGAAGTTGCCGGGTGTCACATCATCCCCCTGTTGAAAGAATTTTCGTCCCGAAAATTTCCCGAAATCGAGGAGGAAAAACAAATAAGAAGAAAAATTTTCCGGGTCGTCACATCATCCCCCTGTTGAAAGGAATCTCGTCCCGAGATTCTTTCGGCTTCAACAGTGATGTGTGTCGACCTCTGTGCCCAAGTAACGTTTCCCCAAAATACAACAAGTGAAGGTCATAAACCAAACGTGCCAGTAATAACCGGGAAACCACTTTCCCAAATATGAGTATGAGACAAGAGACCCCCGATGAAAGCCTACTGGAGCCTACTATGATCGGTATAACTAATCCACCGGTACCGTCCAAGTAGTATCCCCAAAGGACCCTCATCGACCCAAAGAATGAGAAACAGAGACCAACCACAAAGAAAACACCCGAAACACGAACGCACAACAATGCGGATGAAAGTAAAACCGAAGCGTAACAAGAGATAAGAGAGAATACGTACGGGTAACAGTGTCTGGGTCCACCTGGTTCTCCCTAGCACCGATCACATAAGCATGAGCACGAGTCCACCGGCCACCGCCTTCCTTGTCCCCATCCTTCCCTGCAGTCTCTGTGCCCCCTTGATTCAACTTGGGACAGCTTCGCTTGAAGTGCCCCGCTTCCCCACAATGAAAGCAACCCTGGTTCCCCTGTGGAGCAGGGGTAGTAATAGCAGTAGTCTGAGTCGTCCTGGAAAGGTTGACCCTGCAATCCTTGGCATGATGCCCCGGTTTCTGACAACGCTCACAGCGAAAACTCTCACAAGTACCATAGTGATGAAACCCACAACGTCCACACTTAGGGCTTTTCCCAGCATAGCCCCCCTGTTTCTGGTCCGATGCTGACCCAGAAGCTTCAGTCTTCTTCGCTGCCGGTTGTCGCTGAGTCCCCGATGAACCCTTATCCACGCTTTCCCACTTCCTCTTGTTCTCAGCCGGCGCCTTCACAGAAGAGCCCCTAGGAGGCAAGACACCCTCAGAAATCTTCAAGTTGGTCATCTTAGTAGCTGACCGCACAGCCTCTAACATAGTAGTAGGATCCCTAGCAGACACCAATCCCGCAATCTCTGGCACCAAACCCGCAAGATACTGCTCTATCCTCCTATACTCTGGTGTAGACAAACCTGGACACGTCACTGCTAGCTCGTTGTGCCTGATCGTGTACTCCTCAACCTCAGAACCAACCATCTTAAGATTCCCATATTCCTGTTCCAACCTCTTAATCTCCTCACGCGGGCAATACTCATCCTTCAACCTACGCACAAAATCCGCCCAAGGCATGGCGTTGGCCTCCCCAAGACCAAGTGTCTGTGTGACGCAGTTCCACCACGTCAAGGCGGCTCCTACAAAAGTCCCCGAAGCAAACTTTACCCAATCCACTGCTGGAGTCTCACATAAAGCAAACACCGACTCCGTCTTCTCCAACCACCTGAGTAACTCCACAGCTCCCTCCGTACCCTGGAAGCTGAGAGGCTGACAATCCTTAAACCGCTTATAAGCAACACCTGCCTGAACCGGAGGAGCAGTAGCACCCATAAAAGTCTGCTGGGCAGCCTGAAAAGCAGCTAGTGCAACGCCCAACTGTTGCTGCATCATCTCATTGAGTTCCTCATGCGTCATAGTGATGTTACCACCACCTCTACCCCCACCACGGCGTCCACCTCCGCCACCACGGCGTCCACCTGCACGTCCACCAGCGCGACCAGACATGTTCTGCCAAAACATGAGACGAGGCACTCAGTACCACAAACAAACCAAGCTACAATGACCAAACGAACTCAGAATGCAGTTCCAGCATGACCGTTAGTCCGAACACAAAGTCCACCAAGATTTTCATGCATTTCGATTTGTGATTTCGTGTGCACCCGAAATAACAAATCGCTCTACATGGTCCCCTAGGCGTGCTCCGAGCTAGAACTTCAAGTCACCCGATAACCACATCTCAGAATGATATGACTAACCCAAAAGATCAATAAAGGAGTCCCCTCGGCTGTAACCCAGAGGAGGAAATAAAGTGAAGCTAGAAATAGCCAAGAATGAGATAAGTAATGTGACACTGTGTGGTAAGGAGACCGACACCCCGACAAGGTTAGTATGTTTGCCCAAAAGACACGACTCAAATGTATGTGACCGTCTAGTGTGTGTGACTCGGCTATAGTCTAGACTCTACATGCAGTCCTAGTTCACTATAACCTGGCTCTGATACCAATCTGTCACACCCTCAAATTTCCACCTGCGGAGTTCTACCGCGAGGCGTGTGACACACCAGGATCCAAGTCAACGGTCACAATAAACGACGTCTAAATGTAAAAACATACGTAAACCAAAAACCATGCATAAGTTTAAAACCAACATTCAAACAGTGCGGAAGCATTTAAAGTTTACAAAAGTCATGCATAAGTAAACATAAGTTCAAAAGTTCATGATTCCAAAACGTGCGAATGAGACCCTAGACGCGAGACGACTCCAGTGCGACCTCGTGCGCCTATCCGACAGCTGCTACCTTAGCGACCTGAGAAAACATGCTAAAAGAGTCAACATATAATGCTGGTGAGTTCACAGGTTTTAAATTAAACGTTTAAAGTGTTCCTTCGAAAACCGTTACCATCACAATTACTACTATGCTTATGAGAACGCCAGCCAGGCGCAGAATGAGATACTCATACGGGTGAAACCATTACTGACTGAGCCGTGTGTTACCCTTAGTTCCTATGGGCTACCGTCATCGCCGGTAGACCTTGTTTTGTTAGAGACAATATGCACCCGCCCGGTCCAACCGTCGAGTGGGGCTTGTCAGTTCCCAATAGCGCTATCCATATTTCCCCGCCATATACCCATGTTAGTGGTTTCAAGGGATTTTCGATGAACCGTATAGTAAGATAAGTGAGCCATAGTATAACGTGATAAAGAGTCATGAGCCATAAGAATTTAACAAGTCATAAGTCATAAAAGAGTTTGTAAGCATGTTTCTCACCCCGAAAGCAAAAACTGTAAAATGTGGGGCCGTGAACTCACCTTAGGTTGCGTATTCCGTTTAAGAGTAAACCGTATGCGTGATATGAGTAAACCGTCTGTAAGATATGATAGCCCCAACTATTGGCGACCTATCATAAGATATGTGTCAAGTTAGACTAATAACCCATCGGGTTCATTAGTCCCTAAGTCCAGTCCATGACCATTATGTGTCCGAAAAGCATGTTTAACCGACAACCAGACAACGTAAGACAAGACTCGACATCCCATTGGTGACCCGACATTCCACGTGTTAGATAAATACAAGACATCATGCCACATATGCAATTAAACACTTAATACGCACAACAGTTCACCTAGTCTAGCATAATATCCGATTAACGCATAAACAGGTTCGAACACGTGTCACTAAGTCATTGGGTGTATCCCGGGGTTCCTATCATGTTCCTAGGCGTCAATCATGTTCCGTGATGTTAAAATATACATACAGCAGCATTATACGCGATTAGGAATCAAACTAGCATTTAGGATTGTAATTGCTTAAGTATAGGCAATTAGGATTGTAAATGGCTAGTAGTATAGGGGAATAGGATTGTAATTGCTAGTAGTATAGGGGAATAGGCCTCTACTCGCCTATATATAGGCGAATAGGGCTTGTACTCGCCTATACATCAGGCATTTAGGGGCCTACTCGCCTAAAGCCTCATGCGAGTAGGTTCCTACTCGCCTATACTGTTCTGTAGTGCAATTTCGCGCGCCGAACACTCCAAATCAGATCTGAAACATGTAGGAACATCCAATAATCATCCTAACACATTAACAAACATATTTCAAGCAAAACCCCTAAGTTTTCATCGTTCTAACAGTTCCGAATGCGAGCGTTTTCCCAAAATAGCAACTTAGCATGTAAACATCACATCAACATGCAAGAACTTGCCCTAAATAGCAATTATTCAGATTAAATCACATAACCACGTTATCCGATAGCATCCTACTGTTCTAGCATCATCCTAGAGCAAACCCTAGCATCATACAATCAACAACACACCTCATATCATCCTTAATCATTCAAAATCCTTCAAATGGGTCAAAACATCAAGTATCAACAATACACAACCAAAACCATTCAAACTCCTAGGACATCATCATACTAACTTGTAATAGCCATAAACATCATAATAACACAAAAACAATCATGATTCAATCTTAAAAATTCTATCTTTAATCACATATAACACATACAACACATGTAAAGGTGTGGGTTTGTTTAAAAACGGTTTTAAATGGATTTTCAAAGACAAAAACATTTATAAGTCAGGTCTGGACTTTTAGGGAGTAAAACATAATCATTTAAAGGTTTGGGTTTGAAGAACACACCTTGTATTCAAGAGGTGATGATGGAATAAGCTTGAAAATTGTGGTTTTGATGCAAAAACGAGTTCCAGAGGGTGTTTGTGTGTTGGGTTATGTTATGGGACGGCTAGGGTTGCACAAATGATGTTTTGGAGGTCAAGGGTGGTATTTATAGGCGTTTCTAGTCGTTCGGGGCAATTCAGGCGAGTGCGCAGCAGTATACGCGATTAGGACTGCTACTCGCATGAACCTTCATGCGAGTAGCATCCTACTCGCTTAAAGAATCCCCTACTCGCCTCAAATACTGGCGATTAGGCTATACCACATGGCCTAATCGCCTATAGTCTGTGTGTCCGGGTTTTTGGCGCGTTAAACCCTATTTTAACATATGTAATCACGTTTCCACATACCGATAAGTCACATAATGATTACCAACATATAATGCATGATAAATAACACGTTCCCGCCCGATCACCAATTCCCGGGACCCGAGACTTGCGTATGTTAAAACCCTAATGATGTGCGATTCGACTCGACCGACCTTGTTATGTGTAACGTATGCGCGACTCGCTAAGGTAGACTTACTAAGTTTTCAAAAGTTAGTTACCGGAAGTTGCCGGGTGTCACAAGTTACAACTATGATTGTTAATATAATTAATAAAATTCATTTTAATAAATTTATAATATGCTTTTGCAAATCAATTATTATAATTAAATTTGAATTTATTGTATTAAATTAAATAAGAAAATGAGAGAATTCATGAGGGAGTGCCATGTGTCCCTCATGTGTTTTCTTTTATTATATAGTGTAGATGTAGATGTAGATGTAGATGTAGATGTTGATGTAGATATAAGTTACAACTATGATTGTTAATCAATTATTATAATTAAATTTGAATTTATTGTATTAATTAAATAATAAAATGAGAGAATTCATGAGGGAGTGCCATGTGTCCCTCATGTGTTTTCTTTTATAAGATAGTGTAGAAGTGTAGATGTAAATGTAGATGTAGATGTAGTTGTAGATGTAGATGTAGATGTAGATAAGTTACAACTATGATTATTAATCAATTATTATAATTAAATTTGAATTTATTGTATTAATTAAATAATAAATTAAGAGAATTCATGAGGGTGTGTCATGTGTCCCTCATGTGTTTTCTTTTATTAGATAGTGTAGATGTAGATGTAGATAAGTTACAACTATGATTATTAATCAATTATTATAATTAAATTTGAATTTATTGTATTAATTAAATAATAAAATGAGAGAATTCATGGGGAGTGTCATGTGTCTCTCATGTGTTTTCTTTTATTATATAATGTAGATGTAGATGTAGATGTAGATAAGTTACAACTATCATTATTAATCAATTATTATAATTAAATTTGAATTTATTGTATTAATTAAATAATAAAATGAGAGAATTCATGAGGGAGTGTCATGTGTCACTCATGTGTTTTCTTTTATTAATGATATATATATATATATAAGTTACAACTATGATTATTAATCAATTATTATAATTAAATTTGAATTTATTGTATTAATTAAATAATAAAATGAGAGAATTCATGAGGGAGTGCCATATGTCCCTCATGTGTTTTCTTTTATTATATAGTGTAGATGTAGATGTAGATGTAGATGTAGATGAAATGTGGAAAAGGGCCCGAGTTTTTTTATTCGTCTATGGCCGTCAAAATGATTAAGCCAGTTAGTGATTAATTTATTACTTAAGGCTTGTATAAAAACATAGAAAATCATCACAATTGGAAAATAATTGTCAATCCTTACGGTACCAAAAGTTGGCTCAAGTTGAATATGAGTCCATTTTGTATTGTTAAAAGCTTGAGTCGTGGGTGATGTTTGCTTAGCCAACCCTTGTTGTCAAGAAATAGGATATTAATTTTACAATACAATAAATGTTGAATATAAAAGTCAAATAAAGTCAATAATAGAAGTCAAAGATCAGAAGTCAGCATAAAAGGTGGACAATTGTCTATTGTCTATAGGTGAGGGGCCAAATATGTCAAGATAGCTAATCTTTTAATAAGTTGGTTAATAGGTGGGAAAGTTAGTTATATAAGTTTTCCATCTTTGTTGTTTTCATTCATTCAGATAATTTCCATTGTAATTCGTTTTCTTTCAATTCATTAATAAAATCATCAGCCGACTCAAGCTTTTGACAATTGTGTTTCTTGATTGTATTTTCTTTGGGGTTAATTTCTAACAAGTGGTATCAGAGCCAAGGTTAGGGCTCGAATCAAAGAATTGAGAAGATTAATCTGTTACAGTTTTAATCAATTGATCAAGATGGTGTCTACGAAGTTTGAATTGGGGAAGTTTAATGGCAAGAATGATTTCAGTCTATGGCGTTTGAAGATGAGGGCTCTGTTGGTTCACAATGGAGTTGTTGATGCATTGAAGTGAGAAGATCAACTACCAGAGGGTCTTACTGATAAAGAAAAGAAGGAGATGATGGAAAAAGCACTTAGTGCTATTATTCTTAGTCTGGGTGATCGTGTGTTAAGAGAAGTCTCTAAAGAAACCACAGCAGCTGGTGTGTGGTCGAAATTAGAGAGTTTGTACATGACAAAGTCTTTAGCAAATAGACTTTATCTGAAAAAGAGACTGTATACGTTTCAGATGAGTACAGGAAAGTCTCTTGAAGATCACACCGACGAGTTTAATAAATTGGTGTTGGATCTTGAGAATATTGAAATACAAATTGATGAAGAAGACCAAGCCATTCTGTTTCTTACATCATTACCATCTCATTATGAGCATTTTGTTGATACCTTAATGTATGGTAGGGAGACTCTTACCATGGAGGAGGTTTTAGCAGCCCTTAATTCAAGAGAGTTGAAGAAAATGACAGATATAAAAGAAGAAGTTGGAGAGGGGTTGTATGTAAGAGGAAGAACAGAGGTGAGAGGGTCAAGTTCTAAGTCAAGAGGGGCATCAAGATCAAAATCAAAGTTTAAGAGAAAGTGCTATGTTTGTAACTCAGAAAAACATCTCAAAAGAGATTGTCCTGAGTGGAAGAAGAAGAGGTTTTAATCAAATGGTGGAAAATCACAGAAGAATCATTCAAAAGACCATAATAATAATAATAATAATAATAATAATAATAATAATAATAATAATAATAATAATAATAATAATAATAATAATAATAATCAAGATGATCAGTCTGATGGGTATGATAGTTCAGATGTATTGCTTGTAATTGGTGAAGACTTGCAAGAAAAGAAGCAGCCTGAACAGATAAGTGATTCTAGAGTCTTTGTTATTACCAAAGATCAAATATACAAGAAATGGGTTATGGATTCTGGAGGTTCTTTCCACATGACACCATTTAAAGAGTATTTCAAGAACTTTAAAGAAGAAGATCTTGGCTATGTTAAACTTGGTGATGACAGATCTTGCAGGATTTTGGGATATGGAACAGTGACTTTTAGATTGAGCAATGGGACAGAAGTTGATGTTGAAAATGTCAGGTATGTTCCAAGTCTCAAAAGAAATTTGTTGTCATTGGGAACATTTGAAAAGGTTGGCTATACTGTAAGTTTGAAGAATGGGAAGGCAAAAGTTATTATGGGGTCTATGGTAATATTGACAGGATCTAGAGAACAGAATAATACTTATGTACTAGATGGTGATGTTGTTAGTGGGTCAGTTGTAGTGGCTACTCAAGACGAAGGAGATAGTGTGGCCTTGTTATGGCACAAGAGACTAGGTCACATAAGCAGTCAAGGACTTGCAGAGTTGAGCAAACAGCAAGTTCTCACTGGACTGTCTAACTGTGATATTAGTCATTGTGAAAATTGCATACTAGGCAAGCACAAGAGAGTAAGTTTTAGGAAAGGCAAGCATATAACCAAGAATATACTTGATTATGTGCATGCTGACTTATGGGGTCCTGCAAGAACAGAATCCATGGGTGGTGCTAGGTATTTTCTGTCTATCATAGACGATTATTCAAGAAGGGTCTGGATTTATGTGATAAAGAATAAGAATGATACATTTGGAAAATTCAAAGAATGCAAATCATTGGTTGAAAAACAGACTGAAAGAAAGGTTAAAAAGCTTAGAACAGATAATGGTCTTGAATTCTGTAGTGGGGAGTTTAATGAGTATTGTAAAGGTTTGGGAATTGCAAGACATCTAACAGTTCCTGGAACTCTACAGCAGAATGGGTTAGTGGAGAGGATGAACAGGACACTGTTAGAAAAGGTGAGATGCATGTTATTCACTGCTGGTATGCCCAAGAAATTCTGGGCAGAAGCTGTTACAACTAGGGTCAGTCAAAAATAAGATTAAAATAAGTTCCTTATTACCTTATTAGACACGGTAAGTCAGGTGTCGAACCACGAGGAGTACTGTGGAAAGTGTTTGGTTTACTTAATTTATTACTAATTAACTAGTTGCAAGAAAAGTAAAATTCGGTTGTTTGAGAGTGATTGTGAAAACAAAATAAAAATTAAGATGTAAATACTTGGAGAAAAGATGATTCCTCCAGGTTTTGGATTCAAAGTGGCTTCAAGTAATTAGTTTTTATTGAGAAAATCACATAGACATGATTAAGATAATTAATTAGTTAATTGTGATAAACGAGGACTAAGTACTTTGATTGCAAAACAACGAAAGGTTATCACACGATTATCAATTGAAGATTACCAAACCCAATCCCTATCTAATATATCCCAATTACTAGAACTCTCGGGAATTGAAAGAATCAAAACTAGGTTTTAGATAAAAAAAACAACCATTTACAATCACACTAATAAATCACTAAGAAAAAAGCATCGAATGCTTAGATTGCTAATCTCAAATACAAAGAAAAACTAAAAACAATTATCCACTTACAATAATCCTCCACCCGGAGGAAACCACAAAAAGATTAGCCACTCATGTTCTTGATTTGATCTTCATTCTTGGTTAGGAATTGCATGTTTGATGATTATGGATGAATTAGAAGCTTTGGAATGGTGGAAAAAGCCTAAAGATTGCTCCCTTAATCACCTAGAATCGCCTCCCTTGAGTAGAATGAAAGAGAGTCCTAAAAACCTAATTTTCGTGACTTTTTGAAGAAATCCCGTAACAGGACCAGCATAGGCTACTTCCCCAGCGTAGCCTACTCTCACAGCTTTCTATCCAAAACTTGTTTTTGTCATAACTTTTGCATTTTAACTCCATTTTCTTCACCGTTTTCGGCCACGTCTTCGTCTTTCGACCCTTTATCATGCCATCCATTATAATCTTCAAATCCAATCCATTTATTTTCTCCATCACACGTCCAATCTTTGTATTTAACCTACAAAACATTAATTTCCTATAGTTACTCAATTCCACACATATTAACACATAAAAACACATAAGATTTAACATTTAAACACTTAAACTTCCATTCCAAACCCATTCCATCACAGCTTATATAGTGAATAGATCACCTTCAAAAGCAATAGGTCTTAAGACTCCTATGGAGATGTGGACAGGAGAGAAACCAGACTATGAAGATTTAAAAATCTTTGGCTCTTTAGCTTATTCTCACAAGAGTGATGATAAGTTAGATCCCAGAGCTGAGAAGTGTATCTTCTTGGGATATACTGAAGGTGTAAAAGGGGCAAGACTATGGAGAATAGATAATGTTAGTCCCAAGATTATTAAGAGCAGAAATGTAGAGTCAAGAGAAGGTATTTTGTATAAAGATGTTGTGGGTAACAAGTCTGGTACAAGCATTCATGAGAAGGATCTTTTAGTTGAGGGACATAATGAAAGAATCTGGAGTAATTAATGAACAAAATATTGCAGAATCGAAAGTGGCTCTAGTTTACGGTCAAATGAATGAACCGCCGGGAGCTCGGGCAATGAGTTTCGATGTATTAGGTGTATCTGTATTTGTAGAAGCTTTAATTTTTGTGCTTATCTTAATTGTTGGTTTAGTTTATGCATGGCGAAAGGGAGCATTGGAATGGTCTTAGCTCCTGAATATTCAGACAATAAAAACCCCCGCCGTGTACAAAATAAATTTTGTGGCTGAGTAGAGACGTTTCTTTCCTCCCCACATCTACCTTATTGACCGCAACTTCTGTATTTATTATCGCCTTCATTGCTGCTCCTCCAGTAGATATTGATGGTATTCGTGAACCTGTTTCTGGATCTCTACTTTATGGAAACAATATTATTTCAGGTGCCATTATTCCTATAAGTTAGTTCATATCTTGATTTTTTATTGAGTTTTTTTCGAACGAGGCAAGATCCGGTAAATCGGAAACAATTAATTAAGAATAAAAAACTTTTTTTATGGAACAGACATAAGAGAACAATAGCCTGACAAGGGTTCGGTCCGATTTAGGTGCCCAGTTAGGTGCCAAACAGACCCCATCATTGATTTGATATATTGATAAGGTGAATACCCAGTCTATTCAATGCTAGGCTGAGTATCAGGGCCTCAAAAAAATCTCTTTTCGCCCGTATATTAGTTTTCAGTTCTTCTCTTCGGCGCGCGGGGTAGAGCAGTTTGGTAGCTCGCAAGGCTCATAACCTTGAGGTCACGGGTTCAAATCCTGTCTCCGCAATACTTTTTGTAAAAAAAAACGGTATGTTTTACTCTGGTAACCCCTTTTTTTACTCAGTGGTAGAGTAATCCCATGGTAACGCGTGGTAACGCGTAAGCCCTCGGTTCAAAAAGGGGCTTTGTTTGGTTTTTTTCAGTCGTAGTATTCATATTCATATGAAGAATAGCGATATTCTTAATAGGAATAAAAAAGTAACCGACTGTATAATATTATCATCTAATGAGTTATAGTATATTAATTATCACGAATCATGATAAGTTATCTGTTATCATGATAAGTCATCTGTTGAATCACCAAATATTCCTATTTTCAATTATGCCAATGAAATCCACTGTAAAGATTAGAAAAAAATAAAAAAAATTAGAAATAAATAAAGGAAAAATAAGTGGACCTGACCCATTGAATTATGACTATATCCGCTATTCTGATATTTAAATTCAATAGAGATGAAATTGGAACAAGTTGACCCCTTTTTATTTATTTTCATTTCTTTGGACTCCGCAAGAATTTGTCGATATTTCCAATTCAATCGTCTTGTTCGTGATTTCTATGCTATGTATGGCCGTGCCTAAGGGCATATCGGTTGAAGTAGATTCTTCTTTTTTATCAATCAAAACCCCCGATTCAATCTGCTATGAAGATATGAATAAAAAATCCGAAAGTTATTCTTTGTGGCGATAATACCAAAATATCAAGTTGGCTCAGTCGTCTTTATCTTGATCCTTACGGGCCTCTTGAATTCTCTCTTCCCTATATATATATTTTTTTCTATAATGTTTATTATATTTGTTTTATTTATTATTGATAGGAATTCTCTTGTTAAGACCCTATGAATCGATTCAAACCCCAGATTCATACTAGAACCACGATGATTCAATAAAAATATTAAATTAAGCCTTCGATTTGAATTATCCGGAGAATGCCTTATATAGATATCCAATATATCGAAAAGATGGACAATCAAACCTATTTCTCGATTCAATAGAAGCCCAAAGAGGTGAATAGGGTCCCAAGAGATATGTAAAAAGCAGGTCAATTTTCGCATTGAACCCACAAATGCTTGTATTTTTGAGTGACATCCAGATCAGTATAACTTTCTCGTATAATTTGATCAATCGTTCTGGCATCCGCGTTTTTACTACTATTTCCACTTTCACCACAAATGGAACTAGAAATGTAATTGTTACTGGAATTGTCACTACCACTTACAATGTAACTATCAATACAGATTTGAGACTGAAGATAACTGTCAATGCAACTATTAATGTGATTATTCCAAGTATACTGAGTATCATTCATGTAAGGATCGTGTTCGGGATTCTTACTCTTAGATCCATGTCATATTTCATTTCAGTTGGAAAATGCAGTCAGATGTTTGGGGCAGTATAAGCGATCAAGGAGTAGTAACTCATATCACGGGAGGAAACTTTGCGCAGAGTTCTATTACTATTAATGGGTGGCTCCGCGATTTCTTATGGGCACAGAAAATGAGAGAATTCATGAGGGAGTGCCATGTGTCCCTTATATGTTTTCTTTTATTATATTGTGTAGATGTAGATGTAGATTCAGTTACAACTATGATTGTTAATATAATTAATAAAATTCATTTTAATAAATTTATAATATGCTTTTGCAAATCAATTATTATAATTAAATTTGAATTTATTGTATTAAATTAAATAAGAAAATGAGAGAATTCATGAGGGAGTGCCATGTGTCCCTCATGTGTTTTCTTTTATTATATAGTGTAGATGTAGATGTAGATGTAGATGTAGATGTAGATGTAGATGTTGATGTAGATATAAGTTACAACTATGATTGTTAATCAATTATTATAATTAAATTTGAATTTATTGTATTAATTAAATAATAAAATGAGAGAATTCATGAGGGAGTGCCATGTGTCCCTCATGTGTTTTCTTTTATAAGATAGTGTAGAAGTGTAGATGTAAATGTAGATGTAGATGTAGTTGTAGATGTAGATGTAGATGTAGATGTAGATAAGTTACAACTATGATTATTAATCAATTATTATAATTAAATTTGAATTTATTGTATTAATTAAATAATAAATTAAGAGAATTCATGAGGGTGTGTCATGTGTCCCTCATGTGTTTTCTTTTATTAGATAGTGTAGATGTAGATGTAGATAAGTTACAACTATGATTATTAATCAATTATTATAATTAAATTTGAATTTATTGTATTAATTAAATAATAAAATGAGAGAATTCATGGGGAGTGTCATGTGTCTCTCATGTGTTTTCTTTTATTATATAATGTAGATGTAGATGTAGATGTAGATAAGTTACAACTATCATTATTAATCAATTATTATAATTAAATTTGAATTTATTGTATTAATTAAATAATAAAATGAGAGAATTCATGAGGGAGTGTCATGTGTCACTCATGTGTTTTCTTTTATTAATGATATATATATATATATATATAAGTTACAACTATGATTATTAATCAATTATTATAATTAAATTTGAATTTATTGTATTAATTAAATAATAAAATGAGAGAATTCATGAGGGAGTGCCATATGTCCCTCATGTGTTTTCTTTTATTATATAGTGTAGATGTAGATGTAGATGTAGATGAAATGTGGAAAAGGGCCCGAGTTTTTTTATTCGTCTATGGCCGTCAAAATGATTAAGCCAGTTAGTGATTAATTTATTACTTAAGGCTTGTATAAAAACATAGAAAATCATCACAATTGGAAAATAATTGTCAATCCTTACGGTACCAAAAGTTGGCTCAAGTTGAATATGAGTCCATTTTGTATTGTTAAAAGCTTGAGTCGTGGGTGATGTTTGCTTAGCCAACCCTTGTTGTCAAGAAATAGGATATTAATTTTACAATACAATAAATGTTGAATATAAAAGTCAAATAAAGTCAATAATAGAAGTCAAAGATCAGAAGTCAGCATAAAAGGTGGACAATTGTCTATTGTCTATAGGTGAGGGGCCAAATATGTCAAGATAGCTAATCTTTTAATAAGTTGGTTAATAGGTGGGAAAGTTAGTTATATAAGCTTTCCATCTTTGTTGTTTTCATTCATTCAGATAATTTCCATTGTAATTCGTTTTCTTTCAATTCATTAATAAAATCATCAGCCGACTCAAGCTTTTGACAATTGTGTTTATTGATTGTATTTTCTTTGGGGTTAATTTCTAACAAGTGGTATCAGAGCCAAGGTTAGGGCTCGAATCAAAGAATTGAGAAGATTAATCTGTTACAGTTTTAATCAATTGATCAAGATGGTGTCTACGAAGTTTGAATTGGGGAAGTTTAATGGCAAGAATGATTTCAGTCTATGGCGTTTGAAGATGAGGGCTCTGTTGGTTCACAATGGAGTTGTTGATGCATTGAAGTGAGAAGATCAACTACCAGAGGGTCTTACTGATAAAGAAAAGAAGGAGATGATGGAAAAAGCACTTAGTGCTATTATTCTTAGTCTGGGTGATCGTGTGTTAAGAGAAGTCTCTAAAGAAACCACAGCAGCTGGTGTGTGGTCGAAATTAGAGAGTTTGTACATGACAAAGTCTTTAGCAAATAGACTTTATCTGAAAAAGAGACTGTATACGTTTCAGATGAGTACAGGAAAGTCTCTTGAAGATCACACCGACGAGTTTAATAAATTGGTGTTGGATCTTGAGAATATTGAAATACAAATTGATGAAGAA
This sequence comes from Ambrosia x helenae, assembly GCA_030844895.1. NCBI lineage: Eukaryota > Viridiplantae > Streptophyta > Magnoliopsida > Asterales > Asteraceae > Ambrosia > Ambrosia x helenae. The sequence continues at coordinate 126,834,228 of CM061231.1, forward strand.
GACCAAGCCATTCTGTTTCTTACATCATTACCATCTCATTATGAGCATTTTGTTGATACCTTAATGTATGGTAGGGAGACTCTTACCATGGAGGAGGTTTTAGCAGCCCTTAATTCAAGAGAGTTGAAGAAAATGACAGATATAAAAGAAGAAGTTGGAGAGGGGTTGTATGTAAGAGGAAGAACAGAGGTGAGAGGGTCAAGTTCTAAGTCAAGAGGGGCATCAAGATCAAAATCAAAGTTTAAGAGAAAGTGCTATGTTTGTAACTCAGAAAAACATCTCAAAAGAGATTGTCCTGAGTGGAAGAAGAAGAGGTTTTAATCAAATGGTGGAAAATCACAGAAGAATCATTCAAAAGACCATAATAATAATAATAATAATAATAATAATAATAATAATAATAATAATAATAATAATAATAATAATCAAGATGATCAGTCTGATGGGTATGATAGTTCAGATGTATTGCTTGTAATTGGTGAAGACTTGCAAGAAAAGAAGCAGCCTGAACAGATAAGTGATTCTAGAGTCTTTGTTATTACCAAAGATCAAATATACAAGAAATGGGTTATGGATTCTGGAGGTTCTTTCCACATGACACCATTTAAAGAGTATTTCAAGAACTTTAAAGAAGAAGATCTTGGCTATGTTAAACTTGGTGATGACAGATCTTGCAGGATTTTGGGATATGGAACAGTGACTTTCAGATTGAGCAATGGGACAGAAGTTGATGTTGAAAATGTCAGGTATGTTCCAAGTCTCAAAAGAAATTTGTTGTCATTGGGAACATTTGAAAAGGTTGGCTATACTGTAAGTTTGAAGAATGGGAAGGCAAAAGTTATTATGGGGTCTATGGTAATATTGACAGGATCTAGAGAACAGAATAATACTTATGTACTAGATGGTGATGTTGTTAGTGGGTCAGTTGTAGTGGCTACTCAAGACGAAGGAGATAGTGTGGCCTTGTTATGGCACAAGAGACTAGGTCACATAAGCAGTCAAGGACTTGCAGAGTTGAGCAAACAGCAAGTTCTCACTGGACTGTCTAACTGTGATATTAGTCATTGTGAAAATTGCATACTAGGCAAGCACAAGAGAGTAAGTTTTAGGAAAGGCAAGCATATAACCAAGAATATACTTGATTATGTGCATGCTGACTTATGGGGTCCTGCAAGAACAGAATCCATGGGTGGTGCTAGGTATTTTCTGTCTATCATAGACGATTATTCAAGAAGGGTCTGGATTTATGTGATAAAGAATAAGAATGATACATTTGGAAAATTCAAAGAATGCAAATCATTGGTTGAAAAACAGATTGAAAGAAAGGTTAAAAAGCTTAGAACAGATAATGGTCTTGAATTCTGTAGTGGGGAGTTTAATGAGTATTGTAAAGGTTTGGGAATTGCAAGACATCTAAGAGTTCCTGGAACTCTACAGCAGAATGGGTTAGTGGAGAGGATGAACAGGACACTGTTAGAAAAGGTGAGATGCATGTTATTAACTGCTGGTATGCCCAAGAAATTCTGGGCAGAAGCTGTTACAACTGGGGTCAGTCAAAAATAAGATTAAAATAAGTTCCTTATTACCTTATTAGACACGGTAAGTCAGGTGTCGAACCACGAGGAGTACTGTGGAAAGTGTTTGGTTTACTTAATTTATTACTAATTAACTAGTTGCAAGAAAAGTAAAATTCGGTTGTTTGAGAGTGATTGTGAAAACAAAATAAAAATTAAGATGTAAATACTTGGAGAAAAGATGATTCCTCCAGGTTTTGGATTCAAAGTGGCTTCAAGTAATTAGTTTTTATTGAGAAAATCACATAGACATGATTAAGATAATTAATTAGTTAATTGTGATAAACGAGGACTAAGTACTTTGATTGCAAAACAACGAAAGGTTATCACACGATTATCAATTGAAGATTACCAAACCCAATCCCTATCTAATATATCCCAATTACTAGAACTCTCGGGAATTGAAAGAATCAAAACTAGGTTTTAGATAAAAAAAACAACCATTTACAATCACACTAATAAATCACTAAGCAAAAAGCATCGAATGCTTAGATTGCTAATCTCAAATACAAAGAAAAACTAAAAACAATTATCCACTTACAATAATCCTCCACCCGGAGGAAACCACAAAAAGATTAGCCACTCATGTTCTTGATTTGATCTTCATTCTTGGTTAGGAATTGCATGTTTGATGATTATGGATGAATTAGAAGCTTTGGAATGGTGGAAAAAGCCTAAAGATTGCTCCCTTAATCACCTAGAATCGCCTCCCTTGAGTAGAATGAAAGAGAGTCCTAAAAACCTAATTTTCGTGACTTTTTGAAGAAATCCCGTAACAGGACCAGCATAGGCTACTTCCCCAGCGTAGCCTACTCTCACAGCTTTCTATCCAAAACTTGTTTTTGTCATAACTTTTGCATTTTAACTCCATTTTCTTCACCGTTTTCGGCCACGTCTTCGTCTTTCGACCCTTTATCATGCCATCCATTATAATCTTCAAATCCAATCCATTTATTTTCTCCATCACACGTCCAATCTTTGTATTTAACCTACAAAACATTAATTTCCTATAGTTACTCAATTCCACACATATTAACACATAAAAACACATAAGATTTAACATTTAAACACTTAAACTTCCATTCCAAACCCATTCCATCACAGCTTATATAGTGAATAGATCACCTTCAAAAGCAATAGGTCTTAAGACTCCTATGGAGATGTGGACAGGAGAGAAACCAGACTATGAAGATTTAAAAATCTTTGGCTCTTTAGCTTATTCTCACAAGAGTGATGATAAGTTAGATCCCAGAGCTGAGAAGTGTATCTTCTTGGGATATACTGAAGGTGTAAAAGGGGCAAGACTATGGAGAATAGATAATGTTAGTCCCAAGATTATTAAGAGCAGAAATGTAGAGTCAAGAGAAGGTATTTTGTATAAAGATGTTGTGGGTAACAAGTCTGGTACAAGCATTCATGAGAAGGATCTTTTAGTTGAGGTGGAGCCTATGAGAGAAGAAAATGAAACTGAAATATTAACTAATAATAATGATCAGCAAGAGCATACAGAAAATGGAGGATATTGCTTGGCAAGAGATAGAGAAAGAAGGCAAATTGTGAAACCATTAAGGTTTAGAAGTGGTGATGATATTTCTGCTGTAGCCTTTACAGCTGCTGCAGAAGAAAGCACAAATGAACCATTGTCTTACTTTGAAGCTGTTAATTCAGTGGAAAAGGAGAAGTGGTGTCAAGCAATGCAAGAAGAAATGGACTCTCTATATAGTAATGGAACATAGAAGCTGGTTGACAGGCCAAAAGATCAAAAGACAGTTGCTTGTAAGTGGATTTACAAAGTTAAAGAAGGCTTGACAAAAGAAGATGCTCCAAGATAAAAAGCAAGGTTAGTTGCAAAGGGTTTTACTCAAAGGGCAGGGTTGGTGTCACACCCCAACCGATGGCGGAATCATCGAGGTGAGACTTAGTGGTAGATTGTTCAAAGACTTCATGACACTAGATTTTGTGACAATATAGTTTAAAGATAGAATTTCATTTATTGTCTAAAAATAGAAATACAAGTAGTTCAAATAACGAAAAATACAACAACAAGAATATGATAACTTGAACTAGAGTGAGTTTCTATGTCCAATCCTAAGTAGTTTTCTTGAATGTCCTGCAATAAATATTTCCTGCAACATGTATAAAATATCCGTCAACACATAAAGCATTGGTGAGCATACTAGTTTTGACATACATACATAGTATAATAAAGTTTTGCTTATAGGCATATGCAAGAGAACCATACAAACGGCGACTAGCCACGAAGAATTTTGCTTAACATGACCCATGTAGGGGGTGGATAGCCAATCCTATAGCGCTATACATGCAAGGTGGGTTGTCAACTATATGAACATTTGTATGTTAGAGTAAATAATTCTACATAGCATAGCGTAAAAGCATATAATAGACTTTAGATTGTGCATGATAGAATTTAGAATATGATAGACTTTAGACTAAGCATAATAGATTGTAGAGTTTAAAATCGTTTGAGTTTTGATAGTGATACATGTTGAGCCCCAAAGAATAAAGAATAAAAGGGGGACAAGTATGAACTCACCTTAGGGTGTGTTATTTAGTTCCCAAAAACGGGTCTTGAGAATTGAAGATTTTAGCTCCGAATAACTAAAATTAGAAAGGAAAGCGTTTTAGGTTCAAGAGTTGGATTATTAGATTCAAGAGAGTCAAGCAAGCCTTTTAGGCGAACCAAAACACAAACCACCATAAAGGTGATTCGGATGGTCATGAGAGTCAAGTAGTGCCTTTAAGGCTAACCAAAACACAAACCACCTTAAAGGTGATTCGGATGGTCAAGAGAGTCAAGTATTGGTAAGGTAGGGATGTATCCACAAACCTTCCAAGTTATTAGATTAGTAGAGTTTTGAAAGTATATATTTTAGTATTTACATAATATAACTATAGGGTTAAAGTAGTGTATGGTGACTTAGTTTGGAAGAGCCTTGGCTTTCCTTTGTCAACCATTAACCATAGCACAAGTCCATATTAAGTTATTGATGAACTTGGTTGGTATCACTTCAACTAACCTTCTAGTTGTAACATCGCCAAAATTCCAAATTATAATACGTATATTATTTTCACAATGTGCCTAAGTCTTATTTCCCGACCACACACCTTAGATATATATATATATATACATATACATGAAAAAAAAATGTTAGAAACTTTACACCGGCATCGGACTCAAACAACCAAACACCATAGCCTAAGCCCAAACCCCCTCTCTTCCTATATATGCTGTAACACACACAGGTGGCCCAAGCCCAGATCTGTTAAGAACCCGGCCCAAACAGACAGGCCCATCTCGCTGGGAAAGGAAAAAGAAACAAAAAAGGGTGCCTCGGCTGGGATTCGAACCGGGGACCCTTCACACACCACACACACGTTTACACCACTTGCTCCACACACACTTCTTGTTTCTAAACCAACTTACTTTATATTTAACCACACACACTTCGTTCCTTTTCCTTCTTCCCCTTCGTCGAGCAACAGCAGCAACTGTTATATATTTTTTTTCTTTTTTTTTTTCTTTCCTCTTATTCTTTGATTTAGCAATCAAAGTTTTCAATTATGGTAAGAACTCTTAATTTCCGGTCCATCACGACTAGAATACGCGTTGATTAACAACTAATTGATACCAAAATTAATCCACAAACGCGTCAACATTCAAGGCTAAGTCAACGATTGCCAATTAAACGATCCAACGAACCACACTATAAATTGACCTTCTACGAATCATTATCACTCGCTCACAACTCTCTCTCAACCTCCAATTCTCTCTGATTCACACTGATTATTATTATCTTGTTCGTTGTTGACTTTTGCTTTGACCCGGAAATAATACTCAATTCAACACTGTGAGTCTTCGTTTTTTTGTGGGTTTTATTCATCGGCGATCAACCAACAAAAGCCCCAACATTAATCGGGCTCATGTTGGCTGATTTGCCCAATTGCAAATTCTAGGGTTCGTTTGTTTAGATTTGGGGATAAACTGTTTGGGCACAGTGTATATATTAATTATTAACCAGAGGATATCACAACCACTGGCCTAGGCCAAGTGGTTGTGACCTGGGTTTGACACAGAAGGGAACCGGGTTCGAGTCCCGGCTCTAACCTTCTTTTTGTTCTTTTCTTTTCTTTTTAACAAACAATTATATATATATATATATATATTAAACCTTTTAATCCTTTAAATTCATTTTAAAATATCAAAACTATTTTATAAATTCTAAAAAAATTATATTTGTTTAATCTGAGATAAAAGTCTTATTTACAATTTTTATTTTTCAGAAATTCATTTATTTAATATTTATAATAATTAAATCATTTTTATACTATTATATTTATAAAAATCCATTTATATATCAAAACAATTTTATTAAATTCTCCAAAATTTATCCTGACTTTTTATAAAGTCAAACTTTACTGAAATAATTTTTAATTCAGTAAAATCATTTATTTCATATTTTTAATCAATTTTTGTTAGATTTAATCATAATTAAATCATAATAAATCCAATTTTCATCATTTTTGCACCAAAATTTTATACAAATTATTTTTAACCATTTAGAACAGAAATATGATTATTAAAATTTAAATTCTTTAATTTTAGTATTTTTGGATATTAAAGTTAAATATTGGCTATTTATAAATAAATAGATTTAAAAATCTATTTTAAATGAAATAATTTTATAAAAATTATTTTTATGCTTCAAACACTTTAATGTGCACATTCAAAATCCAAATTTTATAAAAAGACTTTCTTTCATTAATTATCAAATTTTCCTTTATTAATTAAACATTTTAATTTAATTTCAACAATTGATTATCCCCAAATCAAAACCCTAGGATACACTTATTAGTTAATTAGACTTAGACTTATTATATATTACCTTATTATAGGGTGATATTTGGAAACATTTTGGGCAACACAATTATTTCATCTTTTCAACAAGTTTAACATTTGCTAAGGTGAGTTTTACATAGCCCCTTTTATTTATCACCATTTTTGGGGTGAAACATGTTATAACATTATCATTGCAATTCAATCATCAATGTGTCTATGTGTTTTCTATGTTGCATTATGTCTTGAGCATGATTAGAGTAAGCACCATTCTAGCATAATCATTAACATTGATCAGCCGACGGTATACATTGATAGATCTATTGGACTGACAATCCCACCCGGATACGTGCCTCCTACAAAGGTTACGTGGGTGTTTGTTATCGCATAACATATTCAATTGGACCATAAGTGTATGGTATGTATCATTTTATAACAGTCAACAGGGTTGATTATGCACTCGATTTATTTCTAGTATGTTCTCACATATGGACTAGATTGACATGACACATGAATTGCACATCATTTTTACTCAATTATCAAAAACCTATGTAATTCTCACCAACTTTTGTTGACCCAAAACATTTTCAACTTAACATGTTTCAGGTTCTATTTGCTTGAAGATTTGAATTGATGCTTGAAGATATGTGTATAGTTTTATTCAATTTGATGTACGAATTCTTGTAGAACAATTGTATGTAATTTATTTAAATCATATAATGAAATCTATTATTTACCATGAGCTATTGAACAATCATCAATACGTGACATCCCGATGTTTCCGCCATCGGTTGGGGTGTTACAGATTGGTATCAGAGCCATGGTTATAGGGAATTAGGTTATTAGAAAAATAATCTAGTCTATAACCATAGGATTTAACCAGTACTTGCTTCTTTTACTTGCTATTCTCTATCTTCCTCCTACTTCTTATCCCTACTTTCATCCCTACAAGAAGGTTGCTCTCCATCAGTGGATCTACTCTTAGACTAGATAGGACAAAATCCTCAGGTTTAACCTGAACCACCTTGAGATCTCGTCGAAGTTCTAGATTTTAATAACGAACACGTGCAATCTAGAAGGGTGAACGCCTGTATTCTGAGTCTTCTGTCTAGGCTGGCATTGCGCATATATCCCAATCAGACGAGGGACCCGGATGCCTACCTGGGAATTCTCGGGATGAGTGTTCACTTATAGGCTAAAGCATGTCTTCATATGTTATTAGAATCTGGAATCTTTGATAAGTCAACGTCTTCGTTTATTCGTTTTAATGAATAAATGATTACACTCCTTATATAATCTCATTCATTTCATTGTGTCTATTACAGATCATGCCTCCTCGTCGCAACACTCGCAACAGCAATGGTGAGAACCACGAAGAAGGTGGTGACAACCACAACCATGACCAAGTTCCTAACCACAACAACAATGGGGTTGATGCTCAACTAGCTGCAATCATTTCTCAACAAATGGCGCAGCAAATCGCAACTCTGGTTCCCAATTTACTCGCTCAGGTCATCCAATTGAACGGCAACGGAAATGGTCACGGGAACGGAAATGGGAATGGTAATGGGAATGGACCCCAAGCCTGTACCCTTAAGCTCTTTAATTCTTGCAATCCCCCAAAATTCAGTGGAGAAGAAGGAGCTTCAGGACTCCTACAATGGTTTGAGGGCATTGAAAATACCTTCATTAACAGTGAATGCCCCGACAACTTTAAGGTCCGTTATGCTATGAGTGTTCTTCATAAACGAGCACTCACTTGGTGGAATGAAGAAAAACGCACTCGCGGAGCCGAAGCTGCACTAGCCTTAACTTGGGATCAAGCTAAAGACATTATGAAGGCAGAGTTCTGTCCTCGTAATGAAATTAAGAAGCTGGAAGATGAATTTCATGATCTTGCTCAAGACAGTGGAGAAAACCTCGCTTACAACACTCGTTTTCACGAGCTTAGCTTACTGCTACCCCACAAAGTCACCCCTTTGCCCATTGCGATCGAAAAAATACATTGGTGGCTTACCGATGCAGATTCAAGACACGGTGTGGGGAAGGAACCCTGCTACCTTGGAAGAAGCAAAGCGTTTGGCCGCCACCCTAACAGGTAACCATGTGAAGGCAGGAACCCTGACTCGTAAAGGGGAAAAGAAAAAGGATACTCCCCAACCTGCCGTTGATATCAAAACTGAGGCCTCAACCAACGGGAAGAACAAGGTCAGGAATTTTGCAATAGACACCACTACCCCACCCACCAAGAAACAATACAATGGGAACCTACCTAAGTGTGACACCTGCCAGTATCACCACCCAACTCAAGTACCCTGTCGACAGTGCACCAATTGTCAAAGGTATGGGCATCTTGCGGAAGCTTGTCGAATCCATGCTGCAAACGCTCTTGATGCTCCAAATAACCCCGCTTGAGACCCTTCAGCTACTTAACAGCAAGTTCCACCAATTGAATGATGTTTACTTTCTCTTTAATTTTATGTATTGACACTTTTGATTCAAGTAATAATAAATTCAAGTATTATCATAACATCTGTGTGTATGTTTGTTTTAATGTGAATTGATTGCTTTATCTATACTTGCTTACTTGTACAACAAATAGTTGACTACTAAACAATCTATTTAACGATTGGTAGAGGTCATCATGTCTTTCCAACAGCCGGGAGAGGCCCTACCACCTCCTCAACGATTGGTGGGGACTATCAGACCTGCTCAACAATCGGTAAAGTCATAAAAGGACACAAAACCCTAATGTAAGGTAAATTGGTAATTACGGTCCGGAACGTAATCATGAATTTACAGGTACGTTAAGGTAGTGTGAAACTTTATCAAGGTTTCTGGTAGTTGACCTATTGTAAACCTAGTGTTTCTCTTAACTTCGGGACGAAGTTCCTAAAAGTAGGGGAGACTGTAACATCGCCAAAATTCCAAATTATAATACGTATATTATTTTCACAATGTGCCTAAGTCTTATTTCCCGACCACACACCTTAGATATATATATATATATATATATATATATACATATATATGAAAAAAAAAATGTTAGAAACTTTACACCGGCATCGGACTCAAACAACCAAACACCATAGCCTAAGCCCAAACCCCCTCTCTTCCTATATATGCTGTAACACACACAGGTGGCCCAAGCCCAGATCTGTTAAGAACCGGCCCAAACAGACAGGCCCATCTCGCTGGGAAAGGAAAAAGAAACAAAAAAGGGTGCCTCGGCTGGGATTCGAACCGGGGACCCTTCACACACCACACACACGTTTACACCACTTGCTCCACACACACTTCTTGTTTCTAAACCAACTTACTTTATATTTAACCACACACACTTCGTTCCTTTTCCTTCTTCCCTTCGTCGAGCAACAGCAGCAACTGTTATATATTTTTTTCTTTTTTTTTTCTTTCCTCTTATTCTTTGATTTAGCAATCAAAGTTTTCAATTATGGTAAGAACTCTTAATTTCCGGTCCATCACGACTAGAATACGCGTTGATTAACAACTAATTGATACCAAAATTAATCCACAAACGCGTCAACATTCAAGGCTAAGTCAACGATTGCCAATTAAACGATCCAACGAACCACACTATAAATTGACCTTCTACGAATCATTATCACTCGCTCACAACTCTCTCTCAACCTCCAATTCTCTCTGATTCACACTGATTATTATTATCTTGTTCGTTGTTGACTTTTGCTTTGACCGGAAATAATACTCAATTCAACACTGTGAGTCTTCGTTTTTTTGTGGGTTTTATTCATCGGCGATCAACCAACAAAAGCCCCAACATTAATTGGGCTCATGTTGGCTGATTTGCCCAATTGCAAATTCTAGGGTTCGTTTGTTTAGATTTGGGGATAAACTGTTTGGGCACAGTGTATATATTAATTATTAACCAGAGGATATCACAACCACTGGCCTAGGCCAAGTGGTTGTGACCTGGGTTTGACACAGAAGGGAACCGGGTTTGAGTCCCGGCTCTAACCTTCTTTTTGTTCTTTTCTTTTCTTTTTAACAAACAATTATATATATATATATTAAACCTTTTAATCCTTTAAATTCATTTTAAAATATCAAAACTATTTTATAAATTCTAAAAAAATTATATTTGTTTAATCTGAGATAAAAGTCTTATTTACAATTTTTATTTTTCAGAAATTCATTTATTTAATATTTATAATAATTAAATCATTTTTATACTATTATATTTATAAAAATCCATTTATATATCAAAACAATTTTATTAAATTCTCCAAAATTTATCCTGACTTTTTATAAAGTCAAACTTTACTGAAATAATTTTTAATTCAGTAAAATCATTTATTTCATATTTTTAATCAATTTTTGTTAGATTTAATCATAATTAAATCATAATAAATCCAATTTTCATCATTTTTGCACCAAAATTTTATACAAATTATTTTTAACCATTTAGAACAGAAATATGATTATTAAAATTTAAATTCTTTAATTTTAGTATTTTTGGATATTAAAGTTAAATATTGGCTATTTATAAATAAATAGATTTAAAAATCTATTTTAAATGAAATAATTTTATAAAAATTATTTTTATGCTTCAAACACTTTAATGTGCACATTCAAAATCCAAATTTTATAAAAAGACTTTCTTTCATTAATTATCAAATTTTCCTTTATTAATTAAACATTTTAATTTAATTTCAACAATTGATTATCCCCAAATCAAAACCCTAGGATACACTTATTAGTTAATTAGACTTAGACTTATTATATATTACCTTATTATAGGGTGATATTTGGAAACATTTTGGGCAACACAATTATTTCATCTTTTCAACAAGTTTAACATTTGCTAAGGTGAGTTTTACATAGCCCCTTTTATTTATCACCATTTTTGGGGTGAAACATGTTATAACATTATCATTGCAATTCAATCATCAATGTGTCTATGTGTTTTCTATGTTGCATTATGTCTTGAGCATGATTAGAGTAAGCACCATTCTAGCATAATCATTAACATTGATCAGCCGACGGTATACATTGATAGATCTATTGGACTGACAATCCCACCCGGATACGTGCCTCCTACAAAGGTTACGTGGGTGTTTGTTATCGCATAACATATTCAATTGGACCATAAGTGTATGGTATGTATCATTTTATAACAGTCAAAAGGGTCGATTATGCACTCGATTTATTTCTAGTATGTTCTCACATATGGACTAGATTGACATGACACATGAATTACACATCATTTTTACTCAATTATCAAAAACCTATGTAATTCTCACCAACTTTTGTTGACCCAAAACATTTTCAACTTAACATGTTTCAGGTTCTATTTGCTTGAAGATTTGAATTGATGCTTGAAGATATGTGTATAGTTTTATTCAATTTGATGTACGAATTCTTGTAGAACAATTGTATGTAATTTATTTAAATCATATAATGAAATCTATTATTTACCATGAGCTATTGAACAATCATCAATACGTGACATCCCGATGTTTCCGCCATCGGTTGGGGTGTTACACTAGTGCATAAAAACAATAGAAGATGAACCACCTTTGAGGCCTCATTTTGGTGTCCTACTCGTCTTCATTTGCCATAGCAAACAAGAGCAAGGTCCTAGAGGTTTCCCCAAGGGGTTAGAAGAAGAAAAGAAGTGAAGAAAGAATAATAAAGTTGGAGTTTATGAGAAAACTCACTTAGAAGTGGACTTCCACACTTGGGATTTCTTTGAAGAATTGAGAGGTTTAGAGAGGATTTAGGAATGAGCAAGTGTTAGAATGGGTAGGAGTGGTGTATTTATAGTTGGGGTGAAGGGGTTGGGTATTTAATGAATTAATTAGGGTGGTTAGGAGTGAATTAGGTGGGATATATATCTTTAAAAGAAAATAATAATAATAATAATAATAATAATAATAATAAAAGAATGGAAATTTATTGTTGTTGTTGTTAGTTGTTGTAAATGTCAAAATGACATGATAAATCACGTTTTTTTTTTTGTTCTTTTTCTTTTTCTTTTTTCTTTTTTTTAAACTAACACTATTATTATAATAAGTATATATATTAATAAATAAATATATATTAAGATCTTAACTAAATGAGTTTATTGTTAAAACGTCTAAATTGATTAGGATAAATCATATTGACGACTCGTCAAGAATTGGTAGGAGTAACATAAAAGAAGCGACTAAAGGCGAACTTGAAATTTGTTAAATATAGAATTTAAAATACATGAAAGGTAAAAATAACGTGATGTTACAGTCTCCCATACTTTAGGAAATTTCGTCTCGAAATTTAATTAAGAGTCAACCTTTTGAAAAATATGTAAGTGGTTTGATATGAGTTTAATAAGAACAAGACTAGTTAGTTTATTATGTTTAAATCAAATACGGTATCTAGTCACTTGTGCGATTATTATGCTCGTAAGAGAAGTAGTTTTAAAATTTTAACCAAGGTCGTACGTAGAAATTTGAAAGTTTGACCGACTAAAGTGTTTTGTAAATAATGAAGGGAGTTAGTACGTATATGTAGGTTTGTATACAGAGTTAATGCAGCAAATTTTTAGAAAAGTAAGTATACAGCATTACATGCATGAAATAGTAAAGATCTTGGGAAAATAAGTATTTATACTGTATAACATATATGAAGTGGCAATAGTTTGGAAAGATAAGTAAGCATGCGGTATGAAATAGTAAAAATCCTTTGAAGGCAGGTAAGTATACTGTGTATAAGAAATAGTAAAATTTTTAGGAAAATAAGTATTTATACGATATGAAATAGTGAAAATTGAAGATAGGTAAGTATATTATATAATATATAGAAATTTTGGGAAAATAAGTAATTATACGGTATATCATATATGAAATAGCGAAAATTTGGCTTGTAAAAGAAGTGTCCTTGGGTAATTTGGTGGAATAGAAAAAATGTGAGTATAATGAGTGACTAGATGTGGAAATGAGCAGTATTTAGTAATAGATATTTGGTTTGCACAAGGTTGAAGGCGACTATAATAAAAGAGAAATTGGACTATTTGAAAATAGTTTTTTGGTGATATAAATAGTATTTATTTAGTTTTGAAATCCAATATATAATTAGTCAAGAAAATATGTGAAAGTGGGAGACGAATCTTGTTTTACATGTATAAATGCTTTTAGAGATTAAGGCCAGAGCTTACGGGATTTAGAAATAGATTCTTGATAATGTAAGGATTGCTGATTAAGCAAGGAAGGGTACGAGGGAAGAACGAGTTGATGGAGATTACAAGTATAGATTATTCATAGCAAGGATGATGTTGCATAGTGGAAAGTGTGGTTCAAAACAAGGTTATAATATGCATAAAAGATAAATAATGCAAGCGTAATTAGACTAGTAAACTATAACATAAACGGTATCGCAAAAGATAAATAACGTAAGTGTTGGTCAATTTTTTTTTTTTAACTCAACACCCAAAACTTCTCATGGCATGAATAACTCTACTTTTGGTAGTATGACAGGACATTTATGTATAGGATGTACCGGCGGCGTATCCACCATGCCGTTATCATACCTCATCCGTGTTGTCATTCAAGTCATGATAGGTTACACACACCGGGACTTGTTATGTTTTCCATTCGCCAAATTTTTGTAATTACGTGTGCACCCGTAATTAGTCCAATTGCCATATGGTCCACATAATTTGTCTTAGTTATGTGTGGGTCGCTAGTGGACACAAAATACTTATACACAAAAGAAAAGACGTTAAACAGTTTTGATGTTGTAATCATAGCAAGCAACGTGACATGCAAGCACATAATGTGAAAAGGCATTAAGTAAGTTTTTGATGTTGTTAACCATACGTGTTTTGGTGTAGATATATGGTTTCGTGACATAGTGGTGTAGACTTGTGCATATGCGGTTACGTTCAGATGATAAAATCAAACAAAAAGGATGGACAATTGCATTCCTAATGAAAACGTGTAAAATGTTTTGACTGTGGGCAACATAGATTTCGGGTTTATTACAAACTGAGTTTTATGGGTACGCGAGAAATTTTAGCTTTTCAAGTCTAAGGGTCAAGCTTGATGGTAGAAGAATTTAGTCCGTTGGGTGTTAAAGAAAACGGATTTAATTGAAGTGGGGAAAATTTAGTGTAAAAGTTTTATCGAAGATGGTCGTTTGATTTATAAAACAATCCATTTTATTAAGCGAGAAAAAATAGTTTATTGACAATTTTAGTTTGGTGTTGATGACTATTTTGACTTGTGATACGATTTCAAGAGAAAAGGTCTTGGAATTATAAAGAAGTGGGTTATTTGATTTAGCGTATCTTTGCTCACAAGTCCTGTTTACAAAAGAAATTTTTTTTTAAACACTTTTACCATTTAGAATCTTGTTTGTCATACAGACTTGACGCACACATTTGTTAGTGGTTTGAAAGTGAGGATTTTATAGAAGAATAGGCATCCTTTTAGAAATAGTAGGAAGAATTTTGTCCAAATTTTTTGAAAAAGATTGTGCGCGAGGAGAAAAGGGTTTTGCGATGTTTGAATTTTGCCGATAAATTATGATTGTAAACAAGGATAACGATGGTATTTCATAAAAAAGAAAGTTTCACATCCGAACAATTTTTTTTTTTTTTTTAAAACGTTACATAAGGAAATTCAATTTTTTTTTTAAAGAAAAGTCAATCTTCTTTAGTGTGGTGAGTGGGTATTCCAGCATCGTAGATCACCATGGCAAGTCTTGGGCACTGGTTGCGCCCATGGGTTTGGTCGTTGCACTTGGAGCATATCCATCCATTAGCTTTAGTGAATGAGGTAGTGCTAGTAGGTTTTTCGGGTCGTGGTTTAGTGGTGTGGCGACAGGTTTTGGCTAAATGATCATATGCATCAAAGTTGGTGCATATGCGGCATGGTGTGTGAGTGGGATGGTGAAATTTACAACTGTTTCATAACGGATAGGTTCCACGGTACTGCTTTTTGTTGGGGATCGGAGTCTCAGGGGTTGTCGAAGCGTGACTTCGTTTGAGTTTTTTGCGTTTTCAGTTATCATTTTTCGTTTGTTTGGTAGGGGTATGGGTAGAAGGTTTAGTATCTACATGGTTTCTGCTGTCCTGGATGGTATCGCCAGGGTTTGGAATTGGGTTTGTTGGTGTTTCTAGGTTAGGGAGAATCTTGACTAGTTCTTGGGCAATAAGGCTCGCCAGTTGGTTAAGATCGATGTTGTTGAGATGGGAAGACATTTACGAGAATCATACATAAGAAAATTTGCATAAGTGTTTTTTTTTTTTTAAGCAAGGTGACTTTTGAATTTAGGAAAGGAGTTATTAGAATGTTGATTAACAATGAAAGCTTGTGAGTAAAGTTTCACTAGATCAGTAAAGTTTGTGCAAATTCGAATATATAAAAAATACATGAGCTCAAGTTGTTCTCATAGACTTAGTATGTAAGTTCAAATTACACGTATAGTATGCAAGTTTCACATTGTTCAAATAATGCAACGTATATATATAAGTAAAGTGCACATAAACAATATAGAGGAGTTTTGAATATTTGTTGGTTTGTGAATATTATTATTGTTTGGAGATTGCAAGAGTAGCTTGAAGCGCGAGTCTTGAGAGCATTTGCGAGTAAAATAAATCGAATATATATAGTGAAAACATAGCATGAAAACAACATTGAAAGTAATATTAACATAAAATGAGAGGCTTGTTTTAAGCAAGCAATGGGAGTGTTCCGGAACGGAACTAAGACTAACCAAAGTGGTTCGAATTTACCTTTGAGTTTGAAAACATGCTTTGGCCTAATAGGTGGAATACTCTCACCGAAACTTTCGGTTAACGGTATTCATCCTTCCAGTTACTACATGTTTCCTGTCATTAGTAAGTTTGAGACTTTGGCGATGTTTTAAAAAAAATATCAAGGATTGAAACTAGTCGCTAAGTTACGGATTTCACTCCTATCTTAGCGAGGTCGTTTCTTTGAGTGTGGTTTGTACACTTAGTCCAATGTGGTAAGAAAATTAATTCTAACCTTCAATTGGTAAGTTTCCACTAGAACGAGAATCGTGAAATTTCCACCAAGGTGAGGATATCACTCCTATCTTGGCGTAGTTTCAAAAACACAAAGATTTTACGCGGATTGAAAGTTATCACCAAAGTGAGGGTTTCACGCCTATTTCGGTGATTTCCTTTCGTTTGTGGTATACGAGTGTCTTCGAGTGTAGAGTAATCCACAAATACGAAGGTAAATTTTAAAGACCAAGAGGATAGAGTAGAAGCAAGATATGAAGAACAAGTATATTAAGCATGATAAAAGGAATGGTCAAAAAGGTACTTAACTATAGTCTAGGTCAAACATGGCAATTTTTCCTAATTCCCTATAGTCATGGCTCTGATACCAATCTATCACACCCCAACCGATGGCGGAATCATCGAGGTGAGACTTAGTGGTAGATTGTTCAAAGACTTCATGACACTAGATTTTGTGACAATATAGTTTAAAGATAGAATTTCATTTATTGTCTAAAAATAGAAATACAAGTAGTTCAAATAACGAAAAATACAACAACAAGAATATGATAACTTGAACTAGAGTGAGTTTCTATGTCCAATCCTAAGTAGTTTTCTTGAATGTCCTGCAATAAATATTTCCTGCAACATGTATAAAATATCCGTCAACACATAAAGCATTGGTGAGCATACTAGTTTTGACATACATACATAGTATAATAAAGTTTTGCTTATAGACATATGCAAGAGAACCATACAAACGACGACTAGCCACGAAGAATTTTGCTTAACATGACCCATGTAGGGGGTGGATAGCCAATCCTATAGCGCTATACATGCAAGGTGGGTTGTCAACTATATGAACATTTGTATGTTAGAGTAAATAATTCTACATAGCATAGTGTACAAGCATATAATAGACTTTAGATTGCGCATGATAGAATTTAGAATATGATAGACTTTAGACTAAGCATAATAGATTGTAGAGTTTAAAATCGTTTGAGTTTTGATAGTGATACATGTTGAGCCCCAAAGAATAAAGAATAAAAGGGGAACAAGTATGAACTCACCTTAGGGTGTGTTATTTAGTTCCCAAAAACGGGTCTTGAGAATTGAAGATTTTAGCTCCGAATAACTAAAATTAGAAAGGAAAGCGTTTTAGGTTCAAGAGTTGGATTATTAGATTCAAGAGAGTCAAGCAAGCCTTTTAGGCGAACCAAAACACAAACCACCATAAAGGTGATTCGGATGGTCATGAGAGTCAAGTAGTGCCTTTAAGGCTAACCAAAACACAAACCACCATAAAAGTGATTCGGATGGTCAAGAGAGTCAAGTATTGGTAAGGTAGGGATGTATCCACAAACCTTCCAAGTTATTAGATTAGTAGAGTTTTGAAAGTATATATTTTAGTATTTACATAATATAACTATAGGGTTAAAGTAGTGTATGGTGACTTAGTTTGGAAGAGCCTTGGCTTTCCTTTGTCAACCATTAACCATAGCACAAGTCCATATTAAGTTATTGATGAACTTGGTTGGTATCACTTCAACTAACCTTCTAGTGCATAAAAACAATAGAAGATGAACCACCTTTGAGGCCTCATTTTGGTGTCCTACTCGTCTTCATTTGCCATAGCAAACAAGAGCAAGGTCCTAGAGGTTTCCCCAAGGGGTTAGAAGAAGAAAAGATGTGAAGAAAGAATAATAAAGTTGGAGTTTATGAGAAAACTCACTTAGAAGTGGACTTCCACACTTGGGATTTCTTTGAAGAATTGAGAGGTTTAGAGAGGATTTAGGAATGAGCAAGTGTTAGAATGGGTAGGAGTGGTGTATTTATAGTTGGGGTGAAGGGGTTGGGTATTTAATGAATTAATTAGGGTGGTTAGGAGTGAATTAGGTGGGATATATATCTTTAAAAGAAAATAATATTAATAATAATAATAATAATAATAATAAAAGAATGGAAATTTATTGTTGTTGTTGTTAGTTGTTGTAAATGTCAAAATGACATGATAAATCACGTTTTTTTTTTGTTCTTTTTCTTTTTCTTTTTTTTAAACTAACACTATTATTATAATAAGTATATATATTAATAAATAAATATATATTAAGATCTTAACTAAATGAGTTTATTGTTAAAACGTCTAAATTGATTAAGGTAAATCATATTGACGACTCGTCAAGAATTGGTAGGAGTAACATAAAAGAAGCGACTAAAGGCGAACTTGAAATTTGTTAAATATAGAATTTAAAATACATGAAAGGTAAAAATAACGTGATGTTACAGTTGGATTATAATGAAATATTTTCACCAGTTGTAAAACATTCTTCTATAAGAATTGTTTTGTCATTGACTGCTGTTATGGATTTGGAGTTGGAACAACTGGATGTAAAAACAGCTTTCTTACATGGAAACTTAGAAGAAAGTATTTACATGAATCAACCTAATGGATTTGTGATAAAGGGGCAGGAAGATAAGGTTTGTTTATTGAAAAAATCATTGTATGGGTTGAAGCAGTCCCCAAGACAATGGTATAAGAGATTTGATGAGCATATGGTGACTCATGGTTTTGATAAAAGTGCATATGATAGCTGTGTGTACTTGAAAGAATACAGGCCAGGTGAGTATGTGTATTGCTATTATATGTTGATGACATGTTAATAGCTTGTAAAGATAAGAAAGAAGTTGAAAAGACTAAGCAGCTGTTGAAATTGGAGTTTGATATGAAAGAGTTAGGAGAAGCCAAGAAGATCTTAGGTATGGAAATTACTAGAGATAGAAGCAAAGGTTTGCTGTGGTTAACTCAGAGTTCATATGTGAAGAAGGTTTTGAGTAATTATGCAAAGGATAAAGGCAAGACTGTTAAAACTCCAATGGCTGCTCATATACAATTGTCTA
This sequence comes from Ambrosia x helenae, assembly GCA_030844895.1. Lineage (NCBI taxonomy): Eukaryota > Viridiplantae > Streptophyta > Magnoliopsida > Asterales > Asteraceae > Ambrosia > Ambrosia x helenae. The sequence continues at coordinate 126,853,543 of CM061231.1, forward strand.
GTGCTGATTCACCTAAAACAGAAGAAGAGGTGGAATATATGAAGAAGGTGCCATATGCTAATGTAGTTGGTAGCCTTATGTATCTAATGGTATGTACTAGACCTGGCATAAGTTATGCTGTCAGTCTAGTTAGTAGATACATATCCAATCCAGGGAAGGCTCATTGGCAAGCTGCAAAGTGGATATTGAGGTATCTAAATGGGTCAAGGAATGTTGGATTGGAGTTTGGAAGGAAAAATGAACCTGAGGCAAAATGGTAATTGGGCATGTTGATGCAGATTTTGCTAAAGACAGAGATAGGGGTAGATCAATCTCTGGGTATGCATTTCAGGTTTTGGGAAATATTGTTAGCTGGAAAGCTCAGTTGCAGCCTATTGTTGCTCTGTCCTCAACTGAGGCTGAGTACATAGCCTTGACAGAAGGGGTTAAAGAAGCCTTATGGCTTAAAGGATTTGTAAGTGAATTGGGAATTCAACTGGTTGATACTAAGGTAATGTGTGACAATCAGAGTGCTATTCATTTGTCTAAGAATAGCATGTTTCATGAAAGATCAAAGCACATAAATGTGAAGTTACACTTTATAAGAGATGTGGTAAATTCAAAGGACGTGAAGGTTGAGAAAGTTCATACAGATTTGAATCCTGCTAATATGTTTACTAAATCCCTACCAGGAGTCAAGTTTGCATTCTGTGTTGAAGCTTTGGGAATCAGATGAAGCCTTAATTTGCTTTTAAGGTGGAGATTGTTGAATATAAAAGTCAAATAAAGTCAATAATAGAAGTCAAAGATCAGAAGTCAGCATAAAAGGTGGACAATTGTCTATTGTCTATAGGTGAGGGGCCAAATATGTCAAGATAGCTAATCTTTTAATAAGTCGGTTAATAGGTGGAAAAGTTAGTTATATAAGCTTTCCATCTTTGTTGTTTTCATTCATTCAAATAATTTCCATTGTAATTCGTTTTCTTTCAATTCATTAATAAAATCATCAGCCGACTCAAGCTTTTGACAATTATGTTTCTTGATTGTATTTTCTTTGGGGTTAATTTCTAACAATAAAAACAACGAGACCTGCATCTAAACGTAGCCTTAATAGCTATATTTATCAAAATCCTTATAAATATCTTTATCGAAATGGATTCCGGATTTAGAATAATTAGAAGCAAACAATGCAATTTTTATTTATTTTTTTTACATTGGAATATAACCTTGAAACTATTAGTCTTCTTTTGTATGGGAGTAGAATACATTGTGAGCCGCAGCGACCACCAGCGCAAGCAAGTTTCAGTCTGGTGCTCACCTTCAGCCATAACAGCCTTAGCACGAGCACACGTGAAGAGATTCCGGCGCGAGCACACGCGATGGTGCTCGCGTGTGTTAACGAGACAAATTGAGCACATGTCGCGCCAGTGCTCACCCCTAGCCACAACGGGGTCAAGTGAGCACAGGCAATGAGGTTGCTTGAGAGTGAAGTCGGTGGCTCGCGTCTGGTCGCTCGCGTCCCACAACGGATGGTCTAAGGATTTCTTAGTCGAGGTCTTAATTCGAGCAGTTGCTCAGTTCCACGTGACACTTGAGTGTAGGGCTGCAAACGAACAAGAATACAGTCTTTTTCGTGTTCTTTTGTTAAGGAATTATATGTATTCCTGAACATTTACCAAATGAGATTTTTTTTGTTCGTGTTCGTTCGTTAAGAAAACACTCGTGTTCATGTTCGCTTGGTAATTTTGTTCAAGAATGCACACGAATACAAACGGAAATTCATGAACACAAATGCACACAAACAAACACAAAGAAGTGTTCATGAACGGAAATAAACATAAATGGACATATATTAACTTTCGGATAAATCGAATTCACATACATATATTTACCTCATATAATTACTTATTTATTTGAGTAAGGTAAATAAAAATAAAAGAATATAAAAACAAATTGTAAAAATTAGAAAATGTATTAAACTATTGAACACAAACGAACATAAATAAATTGTTACCGAGTGTTCACTAACATAAATGAACGAACATGGTCTATGTTCATTTGTTTAACTACATGAAACAAAGTTTTTTGTTCGAGTTCCTTCATTTATTAAATGAGCACAAACGTACTTCTGGCCAAAAGGTTTATGAACTGTTCGCTAAAAGTTTAGTTCGTTTACAGGTCTAGTTGAGTGTTTGTTTGTTTGTTTATATATTAAAGAATTTTGTTAATGATACCGCCCCTTAGGGGCCCGTCCCATGGTAGTTGGCTTCCACAAGACAAAGGCGACGAGGTTGGCTAGGTCAAATTGGACCTGGAGTTGGAATTTAATGTGTGTGTGTGTGGGGGGGGGGGGCAACGGTAAAAAAAACGTTAACTTTAAAAAAAATCATTTTTACATATATAAATACCAACCTTTAACTCTCATTTTTTACATCAACTCTCACATTCTCTTTAATCTTTTTAAAATTTCATCGAAACTCTCATATTATTTTTACACCACTCATTATGGATCCATACCAAAACAATCTGAATCAAACCCGTTCACAACACTCGGCTACACAATACCAATCGATCTGAATTAGTCAACATTTCTGAGTTTCCAACAAACCCCCAACGCTTTCAACCAATTTAGCGAAAAAACCCCCAACGCTTTCACCTAAATGAAAATGCACCAAAACCCCCACTCTTTCACCCAACTATTGCAAAGCCCGCTTAATATGCCATTTCAACTGAATCAACAAACACAACCGGTAGGACTGACTCAACCGGTAGAAGATGACGTTGAAGAGTTCGTGCCCGACACCCAACCCCAAACTTCCAAAAAAAAAAAAAATAATAAGAATCGGGTACGTGACGGAGGCACCAAAACGAAGTCACTTCCTTGGTCAAAAATCAAAGATGAGGCATTGACTAAGGCGTATGTTGCTACGTCAAAATGTTCAATAATTGGTAAATAAATATTATTATGAATATTTATTATACATTGATTAAAATATTTGTTACATTTTTTTAAATAAAAAATGTGTATGTATATATATATATATATATATATATATATTCTTGTTACTAATATATATTATATTTATAAAATGTATGAAACACTCAACCGGAGAAAGTTTATGGGCCGAAGTTCGTGACAAATTACACGACATAATGGATCAAGGTCCATATCAAGAGATCGATTATATAAGCTCCAAGTTTCGAAAGATGAATACTATGCCCAACACTTTTGTAGGTATTATAACCCATTGTTTGTGAATAAACCAAGTGGGTGGAACGAGGAAAACGTTTTCCAAGAGAAGATGCGTAAATATGAAAACAAGTATTATAATCCTTTCCCCACATCCGGGCGTGGCTAGTTTTGAAGAAATCTAGCAACTGGGTGCCGATTCCAAATGAGGCTGCAAGCGCCAAACGATCTAAAACTTCTGAGCCTGCCAATTATTGCATGGGAGGCTCGATCGGTCGTTGTCAAATAGATATCGATGAAGAGCCGGAGTTTGACGATGAGCCCATTCCAGAGGTGCCACATCCCATCGGAAGGGACAAAGCCAAAAGGCAAGCGGTTGCAAACAAAACAAGCCGTATAAGGGAACGGGAGCGGTTCGAAGCTAGAAAATTTGGTGGCTGAATTGCAAGCCTTCAAACATACGTTTAGTGAGACGCAAGCAGAAAAGGTTAAAATTGAAGAAACGAGAAGTCGAGGAAAATATTTGGTTGAAAGAAGAAACGACGTAATTAGAAGAATGGAAAATAATGATAACCGACATAAACGCGTATTCGGAAGAAGACCACCCCGTTTTGAAAAGAATGAAAGAGAGGATCACCAAAAAAATGGAACTTGTAGTTTTTTTTAATTTTTAAAAAAATCTTGTACTTTTTTAAGTTACTTTTTCTTAAGTGCTTTTTTTTTTGTGTGTGTAATTTTAGGTTTATTAATTTTAATTTTAGTTTTTTTAAATATTGATTATTAACTAATTAAAAAAACACACAAAAAAAGAGGGAAGCACATCCTTTACACTCTAGGACTATCCCTTGGGTGATGGCCCTACACCACGCTGATGTAGAGGACCATACCCAAAAAATGAGCCTCCTCCACTCACCAGGCTAATATGACTCGTGGAAAAAAAGAAAAAGGAAAGTAACATTTTTAGGTACTAGGTAGGATAAGGCACCAGCGGGTAAGGGGATGGGACTAAGGTAGTCGAGAGGCTACACAGTCCCGGGTGTTGGGGCTTGACAATTTGGCTTGGAAATAAGGCTTGTGGAAGCGATGGGGCTTGGTGTGTTTGTTTGGTTTTATTTTAATTAATTAACATTAAGAAAAAAACGTTTTAGGCTATTATAGGTTATGGCATTTTCAGTGTTTAGACTACTTTAAGCAACTTGAGAGGTAAAATGACATACCAATGTGTGATTGGTTACGATGGGGCTACATGGGTCCGTGCCCCTTTCCCCTTAGACTATCCCCATTTGTGACCAAAAGTTGAGTTAGTCACCAATAAAGGAGAAGGCAAAAGAATGAATCAGTTAAAAAATTAAAAAACAAATTAATTTTGGCAACAAGGTGAGCATGGTAACTAAACCCTTACTTAAGTTATATATATATATATATATATAAAAAAAAAAAAAAAAAAAAAAAAAAAAAACCTCAATACACTGTATTTCTTAACATTTTTTGTGAACATTCTGATAAAATTTTATTAAAAACCGAGTATGTTCAAAAAAAAAATATTTTTAGGTTGGGTCGGGTTGTGAATGGGTGTTAAATTTTGAGTATGGTTGGGTTGTGTAGGTGAAAGAAAGAGATATTTTTTTTAATAAAATGTTGGGTTGTTTTTTTTTTTTTTTTTGAACGGCCAATTGAAATCACTCATGGACCACTAGAGTATCATCGTGTCACCAGTGTTACCACGCGTTCATATTCCACCACTAAGTCACCATGAAACTCATAATTATGATAAAACCCTCTTGTGAAATTTGAACCCAAAACCTTATAGTCTCTAAGTCTTATCTCATTACCAAGATGTCGTTGGGCAATAATGTCTTTAGTAATGTTGGGTTGTGATGGTTGAAGAATGAAGATAGTCTTATGTCATTTTAACCAATGGTGCAGCATAGTAGGGGCGGGGAGGGGCGGCCGACCCCCCCCCCCCCCCCGATTTTCGCGCAGAAGTTCCGATTATATAATATTCGCATACAAAATTTTGAAAATATAGGGTTTCGACCCCGAAACTAGTGACTTCCGACCCCCGAACCTTCGGGTCAAGCTTCGCCACTGATTTTAACTGTTTCTATACACAAATCCTTTGACCAAATGTAAATTGACATTGTTGAATATGTTTTTTCAATAATAAAAAAAAAATCGAACAGAATTGGTTGGTTTATAGTGTGGTGTGAATTGACCAGCCAACAAATTGAGAGTTACCTTGTAGGGGATTAACCTTAATATTTAGGTGGAAAACCAACACATCTTTTGGTCAAACACGATTGTAGGAGGGACCGATACAACGACTTGTCAATAAATTATTTGAATCATAAATTTTTTAGTTTTATTACAGTTAAATATTTTATGATTATTGATGACGTGGGTCCTAAAACGACAACGTTTAGACCCCTCGTCGAAAAGTTAAGCAAAATAAAATTGATTAAGAGGTTGCCTGACTTAGTGGAGCTGATATAAGGCAGCCTACCTGCCATACGGAAGCCTCAGGGCAGAAAGTAAACAGTAAAAAACCTTGGAAATGCAAAAGGGGGATTTTGGCTTATTATCATAGCAAATGACAAAACACCACACAGCTCCAAGCTTTGCTTTGGAAATGATAAAAGCTGAAAACATCCTAAAAGGGTAAAGTCTCACTGCAGGGAACTAAAAGAGGGTCAAACACAACTAGGCATGGTAAGGAAGCTACCCTGAGGGAGCTCCTGGGCAGAATTTCACTACCTGTATAAGGAGGCCCTTGGGTAGACATTCCACACACACACACTTCTCACTTATTCTCTCTACTCTAATACTCTCTACTTCATTATTTCCCAACTCCAAATGAATACATACTTATTCTCACGCAGGAGGCTCCCTCCTGCGTTAAGGCTAACGGTGTCTGCTACCTTTGTGCAGGTCCTTCCAGGAGCTTGAAGACCCTGATCCCACAACTAATTCTGAACCTAAAGCTAAACCTAAACTTAAAACCTAAATCACAACATAATATACCTTTAACCTACAATCCTAAGCATCCCCTAACCTAATACCGGTCATTTTCCTTGTTGTAGCAACAAGTGGCGCCCACCGTGGGGCTGTCGCTACTTTGAACAAAACTGTTGAGAGTCTCTACAGTCCCATTTGTTCCTAAGTAACCTCCTTTTGTGATGACTGGTGGAGATAACCGCCTAGGAGGGGGTCTTTCAGAAACTCCGGCCACTAGTCACACCTCAGGTGACGCTTCTGGCCATGAAACACCTGGAACGGACGGACATCAGGTTGAACCGTCTCTAGGAGACATGCTCAACTTCCAAACACCGCCGTCCTCAAGAGCTGTTAACTCGTCTCCTAGAGACGACGTTGTTGCCAGTTGAACGAATGGACATCACCCGGAGGGAGTACGAAGAAACTTCTTGCAACTCCGAGACCTCTGAATGGTTACGTGCGAGAGGAAAGGTCCAGAGGGGTCAGAGTCAGGTTGTCTTACGACGAAGAACCCATTGTCACCCTCTCGTTTGGTCCTCCGTTGCTGGGAACCACTACCTCACCAGCACCCCGACGTGCCAATACAAATCCTCATCCCTACCTTAACAGTCAGGGGGATATCTACTCAGGAGGAGGAGGTCCTAGCAATTCTGTGCTCTCCCCGGGGACCTCAACACTACTCCCCTATGAAGAAGCTTTGAGGTCATTACCTCTGGCCAGCAGTGTTGTGGCTGCCTCCCTTGCGGGAGCATGAAGTCTTGCTGGAGGATCTGTTGTCCCCCCAGGAACGATGTATCCTGACTACTCACAGCCTCAATACTCGCCCTATGTACCACCTTACTTCCCCACATGGCCGGGAGGGTATCCTTGGCAATATCCGCCACCTCTGAACCAAGTGCCAGCAACCCCCCTTGCGGGAGGACAGGGTCTGGGAGCCTCCCAACCCATGGTTCAAACTCCTACGGCCGAAGCTAGGGGCAAGGCTACACCTTCAAAGCCGTACCGACCTAAGTCGTTAGAATGCTTCGCCGAGCATATCGCTCATTTTGATTTCCCCAACAAGATCAAAATGCCAGCTAATGTGAAAACATACGACGGTACGGAGGACCCTGATGATCACTTGAACGTCTTCTCTGGGGCAGCAACTGTAGAAAAATGGAACGATGCCGAGTGCTGTCACATGTAGGGCTGTTCACGAGCCGAGCCTATCTGAATGAAGCTTTGCTCGTGCTTGGCTCGTTTACCAACCGAACCGAGCGGAGCGGCTCGTTTACAATCGAGCCGAAAACCGAACGAGCATTCTTCGAGCGCAAATTTTCCGAGCGAGCGCCGAGCGAGAATCGAGCAGAGAATAATATGGACGATTATAAAATTGGAATGTTTCCTTCGATGTTTTCATTGTCGGGTGACAACTAAGGTCAAAATGTCCGTTGATAACACTAATATTGAGATCACAGTGTCCAAGGATAAGGCTTAGATTGAGGCTGGTGAGGTGATGAGCATACGTCAGACAACAGTTGTTGCATTGTGACGTAGGTGTAATATCAAGTGACAATTAACGATGGACGACTATTAACATAAAGAAGTCAAGACTTATTGTTTTACTATTAAATCTAGTGTTAATTTTTTATTGTGTTAAGTGGCCTTGTTATATTTTGTTTGCATATACTGAGTCAAATCCAATAGAATCTTATATATAAAGCCATAAATTTATCTATAAATTGTGTGTATATTTATTATTAAATAAATAAAAATATATTCGAGCCGAACCGATCCGAGCGTACCTTTGCTCGTGCTTGGCTCATTTACAAACCGAACCGAGCCGATCGGCTCATATACAACCGAGCGGAAGAACGAGCGAGCATTTTTCGAGCATTTTCCGAACGAGCGGCGAGCGATTTGAACAGCCCTAGTCACATGTTCATGCAAACCTGGTGGGACCAGCTCGTCTATGGTTCTGTGGCCTACCGGCTCGGAGCATTTCCTCGTTTGATGATTTAAGGAGAGGTTTCACCTCAAACTTTAACCCCCTCAGGAAGTGCACCAAAGATGCCGCCATATTGCACCAAATCCAACAAGGGGATCATGAAAACCTCCGCAGTTTCATCGAAAGGTACAAGAGGGAAGGTTTGCAGTATAGTGGTGCCACCGAGAAGATCCGGGTATCAGGATTCATGGGGGCCATCCGTCCCAAAAAGTTACTAAGAAGGTTCCATGAAGATGTTCCCCAAACCATGGAGGAGGCATTCGAGAGGGCAGAAGCCTTCCTCAGGGGAGAAGAAGCATTAACTCGATAGGATTCCAGGAAGAGGGATCGAGGGAGCTGGAGAGACAGCTCAACAAGCTCCCGAAGACCTCTCTTCCAACCTTACAATGAAAAACGATCAGGAAGATCCTTCGACAATCAAAGGAACGAAGAGAGGAGACGATCCCAAGGTCAGGAAGGTACCACGAAAGAGAAAGACAAGTTTTCACTGTTCTCACCAAGACCCCTCAGGAGATACTCTCCACAGAGGAAGTTAAGTACACCTTTCAACCTCCCAGACCTTTGTCCAAGCCAGCTAACAAGAGGGATGCCAGCAAGCATTGTGCCTTTCATAATGATACAGGGCATCACACAAATGATTGCTACCAGTTGAAAAAGAGGATAGAAGAGGCTGTTAAGTCCGGGGAGCTGGCTCACCTGATCAAAGACATCAAAGGAAGAAAGGATGAAGGGAAGAAAGACAAGGAGGTCAACATGGTCAGTCTTGAAGGGACCCAGCAGGCCAAGAAGGCTCGCACCGAGCCTTGGAACAAACAATACATCTGGCTTCCTCCTGCTCCCGACGAACTGATCGTCACACCGGTAATAGTGGAAGCTGAACTGGATGGCTTCCCTGTAGATAGGGTGTACATGGACTGCGGAGCCTCATCAGAGGTGATGTATGAACGGTGCTTCGAATCCTTGAGCCCAGAGATCAAATCCAAGCTCAAACCATCAGACGCGTCCTTGGTGGGTTTATCGGGGGAACGAGTACATCCCTTAGGGAAGCTCACACTTAGCGTCTGTTTCAGGGATGGAGACTTGTCAAGGACAGAAGAGTTGACTTTCTCTGTTATCAGGTACCCTTCAAGTTACAACGTCATCTTTTCTCTGTCAAGGACAGAAGAGTTGACTTTCTCTGTTATCAGGTACCCTTCAAGTTACAACGTCCTCATTGGAAGAATGGAATCACCACCTTCGGCGCGGTAGTATCAACAACACATGGTTTAATGAAGCTCCCCACTCCTAATGGAGTTGCAACCCTGAAGCCGACAGCAGAGGCTCTTTTGATAGCCTCCGTGGAAGAAACCAAAGGCCCCAGGGGCCAGAAACGCCAAGCAGCGGTCCCATCCGGGAAGTCAGTATAAACCCTGCCTACCAGGAGCAGACCATCAAAGTAAACAATCTGCTTCCTGATAAGATTACGTGTGAACTAATCAACCTTTTGCAGGATAATCAAGACATATTTGCTTGGTGCCCGGGGACATGACTGGTGTCCCTAGAAGTATGGCTGAACACTCTCTTAACATAGCCCCCTCGTACAAGCCAGTCGTCCAAAAGAAAAGAAGTTTGGCCCCAGCCAGGAGCCAAGCTGCTTGTCAGGAGGTGGAGAAGCTGGTTGAGGCAGGTATCCTCAGGGAGGTCCAATATCACTCTTGGGTAGCAAACCCGGTCATGGTTGCCAAACAAGACGGATCTTGGAGAATGTGTGTCGATTTCAAGGATCTCAACAAAGCATGTCCTAAAGATTGCTACCCCTTACCCGAGATCGATTGGAAGTAGGGGTGAGCATATGAAAACCGATAACCGAAAAAAACCGAAACCGAACCGATAACCGAACCGAAAATAACCAAAACCAAATTAACCGATCGGTTACGGTTAACATATGGCCAAAACCGAACCATTCGGTTACGGTTACGGTTTTCCCCTCTTCCGTAACCGAAACCGAACCGATAGTTATATACTTAATTATGTTTCATACATATATCCATATATTTGGAATATATTTTCATGTATATTTACGTATTTGAAATATATTTTTATGTAACTCATGTATTTTTCATGCATATTCATATATTTGAAGAATATTTTATTTATTTCATGGGTATTTCATGTATTTTTCTTGCATTTTTATATATATTTGTATTCTTGAAAAATGTTCAAAACACTTATTTTAAGTTTATAATTTTGCACAAGTTTTATGTTTGGTTATTAACCGAACATAACCGAAACCGAACCAATAACCGACATATTAACCGAAGTAACCGAACCGACGTAACCGAACGGTTTAGGTTATGGATTTTCCTAAAACCGAACTTCGGTTATCGGTTTCGGTTATATGTAAAAACCGAACCGAACCGACATTTGCTCACCCTAATTGGAAGGTAGACTCTCTCACTGGCTTCCAATACAAGTGCTTCTTAGATGCCTACAAGGGGTATCACCAAATTCAAATGAAGCAAGAAGATGAGGAGAAGACGGCCTTCCACACTGATAGGGGGATCTTTTGTTACAAAAAGATGCCTTTTGGTTTAAAAAATGCAGAGGCTACCTACCAGCGGTTAGTGGATCAAGCTTTCTCGAAGCAAATAGGAAGGAATATGGAAGCTTATGTAGATGACCTTGTCATCAAAAGCAAGTCTGGGGAGGCAATAATCCAGGACATCCGAGAAACATTCGACAACCTTCAAAGAATAAACATGAAGCTCAATCCTGTCAAGTGCTCCTTTGGGTTGGAGGAGGGGAAGTTTCTGGGCCATATTGTTGGAAAGCAAAGCATCAAGGCAAACCCAAGCAAGGTCCAAGCCGTCCTTGATATGAAGTCTCCTACCACAAAGAAGGAAGTGCAAAGCCTCAACGGTAAAATTGCTGCCTTAAAAACGTTTCTTGCCTAAGTCCGTGGAAAAATCCTTACCTTTCTTCAGAACACTCAAAAATTGTGTTGACAAGAAAGATTTCCGCTGGACAACCGAGGCAGAGACTGCCTTCCTGGAACTCAAGAAACACATAGCTTCCCTGCCTGAAGTGGCAGCCCCTGAGGAAGGGGAAGTAATAACAGTTTATTTGTCTGCAGGAATGGAAGCAGTAAGCTCAGTCCTCTTGGTTGACCGAGGTAAAGAACAAGTTCCCGTCTACTTTGTCAGCAGAGCCCTCAAAGATGCTGAAGTTAACTACACTCCCATAGAGAAGCTTGTGTTAGCACTTGTGCACACTGCCAAGAGAGTAAGGCGGTACTTCCAAGCTCACCCAGTAAAGGTCATCACAGATCAACCCATACGATCCATCTTAGAAAGGCCAGAGGATTCGGGGAGATTGGCAAAGTGGGCCATTGGCATCGGGGAGCACAAGATAGAGTACCTGCCAAGAAGAGCTTACAAGGGACAAGTGTTTGCTGACTTTCTTGCTGAGTTGCCCACCCTGCAGGCAGAAGAAGAAATGAATGAGGTCGAGGAACAGCCTGACCTCAAGGGGAAATGGTGTCTTTTTACTGATGGAGCCTCAAGTGTAGAAGGTTCCGGGGCTGGTCTTGTCATCAAGGAGCCCCACGGAACTGAGTACACTTATGCCCTCCATCTGGACTTCCCCTGCACTAACAACGTTGCTGAATATGAGGCCCTCCTGGCCGGGTTAAGATTGGCAAAAAGAATGAAGGTGCAAGAGCTAAAAGTCTTCGTTGATTCGAATCTGGTGGTCAAACAAGTAAATGGAGGATACACAGCCAAAGAGCCCTCAATGATTAGGTATAAAGACAAGGTCAGAGAGTTCATCAAGGAATTCAAAGTCTTCACACTAGAGCAGGTGTCAAGAACCAAGAATAAGCAGGCGGATGCCCTCAGCAAGCTGGCCTCCTTGACGTTTGCTCACCTAACCAAGAAGGTCCTAGTCGAGGTACTGAAAGAACCATCCATTGATGACAAGGAAGTACAAGATGTTGTCACCGAAACAGAATCCACATGGATGACGCCCATTATGTCCTACTTGAAGGAAGGGAAACTACCAGAAAACGAACAAGAAGCTAAGCGGTTGGTTATAAAGGCAAGGCAATATGTAATCGAAGACGACAAGCTCTACAAGAAGGGATACTTGGCACCCCTACTGAGGTGTGTGGGCCCCAATCAGAGTAACTACCTCATCAGGGAGGTACACGAGGGTATATGTGGCATGCATGCCGGACCTCGCTCCGTGGTATCAAAACTCATGAACTTGGGCTATTATTGGCCCACCATGCACAAGGATGCCTTTGAGACAATCCGAAGATGTGAAGTTTGTCAGCTGCAAACACCGGTGAAGACCAACACCAAGCATGACCTTGTTCCCATCATCTCGGCATGGCCCTTCTACAAATGGGGAATGGACATTGTGGGTCCCTTCCCACAAGCTCCAGGAAAGTTGAAGTTCCTCCTTGTAGCTGTCGACTATTTCACCAAGTGGCCAGAGGTCAGGCCGTTGGTTACCATCTCAGGGAAACATGTGATAACTTTCGTATGGGAACAAATAGTCTGCAGATATGGGCTACCAGGGGAGATGGTGACGGACAATGGAAAGCAGTTTGCCAACAAACCCTTCAGCATCTGGTGCTCCGAGCTAGGAATCAAGCAAGTCTTCAGCTCAGTAGCCTACCCCCAGTCCAATGGACAAGTCGAGCGCATGAACAGAAGCATTGTCGAAGGTATTAAAGCAAGGCTAGGAAGATGTGGCAAGAAATGGGTTGATGAGCTCCCGAGCGTCCTTTGGGCTATCAGGACCATGGAAAAGACAAGCCACCAAAGGACACCGTATAGCCTTGTCTTCGGAAGCGAAGCTGTCATACCAGCCGAGATAGGGGTAAGCTCAGGAAGGATTGCCCGTCAAAACGCTCAACACAACCAAAAGGAGGTCTTGCTCAACCTAGACCTCCTCGAAGAGTCAAGGGACCAAGCCTCTATCAGGGAGGCCAGATACAAAAAGAAGCTTGAAGCCTACTACAACACAAGGGTGCGAAAAGATGCCTTCAGGCCAGGAGACCTCGTGTTAAGGTGTAATGAAGCCAGCAGGCAGCAAGACGTAGGCAAGCTAGGTCCCCGATGGGAGGGTCCTTATGTTGTCAAGGAAGCACACAAAGGGGGATCCTACAAGCTAGCTGACCCCAATGGCAAAATGATCCCAAGGCATTGGAGTGACAAACACTTGAAACGTTTCTATGTTTAATGGTTGTAACGTCTCTTTGTATTCCAAGAATCATGATTAATGAATGAACTATGTTTCAAATTATTAACTTGTCGCTTATCTTATCATAGGGTGAGCCCCTCCTAACTAGGCTCCATGGGATCCGGCGCTATACCTACCCATGAAACAGGGATGAGCTCCCAGGCCATAACTGCTCAACAGGCAACAAGGCTAAGTAACCTTCCTGTATACAGGGTGAGTCCCTAATATAATCCACGACTCCATGGGACAAGTCCTTGGAAGGAATACCTAAACCCATGAAAGAGGGTGAGCTCCTCACACCAAGACAGCTCCCACATGTTCACAATACACGAAAACGAACATATCACTGAAAAACCGTTTAAAAAAGGTTTAAACATAAACAAACAAGCTGATAGGGTAAGCATTGCATCGGTTCCTTAGCTAAGTATCCTAAGTTGGGTGACTGCAGCATCCACCTTAAGGAGAAATGTTAAAGACATTGCAAACACTATAAACGACAAGTAACAGAGTCAAGACAACAAAACATTAAACATAACCAAGGCATCACCCCTAGAGGGGGAGCATTCCATTAAAAACAAACATAAAATGCCCCAAGGGCTAAGTACAATAGAGTCTGATTACAAAAGACATCCTAAAAACTTAAAAAGTCTAAAACAAGGCTGGTCATGGAGTAGCAGAGTCTTCGGCTTCATTGGTGGCATCACCCTCACCGATGGAAGCCAAGGCTTGGTTACCAACATCATCGTAAAGGCCATCAGTGTCAAGACCTGCAAATGGATCATCTTCGCTGGAAGGGGGGATAGACTCAACCTCTAGAGCTTGAAGGGGGGAAGGACTCTCAAATACCTGCTCCAGATTAGGAACCTTTGAAAAATCAGCAGGTTTTGCACGCTTAGAACTACCCTCCCCACCATCAGCTCCATCCAACATGATCATGAGAGGCCTCTTTGACACATAGGAGCTAAACACTTCATTGGCCACATCCTTTTTCAAACCCTCCGGCTCCAAATCTTGCAGGAAGGAGAGAGGCTGCTCAGAAGCCTTGGCAATGGCAGAGATATAAGGATAGGTGGCAAGCTCCATTGCCTTCACGGCATTCATAAACTCTTCACCAAATGAAGGCTTAAAGGACGGCAGCTCCTCAAGTCCCTGACCCTCCTGAGCCGCTTTGAAACCAGCTTGAATCCCTCCATGGCGACCAAAAGATATGGCTTTTTCATAAATATACGCCAGAGGAGCATTAAACTCTTGAGAGTGCAGGAGGTTGGTAACAAAACGGGCTACGCCCTTGGAGATTAGCCACTCCCTTTCTTCAGTTAAACGGTCCACCTGGACCCGGAGCTCCATTCCCACCTTCTCCACCGCAACCTGCTCCTGTTTAACTGCCTCCCGAGCCAGAGCCAACCCTTCCCTTTCCTCAGCAAGTTTCGCCTTCTCATCGTTCAAACCTTTGAACATCTTCTTAAACTTCTCCTTCTCCAAACCAAGTTGGGTCCTAGACACAGCCAATTCATGGACCAAATCTTTCTCCCGAGCAACAAACCTTGCCAGTTCCTCCTTCGCCTTCACCAACTCAGCCTCATGCTCTTCATAAAATTCCTCCACTTGTTTACTTCTCGCCATCAATTTTCCCCACCTTGCCATACCATCGGGGAACAAAGACAGAAACTGCCCGAAGTGATAATACATTTTCTTCATAACATCCTTGTCCATCCATTCTTTGTGAAGCTCCCTTTCGGCATCAGGGATACAATGGTCAATCAGATCACGACAAACAGAAGCCTTCTTCAACAGATCAGTAGCTTTAATATCCCAGTCCGGCACAAACACTCCTTCACAACGCTTCCTCTGGGCAGGAACGTCGGAAACATCATCGACAACAGCTTTAGAACTCTCACCCCTTCGGTTCGCAACAATTTCGGACTAGCACCCTGGACAACAACATCCTTTGGTTTCTTGAAGACAACGTCGTCTTTCTTTGGGGAGGACAACGTGAGCTTGCCTTTCCCTGGGGCAGGAGTATACCCCAAGGCAGTGGATATCAAAGAAAAATCCTCGTCTTCATCTCCAAAGACCAATGGAATAGCAGAAGAGCTCCCCTGACCCGAGGAAGCAGTCTGAAGTCGCTTACTGGAGCGACGAACGGTAACAGACTTCTCCCCCGATGGTTCCACAGCAATAACAGATGACGTAACCACACTTGTATACTCCCCCTTGAAACGGACATGCTCAGTTTTCACCACCACATTCTTACCCTCAACAACATTCCGAACCTTGAACTTCACATCAGCAATGTCATCTAGAGCCAGGAAGTCCAGAGTACTCATCTCTGCAAAAAGAAAAATGGTTAAATAACACAAAAATGAGAAGGATGCCAAAGAGGAGCTAGGGAGACACCTACCCTTCCCACCATGATATATCACCGGGTCAGTCCCAGGATCATCCCAGTTAACACTGAGGCCTACCATCACCAGGAAGTCCTCAGGGAAGGTACGGAGACGAGTAGGAAAACTACGGAGCTTCTCCAACAATATTTGGTCAAGAGTGTCAGGATCAGGTTCCTTCTCGTTTAAAGGAGCATCCGAAGACCTCCGAGGAGTTTTAAAGGGTAGAAAATCAGAGTTTAAGAAAAAGAACTTGTCTTTCCAAGAAGAAACAAGCCCAATAACACTAGAAATGAGGGCTGGTTCACACTGAGTCTTCTCAATAGTAAACCAATTCCCATTTTTGGCCAACCTAAAAAACCGCCAGTACATAGCCAAAGAAGGCTTATGACCATGGCAATGACATACTATTTCGAAGTGCAAGACCCTAGCAACTCCGGAGGGACATAGTTGATCAAGAGAAAGTTGGTGATACTCTAAAACATTCAGAAAAAATGTAGAAAAATGATACCTAAGTTTACCCTGGTCAAACTGACGTGTATACACGGCCACCTTGCCAGGGGGAACAGAGGTCACAGGGGTTTTCCCCTTCGGAACAGAAGGATCAAAAGATAATGGAATTCCGATCTCGGTACAGAACCGTTCAGCATCGGATTTGGATAGACGAGTGAACTGGGATGCAAGATCAGTTTTCGACATAATGAAAAACAAGTGTGAAAAGAGAGAAGGTTGCTTACCAGGATTTATAAGAAAAAAGTAGGGTTCGCCGGTTAGGGAGGAATCGTGGGAGAGAGAAGGCGGTTTTCCAAATGAGGAAGGAAATGAAGGATAAAAGAGGGGTTATCCCCTTTATAAAGAATTCAAAATTTGAATTAAATGGCATTGAGCGGTTACCAAGGAGAACCGTCGCTCAGCTGTCCCATAGGGTGACGTCAGCCTAGCCCCTTGTCAAATCAACAGTCATCTCGGGCGGCTGATGGGATAGGCGTCTGCTCCCAAGGAAGTAATAATGGCTGATAATATTATTTAAAAATAAGGCTATCATGACAAATGCAAGGCCAGAAACTTGCATGAAATTTGATGAAGGAAGAAGTATGGAACCAACGCTCCCATGGGGGAGCTCGAGGTCTAACAAATTACCCGGTACCAACATAAGCCTGAACAGCGTTGCCACCGGGGAAAACGACAATTTACAAGTCACAAGCACTTCTAACTTCTTTACAAATGCTTATGACTGGGGGGCTGATGACGTGGGTCCTAAAACGACAACGTTTAGACCCCTCGTCGAAAAGTTAAGCAAAATAAAATTGATTAAGAGGTTGCCTGACTTAGTGGAGCTGATATAAGGCAGCCTACCTGCCATACGGAAGCCTCAGGGCAGAAAGTAAACAGTAAAAAACCTTGGAAATGCAAAAAGGGGATTTTGGCTTATTATCATAGCAAAGGACAAAACACCACACAGCTCCAAGCTTTGCTTTGGAAATGATAAAAGCTAAAAACATCCTAAAAGGGTAAAGTCTCACTGCAGGGAACTAAAAGAGGGTCAAACACAACCAGATATGGTAAGGAAGCTACCCTGAGGGAGCTTCTGGGCAAAATTTCACTGCCTATATAAGGAGGCCCTTGGGTAGACATTCCACACACACACTTCTCACTTATTCTCTCTACTCTAATACTCTCTACTTCATTATTTCCCAACTCCAAATGAATACATACTTATTCTCACGCCGGAGTCCAAACGCAGGAGGCTCCCTCCTGCGTTAAGGCTAACGGTGTCTGCTACCTTTGTGCAGGTCATTCCAGGAGCTTGAAGACCCCTGATCCCACAACTAAATCTGAACCTAAAGCTAAACCTAAACTTAAAACCTAAATCTCAACATAATATACCTTTAACCTACAATTCTAAGCATCTCCTAACCTAATACCGGTCATTTTCCTTGTTGTAGCAACAATTATATTGTTCAAATTAACAAGTATTTATAAAAATTTAAATACTTATACCAAAATCACTTTGTATGTCGTTACGTTATTGAAGAATGGGAATACAGTTAGTAAATACATTTGACAACGGCTAGTACAATGACATATTTGCCCTTGGAGAATGATTGATATACCAAAATGGCAATCAACCGTTCAATAGGTTGCTCTATTAATATATAGATAATTAGAGTCAAGTTAATCTACACTGTGTAATAAAAATGAGAAAGGTAAGAATGATACAAAAAACATAATAGATCATGAAATATGATACAATGAGCCACAAAATATAACACACTGCCAAAAAATATAATATAATTATGAAGAAAAAATACACAATAAATTGAAAAAATGACACAATGATGAAAATAAGAAAAAGACACAATGGTACATAAAGGACACAATGACATAACGCATATTCTAAAAAACTACAAGTTAAACCCCCTAAAAAACAAAGACCTAAAAACTAACGTCGTATGGTTCGATAAGATGGTTCCAATGCCGCTTAAATGAGTTTAATCGGAGTCCGTTTGATACCCTTTCTACGATTTCCTATTTTTCTTTTACTGTGTATTTAATCATAACCCTAGATAATTATACAAATATAATAGTTCAATACATTTTTTACTCACTTTCAATCTATAAACACATTCAAACAATTAAATGGTTCATCCATTAAATAAAACATGACGTGGATCGACTCATCTAAAGTAAAACAATCTTAAAAAAGAATTAAAAACAAAAAACAAAAAAGAAAACTCCATAAAATAAATGAAAAGAAGAAAATATTTTATTAGATAGATTCACAATATAAAAACACTTGTAATATGCCACTAGTCTATGTGTATAAAATAACACCATAATTAAATAGTGAAGAACTAAAGATGGTGCCTAACTCGTTGCTTTTGCGGCATGTGACGTGTGGGGGACTACACGTGTGTCGGTAAGACATTGGTCAATTATATTTATTCTAATTAAAGCATGTCCTTATTGCCCTCTTTTATTATATAGCTTCACTTTTTTTAAATGGGAATATGTGAGTGACATTTTGTTTTAAGTCTTCGTAGTTAAAGTTGAATACTTGGATTGTAATAACATGCTTATACTCAATTTGTGATAGGTAGGACATGGGTCATAATTTTATTAAAATAACATTAATAAAATAATAAAGATACTCTCTTTATACAATTTTAGGAAATCGTAGTACACACACCGTATACAAATTCAAATGAAAATAATATCAAATACAACATAAAATGAGTCAAACCGAAGTTTTCATCAAGAGCTTCAACCGCGTCTTCTTATGTGATTTCTGCTTCGTCTTTAACAAGGACTTGAACTGCGTCCTTTTGTATGATCCTTCTTGGCTGCAAGAATAAACAAACTAATGTTGACGGTTGTGGCTGAGGCACGTGTTCAACACGCTTCCCTTAAAACAGATTTCACGCCTCTACTAAAGATAACGCGTCTGTCTCCCAGGGTACAACAGCCGAAGCAGTCTGTACTGCCGGAGAAGGCTACGCGCCCGAGGTTACACCAGGTAAATTGTAGTGTTAGAACTTATGGAATTTGGTAGAAAGTATTCATCTCTATGTACTCAACATATCAAGAACCCTTCTGTCACACCACGCCAATGGCGGAAACACGTGGCGCGACGCTCGAAAGCATATCAAAGTCAAGATTAACACAAACTATATTTAATTAGAAAAGATCATTATATTAAGATGTCGGGAAAGGATACCTGGTTTCAAACATTACTTAAAATCACAACATTAAGTTTAAAGTGGGGCGTTTCCGTTCATGTCCCAACCCGATGGTAACAATAGATGAAAACCCCCAACCATTGTCCGACATCCCAAATTCCACCGTACTAGCCGCATACCTGTTCAGCACTTAGTTACCTGAAAGATATGTTTAAAAAGACGTCAATATATAAAATATTGGTGAGTTCACAGGTTTTAGTTTCGTAAGTACGACGTTTTTAAATCCTGTGCAAATCCAGCACATTTTTACATCCTGTGCAATCCAGCACATTTTTACATCCTGTGCAATCCAGCACATTTTTACATCCTGTGCAATCCAGCACGTTTGGTGGCCTTTGTATGGAGTAGCTAGCTCCTACAAACTATGATGATAAGCAATCCCCTGAGTCCCATAACCAAACCAAGACTAATAATTATGCCCGCTCCAAGTCGTTTCTCGGAACCCAACGACTTAAGTTCAGAATACGTGCACCTCTTGTCTTTACCGGGTTGACGCTATCAACCAGAGGTGGGCCTCGTCAGGCACCGATAGTACTATCCAAATATTCCTTTGGTTTCATTTTACCTGAATTAATGGTTACAGTAGCGAGGACCCAACCCCGAGTGGCGACCAAAAACTCAAGTACTCATCATGCCACTTACCACATTTTAACCTTTGAAAACATTTCAATATGTGATAATTTTTGACAAACATATCTTTCCCCCAGTTAAAAAAAAAACAGTAAAATGGGGCCGTGAAACTCACCTTAAATTCCATGCTTAGCTAGCAAATAAAATCCAACGCCTTGACCGACTTTCTCGTGCCCTAAGTACCAATAAAGGACACCTTAAAGTCTATCATATATAAACCTAGCTTAATTTCCGGTTAAAAGATAGTTTATTCAACTATCCTGACTCGTGTGTAGTAACCCGAGTCTTTAAGTGTTTTAACTCGACGAACCGATCGTGACTTACCATAATTCATGTGTTCACATACGGCATAGTACCCAAGTCGCGCACCTGTTACTCTGCGTGTGTAAACCATGTTGGACTAACACCATGAAACGTATAACTCATCCCTGAGCCGTGGCTCATATCGTATATCGGATAATTATAGTTGTCTTGTACGTTTATTCTTGGGAAAATATACTTTGCAAAACACAAATCTTGTTATTAACCCCAATCGATAACATTTGCTACATTATTTCCAAAATCCGAGCATTTTAAAGTGTACAGAACTTAGATTTTACAAAAAAGGTTCCCAAGTAAAATCGAGCGTCTATATATTCTTGAATCCGAACGACAAACTTTATTAATTACTGAAAACCTTCCGAAAACTCGTCATACTTGACGTTTGGAAACTATATATATTTGTTTTGGAAATATTTTCCGGGATTCACTTATTATCATTACAACTAATTTTTGTCAAACACTTGGAAGTTATTTATAAAAACGCACAACAATATCGCGTTCGTTGTGCTCCGGATTTTATAAAATTTCGGCAGAGTTTCCTCTGTTTTTGTACAAACCAGACAACACAAGTGTCTTCAATTTTCCCAAAATCAATTTCCAAACACAAGACATTCAATCTATTTATCCGCATTTCCGAATTAAATGAGGCTTATACATTTCGACGATTACATAAGTTACACTTAATTATATATGACTATATATACAACATATAGTCCAACAAATTAAGTCCGATATACAATAACACCATGTCACGCTTTAATATACAATGCTATTTATCTGATTTATATTTGTGGTATATTTCATATACGGTTCGTTCGCGAGTTAACACCAAATTTGTTCGTATTTTTCTAATTTATAAATATATACTTGTTTATAAATAATTTCACGAAATAAATACGAAAACTAATTTTTACCATATCGTACGCGCGCCTCGTTCTAGCGACACCTTTGACCAGATCTGACCCGCGACGAATTCACAGTTGACCCGAGTTGACGGTTTGACCTGTGTGACCAGATCTGACCGAGTTAGCTCAGTTTGACCGCGGTTGACCGGGTTTAACTCGGGTTTGGACCCGGTCCAACGATAACCCAAGACCCGAACCCCGACACCCGTACCAGATCTGACTTGGACTGAACCACACCCGAACCTAGACCCAAGGACCCGGGTCTCGGTCCGAACATCCACCAAAACCCGACCAGAAACGCCACGAACCACCCCGATCGGACCACCACAAGAATCGTCGGCCACCCGATCTGCTTCTTTCTGGCTTGAACCTTACGCCGCCCTGAACCACCGGAACCATCACCCCTACGGCCACTACCAACCCCCGGCGACTTCCACTCCAAAACCACCATCATCGAGCCTCACCCCAACCTGCACAGCAAGAACCACCGCCGTCAGCCACCATAGACTCCCCTCTGCTGCTGTTTTCTGCGCGTTTTCCGGCCTAACCCATCGCCATAACCACCACCGCCGTACCCCTTTCCCTCCTCGCCGGACCCAACCCTCGCAACCACCCTCCACCCGATCTGCTCCTGCCTTGAGCTTGGAGCACGACGCCGCCGCCACCAGAGGGGTGGTGGCCGGCCGGTTCCTTTAGAGGAGAGAGAGAGGGACGCGAGTAGAGAGAGAGGGAGAGTTTTAGAGAGAGAAAGTAGAGAGAGAGAGAGAGAGGCTGCGGCTGTTGTAAATGGGGAAGAAGAAGCACCTTATTCTTTATATACTTAGGGTTAGGTAGGTGGGTTGTGCACCGCGTATCGAACCCGTATAAACGTCTTAAGGCTCGGTTTTATTTCCGGCTCTAAAAATAATAATAAAACAAGTCGGAAACGTTCGTAATGTAAAACATAACTAAATCGAGCAAAAATATAATTATATTCGACATTAGGCATGTACGTTCGACACACGCGTTGAAATCGCGTTAATCGGTTCGGTTGTGTCATCCTTATTTAGATGATCCGATAGCTTTCGAAATTCAACCGATAACATTATTTATAATAAATAATTATTTCAGAAGTTCGGTAACGGTTATAACCACGCGTTTCGACGTTCGAATCCCACGTCAGTTCCTCTCCGCGTTCTCCAAAACGCTGCGTTTTAGGCCGTTTACCGCGCCGATTTCACATTCGATCGCATCGATAGTAAATACGTGTTGTATTTTCATAGAATAAACTTATGTTATTCCAGTTTGACAAATTTTTGCTGATGTCAGTTCGTTACGTTAAACACGCGAAGTCTTTCTTTAAAGGCATCAAGACTTCAACGAACTTTCAAACGGGCATCGTAGGACTCGTATTAGCTCAACTAACCATAATTAACCTTAAACCAGGTTAATTATTTCTAAAACATGATTAGCATCACGTTAATCGTTGTACGAAATTTGCCGGTTGTCACATTCTCCCCCGTTAAGAGAATTCCGTCCCGGAATTCAGTTCAAGTCATCCGATACGTTAGTATCCTTGAACAGGGCGGGATGTTTGCAACTCACACGATTACCCCTTTTCTTCGCGAACTCCAGTTCACGCTTAGCGTCCTAACGAACACAATGTCATAAGTCGGCTACGGCCGAGCTCTTGGGTATCGCAATCCGGCACAAATATCGGTTTTCCCGAAATAGTAGAGCTTTGCGTCAACCTGAATCCTGTCGGTTGAGGAATTGACAATGCTTCCTCAAGCCAGAACTGCGGGGTTCGTCAAGAGTCCCACTAAGCTCTTGCGATAGTTCGAGCTTGTTCGTTGCAAGGCCAATTTTAACTGACATATCCGGGTCACTGGAGTACTAAGCGAAGTCACTCCCTCACCGTTTTCGTGCTTAACAACACCCTTTCAGAGTATAACACTCAACAAAGTCCTATACCGATTTGAAGTTCCTAAGGCTAACTCCTTGTTAGTACAACTTCCCGATCGGTTTGGCCACTTATTCAAGCAGATTTGAATCTACCAGATTCGTTAGTCATCTCTTGAACTCAAGCCAGTTCATGTGTATATCTCTTTCTGTCATTCAATGTACTAGAGACGTACACGTATGCACTCCAGAGGACTTCGAGCAGCACACCCCGAACACTAGGGTGATAATTCCTATCACATAGGAAATTCTGGCGATGAAGTACACGAATTTGATTTGCCACCGACACTAATCGTATCACACAGGACCCCTCCGTCTAGGACAATAATTCACTCGTTCGAGAATGGTAATCCATACTCATCTCAAATTGAGTATCCCAGACTTGCGTTCAAGGTTTGGCGAACCCTGAGGTAGGATAACTACTAAAGTCCGATATTGTGAACGTTGGCATCTAGTGTCTAGCCACGACTCTCCAAGAGTATAGGTGGCTATCCGCATGCCTCATATTATAACCACAAGCGAGTATGGGATGAGAAGGTTCCAAACAGCAATCGATCATCGCCTGTGTCTCATCACAGTCACCGGACACCTCAGGCGACAAGGCCATTAGGTTCGCTCATTTAAATCTCCTAACCGGGTGATCTTACCAGATCACAAAGTAGTCGATATTCTCGAGGACGCTCCAGGTTGTTTATAGTAGCGGATGGTAATCCTGCGTCCTCACATGGACCGAAATCCACTATGCATCCACTTTCAACCTTTTCGTATGAGCGATTATGGCTAGTGGTACTTGGACGTCTAATATGGACTGATGGAGGTCGAAAGTTTTTACGTCACTTTCACCCCTCAGTTCCCCAGGCAGTAGACCGTGTATATTCAACATACAGCCGTACAATTCCACAATACGCGAGGATTTAAGCCGACTTAAACACAAATGTCTAAAGGCTCACATCAACTCACCACGTTGGTCAACACGGGAATGATGTATATGAATCATCATGATATGGTTGCAGCAACAGACAAAGGATAAGGTCTCGACAACATTTCAACACGTTGGTTTCCTCGAGACGGTAAGCAGAGCATTGGTAACTACTCGAAACAAGTGTACCCGGTGCTTGTCCTGCTATATGTGCCTCACGAGCATTGGTGTCCTATCGTTATTAGCAACCTAGTAAGTCAATTCTGAACAATACAGGACGCCCTCCCTCGAATTGACTATCCGATCCTATGCAGTGATCTGAGTGAAAGGAGTCCTAAAACTGGAATCCCTCCCTCGCCGAAGGTTCCATCTTTCGGATCTTTCGAGGTAAGAGGTGAAATTGAGTCATAGATGAATGCATCTGGCATAGATCTCACGTTTGGGCTTGACGGCTTCATGCGCCAGAACCGTTACTTAAAACAACAAACGACCGAGATCGCCCTACAAGAAGTAGTCTTGAGCCTTCCAATAAGGCATCCCATTCAACGACTCAGGTAGTCACACACATGGGTGCAACATGTAAGCTTTCGAGCTCATCTTGGTTAGTCAGGTGCTAAACGCACTGACCTGACAGCTCATATTACTTTGGTGTCTCCAACAGTGTTTGTCCAGGACAGGGGATTTTGCTCTGGCGCGAGCAATGCTACTGAAAAATACCTGGGAACACCCATGTCGACCCAAGGTCGAAAGGGTTCCACAATCCCAAGAATCTATGCAACGACACCAAGACAAGATAAACCTACCCTTAGCAGGATAACACCATTCGCAGGGCTGAGTTGATCGAAGATTTCATCACGGTAAGGTAGCACCCTCACAGAGTAGACAATGCTACATGTCCTTCTAGATTCAGGGTTTCATAAGACCTCCGAATCATGTACCGGGGACTCCACCAATGCATTCGCCGTGGGTGGGTCCACACTGTTATTCCCGCAGTCATCGGCATGACACGTTGGCGGGTATGATGTCCAACGAATCCACTGGGATGAGCAATAATAAATTGAGTCTTTCAACTCCTACTAGCCCAAAGGTATGGGTCATAATATCGCTCACAATTACTCGATACCTTCAAGTTCGAGATGTATTCAAAATCCCTTTATCGCAAAGACGAGGCTCACCCCGTCATGTCTGGATCATGGGATTTTCTTCCGACATGATTCGAAATTGGTTAGCCGACCAAAATGCACGTAAAAGGTTAAGGCTGGACCTGGCGTCACTGATGCCTTAGATCTTGAAGAGGTAATGCTCACGAAACGCGCGAGCATATAAAGAGGTCGACCCATGATTCGGTCAGTTACTGAAACCACCACGAGATTCGAGCTTTAGAGAGATACATGTGCTAATACTAGGATTGGAGTGTCTTATTATGACTTCCCGAAAGTCCGTTGGACACCCGAAATCCTACATAATCAACGGCGACACTACACAACCATTCAGCAATATAACAACGGTTACGTGGGTTTGGGGGTAGTGTCTTTATCCCGAGGGAACCAAGAGTGAAACAAACGACAAGTTATCGCATCATCAAGACAATCCAACAATTGTAGCAATATGTTCACAGTGCAATACGATAGTAGAAATAACATGACATGACAACAAGGCAACACCACTGCAGGAGCAGTACAACAATAGGAACGCACCGTCGACAGCGAAACGCAACCGCATGGATATGCAGTCGGCAAAACTGTGCAACTACAAGAATGCACAATCGTTAGGGGTAACACCACAACATGAATTCACGACAGCAGGACGACACACAACCTAGCGAGTCCACTATACATAACTACAAGAAGCTCCATTACGGTGAGCACGCACCCCGGTGCGTTTCAGCTCACCTATGGTGATAGAATCCTTATTCGTATCCTCAGCCACAAACCTATACTCCATAGGCTCATTAGTAGGAACGATTGGATCACTAAAGGCATCCGCCTTCATAACAGGAATGGGAACGATGGGTTCCACATAATTTAGCAGACTTATCAGGCCGACATCGTCCTTAGGGAGAACGACTGTATGCTCGATATAAGTCACTTGAATAATAGCAACTGTATCATTGACAGACTTAACCCAAGCTTGAGAACCATTCTTGGTAGGAGCCAGGGTATGATAACGAGCGGTTCAACGAAAACCTCAAAGAAAATGGAGTTAATGGCAACGAACTCCATCATGACACAAACATGATCATAGCGGCTTGGCAAGGGTCTTAGAGATATCTATGTCAATGGCAATGATCTTGGCAGGAGCCTTCGAAACAACAGTAACATCAAACTTGACAACAGCCATAGAAACATCCTTAACACGCTCAGTATGGGCTACACTCTTAGCAACGATGACATGATTCGCTTGGGCCATAGAACAATTACAGCAGGAGCAACATCAGGCTCGGTGGGAGCCTTAGACTCACCGTAGTTATTAGAATTGTGGTGATTAGCATCCATAGGACCTAAAAACCAATCTATACCTTTTCCAATATTACCATATTGGTCACAACGAGAATAGTAGAGGTAGGAGGATCATAATTTATCGAGACACCATGATAAAATAAAAACGATACAGACTCTGGCAATTCAGCCGAGTCATCCTTCCCATTAGGGTCCTCTTGCATGTTATTTTGGTCCTAGCACCGGTAGTCATCAACCGAAATGCCTCTCCGACACTTAAGCAAGGCCAGCGAACTTTCTTCCTGATAGGCCACGCAGTGAGAGTTTCGAAATGTGACAAGAGATTAGACAAGTCACATTGTCCACGACGAATGGATTCTCGCAACCTTAGTTTATAAAACACCGTGACAAAGGGACGCAACGTCTCAATACCTATGGGGATTGATGGAAAACACTTCGCATCATATACCACCCCAAATAGACAACCAGTCTCGTCGTCCTGACGAGGGTAGTAGACGTTCAATATTGCATCATGAGCAATGGAATTGCTGTCCCATGGGTATGTTTAGTTGACAGAATAACGCGACCACTTCCAGTAGTCCGTTATTTGATTTTCGAGGGGAATTTCGATGTCAGCCAAAGCGTTCCGTGACACTTGACAATTACGAGTCACACGCTTTACGATTTCGGCTCCCGAAATGTGGTTTCACTCCCGAGTATTATGACGGATTCAGACGCAAAACGCACGTCGTGATCCTATATTCAATATATATGTATGTCTCCATATATATTAACTGACTTGGGTAAAATTATCTCCGACTCGACTCACTTTACCATATAACTACTTTCCCATTAAGTAGTCATACTAGGATCTTGTCAGTCGAGATTTCATTTTTCCCGTAATCGACTCGACTCACCTTTCCATATATTTATTTTCCCATTAAATAAATATACTACGATTTAGTCGATTCGATATTACATTTCTCAACCATCAACTCGACTCACCTTACCGTATAATTATTTTCCCATTAAATAATTATGCTAAGATCTTGTCGATTTGACATTTCGTTTTACCACCATCGACTCGACTCACTTTACCGTATAATTATTTTCCCATTAAATAATCATACTAGGATCTTGTCGACTCGACACTACATTTTACAATCATCGACTCGACTCACTTTACCGTATAATTATTTTCCCATTAAATAATTATACTAGGGTCTTGTCGATTCGACATTGTATTTTACGACTATCGACTCGACTCACTTTACCGTATAATTATTTTCCCATTAAATAATTATACTAGGGTCTTGTCGATCGATATTTCGTGTTCGGCACCCGACCCGGCTCGCCTTACCATATATTTATTTTCCCATTAAATAAATATACTAGGATCTTGCCGATCGATAATTCATTTTCAATACCCGACTCGGCTCACTTTACCATATATTTATTTTCCCATTTAAATAAATATACTAGGATCTTGCCGATCGATAATTCATTTTCAACACCCGACTCGGCTCACTTTACCATATATTTATTTTCCCATTTAAATAAATATACTAGGATCTTGCCGATCGATATTTCGTCTTCAACACCCGACTCGGCTCACTTTACCATATATTTATTTTCCCATTTAAATAAATATACTATGATCTTGCCGATTCGACATTGTTGATTTAGACGCGGGCTATCATGCCTTCTAGATAAAGATGATCAAGCCTATTAACTCCGCAAGGACGATTTTGCCCTCCGATGGGGAAGGAACGCCTGACCCTTGAAGACAACTTGGGCATGTGTTAGATCAAGAATGACTTACTCGCAGTAATAATATAGCAGCACACGGGCAACTAATCTTAATACTGATCCACATCGGAGTCCCGGGCTCAAAACACATTGGTTTGCAGGGACGCACCCTAAGTCCTCACTGGGTTCCAGGTTTAGCATTCCACGCATCGTACCAAGCATTCATCTCTTCGGTAGGCAGTGCATCCTCGTATGTCCGCTCCATCGAAGAACTTCGTGCGGAGGCATTAAACTCCTATACAAGGAAGTTTTCGTCTCCTGTCCTTACCCGATGCGAGGGTTTACGTCAGATTACTCATATGAAGTAGACGTCCGAGCTCTTCCGTGTTCGTACCTTAGAGGTAATGCTGAAGAAAGCTCATTCAGTTTGCGAGGATCAAAATCAAGGGATATCAACAAGACTTCCCTTTTAGCCCGTTGGCCAATCAAAAGCTAAGACTGACCCTACAGTACAAGAATAGACAAGGCAAGGAGTGATCACCAACCCCAGCCCTAGCGCCCACCTAGGTTACCGTGCACCACAAGTTATTATTACGTGTGCACCCGCAATGATAATCGGTGTTGCCAGGTAATTTTGGTGCCCGCTAGTTCCGAGCTTCCTGATCCAAAACAAAGATTTCACACAATAAAGGACCTAGACTAGCTTCGCCTTCACGACATCAGCAACACGACGACGTCCACTAGCACGATAAAGGTTAGCCCTTCCGATCATCCCGTCCGCAGGTAAGCGGGTGAGTTCGTCGTAGACCACCGCTTGTCCTTCCCGCTTGTCGATGTCGGTAACCGATGCAAAAGTGCGGACTAAAGTGAAGTGTGAGACGATATCCTTACAGGCAAGCTATCTGTACTACTTATATGCATTAACTAGCACTAGTTAGAAAATCGGATCTCTACACAATTTAAACATTCATATCCATATTTTCTAACATTTTATATATTGACACACATGGCTAGTCGGTCGGAATTTCCCCTTGTACAATCCATGTACAATTTTCTTTCTTTTCTAAAAATATTTCGTTGTGTTTTATTTTTGAAAACTCCGTTTTCGAGCCAAAACCGGTTATAGTCTAGATTTTTCAAAAACACTAGTTCGCTATAACCTTGGCTCTGATACCACTTCTGTCACACCACGCCAATGGCGGAAACACGTGGCGCGACGCTCGAAAGCATATCAAAGTCAAGATTAACACAAACTATATTTAATTAGAAAAGATCATTATATTAAGATGTCGGGAAAGGATACCTGGTTTCAAACATTACTTAAAATCACAACATTAAGTTTAAAGTGGGGCGTTTCCGTTCATGTCCCAACCCGATGGTAACAATAGATGAAAACCCCCAACCATTGTCCGACATCCCAAATTCCACCGTACTAGCCGCATACCTGTTCAGCACTTAGTTACCTGAAAGATATGTTTAAAAAGACGTCAATATATAAAATATTGGTGAGTTCACAGGTTTTAGTTTCGTAAGTACGACGTTTTTAAATCCTGTGCAAATCCAGCACATTTTTACATCCTGTGCAATCCAGCACATTTTTACATCCTGTGCAATCCAGCACATTTTTACATCCTGTGCAATCCAGCACGTTTGGTGGCCTTTGTATGGAGTAGCTAGCTCCTACAAACTATGATGATAAGCAATCCCCTGAGTCCCATAACCAAACCAAGACTAATAATTATGCCCCGCTCCAAGTCGTTTCTCGGAACCCAACGACTTAAGTTCAGAATACGTGCACCTCTTGTCTTTACCGGGTTGACGCTATCAACCAGAGGTGGGCCTCGTCAGGCACCGATAGTACTATCCAAATATTCCTTTGGTTTCATTTTACCTGAATTAATGGTTACAGTAGCGAGGACCCAACCCCGAGTGGCGACCAAAAACTCAAGTACTCATCATGCCACTTACCACATTTTAACCTTTGAAAACATTTCAATATGTGATAATTTTTGACAAACATATCTTTCCCCCAGTTAAAAAAAAAACAGTAAAATGGGGCCGTGAAACTCACCTTAAATTCCATGCTTAGCTAGCAAATAAAATCCAACGCCTTGACCGACTTTCTCGTGCCCTAAGTACCAATAAAGGACACCTTAAAGTCTATCATATATAAACCTAGCTTAATTTCCGGTTAAAAGATAGTTTATTCAACTATCCTGACTCGTGTGTAGTAACCCGAGTCTTTAAGTGTTTTAACTCGACGAACCGATCGTGACTTACCATAATTCATGTGTTCACATACGGCATAGTACCCAAGTCGCGCACCTGTTACTCTGCGTGTGTAAACCATGTTGGACTAACACCATGAAACGTATAACTCATCCCTGAGCCGTGGCTCATATCGTATATCGGATAATTATAGTTGTCTTGTACGTTTATTCTTGGGAAAATATACTTTGCAAAACACAAATCTTGTTATTAACCCCAATCGATAACATTTGCTACATTATTTCCAAAATCCGAGCATTTTAAAGTGTACAGAACTTAGATTTTACAAAAAAGGTTCCCAAGTAAAATCGAGCGTCTATATATTCTTGAATCCGAACGACAAACTTTATTAATTACTGAAAACCTTCCGAAAACTCGTCATACTTGACGTTTGGAAACTATATATATTTGTTTTGGAAATATTTTCCGGGATTCACTTATTATCATTACAACTAATTTTTGTCAAACACTTGGAAGTTATTTATAAAAACGCACAACAATATCGCGTTCGTTGTGCTCCGGATTTTATAAAATTTCGGCAGAGTTTCCTCTGTTTTTGTACAAACCAGACAACACAAGTGTCTTCAATTTTCCCAAAATCAATTTCCAAACACAAGACATTCAATCTATTTATCCGCATTTCCGAATTAAATGAGGCTTATACATTTCGACGATTACATAAGTTACACTTAATTATATATGACTATATATACAACATATAGTCCAACAAATTAAGTCCGATATACAATAACACCATGTCACGCTTTAATATACAATGCTATTTATCTGATTTATATTTGTGGTATATTTCATATACGGTTCGTTCGCGAGTTAACACCAAATTTGTTCGTATTTTTCTAATTTATAAATATATACTTGTTTATAAATAATTTCACGAAATAAATACGAAAACTAATTTTTACCATATCGTACGCGCGCCTCGTTCTAGCGACACCTTGACCAGATCTGACCCGCGACGAATTCACAGTTGACCCGAGTTGACGGTTTGACCTGTGTGACCAGATCTGACCGAGTTAGCTCAGTTTGACCGCGGTTGACCGGGTTTAACTCGGGTTTGGACCCGGTCCAACGATAACCCAAGACCCGAACCCCGACACCCGTACCAGATCTGACTTGGACTGAACCACACCCGAACCTAGACCCAAGGACCCGGGTCTCGGTCCGAACATCCACCAAAACCCGACCAGAAACGCCACGAACCACCCCGATCGGACCACCACAAGAATCGTCGGCCACCCGATCTGCTTCTTTCTGGCTTGAACCTTACGCCGCCCTGAACCACCGGAACCATCACCCCTACGGCCACTACCAACCCCCGGCGACTTCCACTCCAAAACCACCATCATCGAGCCTCACCCCAACCTGCACAGCAAGAACCACCGCCGTCAGCCACCATAGACTCCCCTCTGCTGCTGTTTTCTGCGCGTTTTCCGGCCTAACCCATCGCCATAACCACCACCGCCGTACCCCTTTCCCTCCTCGCCGGACCCAACCCTCGCAACCACCCTCCACCCGATCTGCTCCTGCCTTGAGCTTGGAGCACGACGCCGCCGCCACCAGAGGGGTGGTGGCCGGCCGGTTCCTTTAGAGGAGAGAGAGAGGGACGCGAGTAGAGAGAGAGGGAGAGTTTTAGAGAGAGAAAGTAGAGAGAGAGAGAGAGAGGCTGCGGCTGTTGTAAATGGGGAAGAAGAAGCACCTTATTCTTTATATACTTAGGGTTAGGTAGGTGGGTTGTGCACCGCGTATCGAACCCGTATAAACGTCTTAAGGCTCGGTTTTATTTCCGGCTCTAAAAATAATAATAAAACAAGTCGGAAACGTTCGTAATGTAAAACATAACTAAATCGAGCAAAAATATAATTATATTCGACATTAGGCATGTACGTTCGACACACGCGTTGAAATCGCGTTAATCGGTTCGGTTGTGTCATCCTTATTTAGATGATCCGATAGCTTTCGAAATTCAACCGATAACATTATTTATAATAAATAATTATTTCAGAAGTTCGGTAACGGTTATAACCACGCGTTTCGACGTTCGAATCCCACGTCAGTTCCTCTCCGCGTTCTCCAAAACGCTGCGTTTTAGGCCGTTTACCGCGCCGATTTCACATTCGATCGCATCGATAGTAAATACGTGTTGTATTTTCATAGAATAAACTTATGTTATTCCAGTTTGACAAATTTTTGCTGATGTCAGTTCGTTACGTTAAACACGCGAAGTCTTTCTTTAAAGGCATCAAGACTTCAACGAACTTTCAAACGGGCATCGTAGGACTCGTATTAGCTCAACTAACCATAATTAACCTTAAACCAGGTTAATTATTTCTAAAACATGATTAGCATCACGTTAATCGTTGTACGAAATTTGCCGGTTGTCACACCTTCATGTATTCAAGTATGTTATTTTCTCTAGTATCAAAAAAGACACATAGCCTATTATTTATACAAGAGTTGAGGATGAGTGAAGAGCCTTTCTCTTTAATTAGAGACTTAATTACTCTAATAAAAGTTAATCAAGTGAAATCAAAAACTCTACTCAAGAGTTTTCCTTCAATTCACATTATAAATACATTAATTAATAAATTTTGTTAATTAAATATCCATTCAAAATATTAAAAATTTCAACAATCCCCCACATGAATGGAGATTGATCAAAACACACAAGATTTCCAATGCAACCTCGATAGTTAAGTATTGCAGGATAGGTAGGTATTAGCTTTGAACCTTCCTTTGTGAAGCATACTTAGCCTCCTAGCGGTTTGTAGACTTGATGTCCTTGAACAAACCCCCATTTGTGTAGACGACAATACACTTCACACAATACTCTCCTTAGCCGGGCCATCCCCTCATTTTCGTGTCCAATAATGGTCCTGGAACACTATCCTGGTTCTGCGAGAGCTCTAGGAATTGTGCCCCCAATTTCATTTGAAGCGACCACACTTCTCTCTAACATAGGTGATTTTCCTCAAATCATTAAAAGCATTATGGTTACCATGATTTACCCACATCATTTACCATATATTATGCTTATCCTCACAATTTGTCACTGAATGTCATAGGAATGGACAAGGACGTATTTAAACACCCTTTTATAGTTTAGAGGGATATATATAACCATATATACTAGCTTACACATATTAGCCATGCCCCCACAGTGACCACCCTTAGGCGTATGAATTAGTTGTCCTATTAAACTTAGATCTTGGGATCTCCAATCAACTAAGGTAGGTTTCCTTCACATGCCTTTTTCTATGGGCTTTAGTCTCATTCCACAACTTGATCTCTCATCAACCCTCAGGTTGTTGGATCCATAAGATTATCTTTGACTTCGTCAAGTCACTACTGATAATTTTGCAATTGAGATCAGTTGTACTAACGTAATATTGACTCGCAAGTCGTTCATGACTTATTGTCAACTACTATATATTAAAAGTTGGAAATAGATATGCTTTTATAGTTAAAATGATTGTTAATTGAGTTGTTCTCTTACTCATTAGGGGTACAAAGAGATTGAGTTTTCGGTTATTCAACAATAAACACGAAGTCTATTAGTTATCAATCAATTGTACCCAGTACAATCTCATCTATAACCAGGCTATTGGTAGAGTCTTGGCAAGGTTGTCCTTGAGAATCCTAAAAAAATTGTGGGCACTAGAAAAATGGGTCCATACCGCCTTTCCTCTTCAATTGCCGGTTCGTGAAGTCGTATTTGTCTGGAGTTCTTATATAACAAATATTCATTACAGTATTACACACATAAAATTAAAAAAAAAAAAAAAATCATGCTAGAAAATAAATGCAGCATATTCCTAATGTGAGTGCTTGTATTTAGCGGCCAACTTTACAATTTTGGGTAAAAGCTCAACTTTGATTAAAATTGTACTTATTAAATATATATAAAGACATATAACATATTTATTTTTAAAACTTCGAGCCCTCGGGGAGACCCGGCCTTGGCCTGTCGCCCGCCCCTCCCCTCCCCTCCTAAACTCGAGCATGAATCTGGGAAGGTTGGAATGTAGATAAGTCTTACCTCTATCTGTAGGGATGGCAACGGGTCGGGTATGGGTCGGGTTTGGCTAATACTATACCCATACCCGGTTATAAAATCTCATACCATACCCGTCCCATTACCCGTCGGGTATAGAGCATACCCGCGGGTATTGGGTATACCCATTGGTATTTGCATGTATATATATATATATATATATATATATTATTTTCTTTTATAATCTTATGTTTTAAAAAAATCTAGAATATATGAAATTAGAATAAGTAACATATACATTATCATCACCATAATAGTCTTTGAAACATTTAATATGTAAATATATATATTGTAGTATAAATTTTAAAAACTATTTATATATTTCATAGCATATAAATAATAATGTTATTAGAATATATATATTTTAGACGAAAAGTTTATTCTTTAAATAATGAATCTATTAGAACAAAACATTACTAAAAATAGTTAAGAAAATATATATATAAAACTTAAAAGTCTTCGGGTATATATTTCGGGTAGACGGGTATTTAGTTTCGGGTAATCGGGTCGGGTATCACCTAATACCATGCCTGTCCCATACCCGCAAAATATTTTTTTTCCAATACCAAATCCGTCCCATATCCCAAATGCTTCGGGTTTTGGGTATACTCGTCAGGCTCGGGTTTTTTTGTCATCCCTATCTATCTGGGAGATAGAAAGACCAGTTCTAGTAAGACCACCAACTCCAATATCATATCCAGACAAAAGAGTCAAATTCATATAGGTAGGATCTTGTAAGGCATATTGATTTAAACCTATCAGCAAACGAATTCTATTGGAATAATACCGCGACCCCAAATGTGAACTTGTTCGTATTAAAATTCCTATGGTGTTGGCTCTAGCAAAAAGGGGGATTGCAATGCAATCCACTATTTGTAAAGTTTGCAATGACAAGGAGGTGACATCATATTATACATTGCTGCATTGTTCAGTGGTGAACAAAGTATGGCAACAGGTATTCCTATGGCTCACACTCTCGGTTGGACATAGGTACAGATCAGTCGAAGAGCTCCTACAAGGTATAAATAAGGAAGAGGCGTCAACAATTGGGAAGAAGGTTTTACAAACTGGTCGAAGGAACAAAAGAGGAAGGGTGTGAATGGCTTATACACATATCAAATCTAAGTAGTATTTCATGGTGTGATTGGAGAAAGAGTAACTTATCATTATCAAGTATTTTTGCTTGTATGTGTTGTATTTTGGGGAAGTTCGTGTTGTGATTTAGGGGCATTGTAGCACATTGTTAAGAGGTCCCTTATATTGTTGCAATGGTTGGTTGTTAATAGAAGTTCTGTTTTGCCGTTAAAATAATATAACCATATAAAGGTAAAGATATTCTTACTAAGCTACCAAACAAGAAAAAATATGATGAAAACATATAATAGGAACATAACATATCAAATAAACACGTACAAGCTATTTAGTCACATGCCACCGAAACATATTAAAGAAAATAAACTCCTAAATCGAGAAACTAATAAAAATTTGTTTCATCCTTCTAAAAGTCGACAACCTTAATCCTACGTCTCCAAAAACTCATATCATCGACCATGTCCTCAGAAAGGTGCAAGTCTAGCAAATCATGCCTAATTCACTCTTCCCAAATCGATGTTGGCTTGTTTTACTTCTCCTCCCCTCAACATTGAGAGTTTCCATGATTCTGACTGTGGTTGTTACTTGCCTCCACCTAACATGTCCAAACCATCTCAATGTTCCCACCCTTATCTTATCCGGAACACTATCCACCCCTAATCTTTCCCATAAAACCTCAATTCTTATCTTATCTAGCCTAGTGCGCCAATACATCCACTTCAACATCCTCATCTCAGATATTTCCAGCTTACATGTCTGTGTCTTCTTGATTTCCAAACAATCTATTTCGTATAACATAGAAGGTCTAATTGTCACTCTATAAAACTTCCTGTTTAATTTATTTGGGAACCTATTGTCACACAATACCCTGTTACTACTCTTCACCTACACCATACAACCTCAACACGCTGGGCTTTGTTGCTATCTATTTTACCATCTCATCGGGCAAACATTCTTAAGTACTTGAACCTGGTTATCTAAGGAACCACTTTGGCCTCAATGGTAATCTTAATGTCATCGTCTATGCATGCACCACTGAAATCACAATAAAGATACTTAGTGTTAGAGTGATTAATCCTTAAACCTTTGCCTTCTAAAGTTGTCCAACACTCATCTAACCTCGCCTTCAGACTTTGCTTACTCTTTACAAATAACACAACATTGTGACACCCCGCATTTTCAGGTTCCTACTTTAACTGAACTCTAGTTAACTTGCATGTTCATATGTGGCTAAACACTTAACTAGGGTTAGTTAATAGGGCATTTGAATGTGTTATGGAACAATAACATATGCTAGATGGTATTAACGTACGTTATAATTAATAAGGTCTTTGTCTTGACACACACACGAGTCATGTATATTGTCTTGACACACACACGAGTCATGTATCCCGAACGTTGGTGATTTGTCAAGCATGCATGATTATATGAGCAATTGAGTGATGATGAATGTGAACTAACATGTGTATGTGAATTACATGTTTATGTGAATTACTGAGTAATAGATAATCAGTACGTAAACCCTACGAAATATGTGCACCCCATGATTAATATGATATGAGATGATAAAAACAATAGTTTTCATATAAGTTAGTATGATTAATATTATCGGGACCATTCTCGGGATTAAAACCTTGTAACGGGTCCGTTTATCAAGAAAAGGCCCATAAACCCGTAACCTAGGCCCATGATCCAATTCCTATTATATTATTGTTCAAAAAAAATAATAATAAGAAACGCTAGACCCTTCCTTGCGCCGTGAACCATCACCACCACAATCCTCTCAATTCTCAATCTTCCAACAACTTTCCTCCCTAATTCAAGTTAGTTTGGGTGTAATCTTTGAGCTTTAAGGATCATTGCATTGAAAGGTATAATCTTACATGCTTTATGATAGTAGTAATGTGCTGTGAAAATATGGATTTAATTCTGATAACATGGATTTGATTGTGATAATATGGGTTTACTATATGATTATAGGCTATTGTGGATGATTAGGGTTCATGAGAAGCATGTTATTAGAATTCTGATTTTCTGACAGATTCATTGTGACAAATTGTAGGGCTGTTATAGGGTGATTAACATGTGTAATCTGATTGTTTTCTGATGCTAAAACATAACTTATGATGTTAGCTTTTCAAAAAGTCCAAAATCATGCGTTTTGAACTTGTTTTGATATGTATTCATGATTTTTTAAGTTTAAAGGTCATATCAGATTTTCGGAATTATAAATTGGGTCAACTTTAAACGGTCATAACTCGAGATTTACAAAGGGTTAAGTTATGAAATTTGGACAGTAGGTCAAAATTGGAAAAACTTGACTTTTCCAATTGGATTCACCTCGTTTGGGTCAATACACAATTTTTGGGAATTTTTCTACTAAACTGACCTGCTGTGGAAATTTTCTGGACATAGCTGTGTTGTACGAATTTTAGTAATTTTTGTGTTTGGTTGTGAGACAAAACAAAAATATGGTTTATCAAATGAATCCCAATGAATATTCAGTAAAAATTTGGGAGTTTAATTCGTTCGTTAAGTATTTTAAATAATTCGTTTTTCACAGCGTACAATCTGCCCTGAAAACACAGATTGTGTAAGGGATGTTTACGTGACTATTTGGAGTCTTATATGGTATGTATTTGACATGAACTTGCATGAATACTTATATGAGATGTGTATGAGGTATTAAACTGATAATAATCAATATGATCACCAACGGGATACGTAGGACTTACTTGTGCATGTAGAGTCATTAGGTGTCACTACACGGTTTGAACTTTAAAAGTCTTGGACAAACGAGTTGTATGGTGTGTTGATTATGCACATATACTCACCTAGTGACATTTGTAATAGGGAGTCGGTAGCTCATTTCTGTTTGAGGAATTTGGATTATTCACGTGCAACCTAAGGTGAGTTTCACTACTTTTTTTCTCAAAAGCATGCGTCTCGGGTTGAGACAACGTACTTAACTTTTTCTAGTCCGGGTTGGGACTACTACTTTCTAGTCCGGTTTGGGACTACTTACACATCCCGGGTTGGGATGCTATGGATCCTTGTGTGGGTCGGTTTTTGCTACTTCGCAAACTGTGTCCTTGATGAACTAAACCAACTCTATCATCTGTAAGTCCTTCACATACCGAATGAGTTGCCGGGTTATGGAAAGCGGTTATTAGTTGATAGCGCTATTAGGTCTGACAAACCTCACACCGGCTCGGGGAGTGCGGGAGTGAACTATAACTTAACAGATTTTATCATTGTTGATAGGCAATGATGTAAGGCATGCGGCGCACATTTGTGGCTACACGTACATCAGCAGTTCGGTATATCGGTGTTAGTTATCATGAATGGGTTAGCTACCCTTGACATGCGATGAACTAGTGTTTACACGGTTCTTGGAACCAACTCAATACTTGTTTACGTGGTTTTGGAAACCAGCGCATTTACATACTCATTTACTTTACTTAGTGAACTCACCAACATTGTTTGTTGACCCACGATTTACATGCTTTTGCAGGTAGTTAGCTTCCGGTGCCAGGATTAGAAAGCACTGCACACTTCACTGCATTTGGGGTCTTGGGCATACACCTAAATTACATATTATGCTTTTACATTTTCTTTCATATGGTTTTAAATTGGGCGCGTTGTTTTGCGCATGTTTTTTTAAGGGTTTAAATTTGGTTTACGCTTCCGCAGCTTAACTAAACTTGGTTTTTGAAAACGAACTAAATGGTTTGGGCATTTAGAGTTCGTTCATATGACTTATGGCTATGGGATCCTGGTATGTCATGCGCCTCGTGGTATAAACCTCGCAGTAGAAATTTGAGGGTGTGATAACATCACCCGCAAAAAGCAAGCACGAAGAAATTGTGTATTGAATTGACTTTTACAACTCATCCATGACACACGTAAAAAAACGGGCTCAAAGAAGACCCTTGAATTGGCGAAGTCTACTGGTTAAAGTCGAGTAATAAAACAAACTCATAATGTCTAAAGAAATTGGCTTAAACTTACACGAATATCAAACTTACCAAGTTTTAACCTTACATGACCGTTAATATTTTAGCTTGATAAATGCAAACTTTAGCAAATTCCTTTTGTATCAACCTAGCGCACAAAAACATCCAACTCTCAAATTGAGTTATAGTCTAATACAAACCATGATTGTCATGATATTCTTTCTCCATCTCCATTATTTCATTTGAAGTATATGTTTTTGACCACCCATAGTATGAAGCATGAACTCATGTATCGGGTCTTTTAATCTTGAATACAAGTTTGAGGAACATTTTTTTTGTAGTTTGAAGCACAAGCTCCTAAACCAAGCACTCCATGACCGATGCATAAGTTTCTGAACAAGCCTACAAATACAAAGAACAAATCAACAAATCAAATCTCTTATCCCATAATACATATTAAGCTCTAATATGAAACATAAGGGTCATAACAAGTGTGTAACGGAACACAAACCCTAGACCGACCATATGAAAAGGAAATATGTGACCATCATCTAAGCATGTATGAGTAACGCAAACACCATTGCAAACAACGAAATCTTAAACCAATGGCATGCCACAATGATGTAGTCTCCTATTATACAAGGTAGGACAATCATTATCCTACCATATTGTAGGAGAGTCCAAAGTCATATATGCCACCCTAAGACTCTGACAGGAGTATATAGGGGTGTAAATGACACGTAGCGGCTCAAGAGCTACCCGGGATCGGCGCGGTAAAAAGTCCGAACGAGCCCGAGCCTGAAATATGGCTCGTTTAGTTTTCGAGCCCGAGCTCGAGCCCTAGATACCAAGCTCGATTGGGCTCGCGAGCCTAAACGAGCCCAAACATAATTATAAGTTTTTTATATATCTCTTATAATTTATAGCCCACATCTCCAAAGCCCAAGTCCTTATTTCGTAGGCCCATTTAATAACACTCGTGAGCCAAGCTTTTGCGATTTCCAGCCGAGCTTTGAGCTCGTTTGAGATTGTTCTCAAATCACCTCGAGCCGAGCCGAGCTCGAGCTTTTGATTTTGCTAGCGAGCCGAGCTTGAGCTCAAGATTGTAGGCTCGAACCGAGCTGAGCTCGAGCTTCATAAAACCATAACGAGCCGAGCTCGAGCCCAATCAGGCTCGGGCTCGGTTCAGCTCGTTTACACCCCTAGGAGTATAGTATAAATACCCCTTTACATACATGAGAAGGATTTATATTATGACCATCACCAATATTTTGCGAGCACATAACCAAACCTACAACTGGAGGAAGATAGAGTATTTTTCGATCAGAGGAAACAACAAATTCATGAATGCTTTCGCAACACTTCTTTCGATTAGTCTTTTTTTAGTAATGTAAGTTTTATATTATGCCTCTTTTGTTTTAGTGTAATTCGTATTTTTATTTTAATATAATGTAGTTTTATTTATTTAAGTGTCATTTATGTTTAAAAAATTATATTAAAAATAAAAATAGATAAATAATTGTTAAATGATTATATGGTAGTTATTCTACAACGCCTAGTTATTGGCACTCTGTCTAGTGAGGCTGATTTGGCAACACTTTTTGTCAATAACTAAACCTCATTGTTATTCCATAACACATAGCCTTAGCCAAGAACTTGAATACCCTCTTTGTTCACACTCTCTTCTCCCACTCATCATCCATGTCACAAATGCACCTCAAATGCTTTGCATTGGTGATGGTTTTACCCCTAACACACACACACACACTCATATACTAGTATTTATTTTCACGTTAAAGTTGAGTATGATAATCTATAATGTATAACAACTTGCTAACTCTGTGTATTAATATTATACTCGTGAGTCTGTAGAGAATATAACAATGTATTGAAGGAAAATTAGATGTTAATCACACAAGGAACCGCCACTGCCAATCGCCACCACAATCAGACCATCCATCGTTAGTCAGAGTTCTTTATTCATCAACCGTCGTTCATCGAAGTCTTATGTAAAAGACGTTTTTTTATTTACATTGCGTTTTAACTAGCTTAGATTTTTGGGTATGTTGTGTTTTATTTTAGTTTTATGTTTATTTCAGAATTGTGTTCTAATCTCATTGTTGGATGAATTGTGTTTTATCTCAAATTTTTGTGACTTGTGTTTTACACTAGGTTAGTCTTAGGGTGAATTGTGTTTTACACTCCTAGTTTTTTAGATAATTGTGTTTTATCTCATTAGGTCTTTCATTTCTATTCATAACACAAGGAAATAGCTTGGTAAAAAGATTTTGTTTCACAACACAATGCTAAAACACAACACATTTTATGGATCACCATCTATATAAAGCACAACGAAAAAAACTGAATATAAAACACAATGAACTTGGATATCAAGTTTATTTGGTTTTTTTTTGTTTGTTTTATATATCGATTTGATACTCGTTTTAAAGATAAAAACGCTCGTTTTTATGGTGTATTTTTTTTTTTTAAAAAAAAAACAACTTCGTATGAAAAAAGTTACTAACGTTTTAAAAAATAAGGAAATGGAACAGAGAGAAAAGATTGTCTTGGGGGGACAAGAATGCCCCAATGTAATTCACACACCTCCTTTTTTTTCTATGAATGTTTCCAATAATTTGAACCCTTATGATTTAATTAGATGGTTAAGATTACTATTTAGTATTCCTACGCAAACCTATCTTCCTTTTGTATCATAATCCTAAAAATTAAGGTTACGTGGGAAATTTGACACAACTTTTGATACTTTGCGACAAATTTCCTCAAAATCTTATTAATCTATTAAAAAAACAAGTTTTGGTGGGATATTTATAGCAAAATATTAAAATTTGCCACACATCAAAAACTTTTTTTTATTTACCAAATTGACAAATTATTTACTTGTTTTAACAAATATAATAATTTAATGCATAAATAAATAAGTATTTGAGCGTATTTTGTCGTAAATTTTTTTGTTTTTGCAACAAATTTCCCTTAAAAAAACTTATTAAATACAAAAGCTAATATTATTTGTTAGAAAGTTGTCGCAAAACTTCACAATTTGTGACACATTTCCAGCAAAAAAACATTTTTTTTATTTATTAACTAGATTATATCCTATGATCTTTCCGGGATAGACAAATCTAATATTAAGAAAAAATATGTGTTATGATGTAGCATAAAAATTAATTTACTATAATATGAGAAAGCAACAACTTTAATCATGTGAATAAGAATGAAAATGTATATTAAAGAGAGAACGTATGTTTGGATGAGCTGCAAAGGCAGAAGCAGCCATTGCAAGGTTTGGTTGAGACAATGGTCAAGAAGGTGTAGCTTTTTATCAATAAAATATTAAATGGTTTTTAATAAGCGGAAGTATAAAAATAATTAGTTAAGAAAATAAATATTAAATAAATAAGAGATAAATGTGAAATTGTGATTTAATAATATTAAATAAGATAATCATAATATTTTTATTTATTATATAGTAATGTAATAATAAAGATAAAGATTATAAAAAAATATTATTTAATAAATATTGGGTTATTTACAACTTAAATTTTTTTACGGGAATTTAAGGATAAAGATGGTCTCACCAAGTGCCACGTGTGCCCACCCCAATCGATATATTATGTGTATATATATATATATTTGTTTTATTTTTTAATATTAGTAAAAAAACAACTCAGAATTATGTTTTGTCAGAAGTTTGTCCCAAACTTTATAAAGTTTGCAACGAAATTATGACAACGTCATCATGTTAGGTGACTAATTTGTCGGAAGATTGTGGGAGATTCATGGTTTTTTTTTTTTTGTTGAAAATCTATCGCAAACTTGTAGCAAAGTTCGAGTTGTTGAAAGTTAATCGGAAATTTTTATAGAAAAAATAGCCATTTTCTAGTAGGAGAAAGGATACGATACATATCTACCTTAACGTGAGAAGTGTAGGAAGCCACCAGGGAATAACACCTGGAAAACCATAGTTAAGTTTACCTAACCTAAACCTGGTTGATTAAAAGGGTAATTTAGTCATTTTATTGTTTTGCTAATCTCTGATCCAATCACAATTCAATTCACGTTTCAATTATAGTCGACAATAACTCATATTCAATTCATGATCGATTAACTATTTTCGACTGACGATCGATTCAATTCCCGATTCAATTAACAATACTTTTATATGATTTTTATGATGCTCTGTTTTTTTCATTCGATCAACAATTTTTTTAACGATTGATTACGCGGGATGATCGTATGATTGACTTAGTTTTACATTTTGATTATATGTTGTTAATCAAAAACAAGGATCGCGGATGTATTGTACAGACATAAAGATGTAGAGGATGGAATTTTGATTATCAGTAATATGATGAAAAAGAAGATACATAATGTGCGTTTATAGTAAAGATCAAACGCACGCATGAGGTTCAATTATATGCATCAACGCACGTATAGTGGTTCAAACGCACTCATCCAAAAAATGAAACGCACATATGCGTTCTATAAAAACAATTTAGAATAGCTCAAACAAATGATGAGTGTGTTTAAATATGCACTTGAAGAATTAATATGTGAGTTTGAATTAATATATAGGGTTATGACTAACCTTGAGTGTGTTTGAAGAATTAATGTGTGCGTTTGAATTGTCTTTGAACAAATTTAAGCGTGCGTTTTAGTTTATTTAATCAAACAATGAATACATTTATATATTCACTTATAACAAATTGTGCACCTTATCCAAAACCAATGTTTATCTGCACCTTACACAAGCATGGTTGTGCTTAGAAATGAGCATGGTTATGCTTTTGGTTTTATGATTTCAAACGTGCGTTTCAAAATCACAAGCATGGTTGTGCTTAGGAATGAGCATGGTTATGCTTTTGGTTTTATGATC
The DNA here is from genome assembly GCA_030844895.1 of Ambrosia x helenae. Lineage (NCBI taxonomy): Eukaryota > Viridiplantae > Streptophyta > Magnoliopsida > Asterales > Asteraceae > Ambrosia > Ambrosia x helenae. The sequence goes on from CM061231.1 coordinate 126,898,228, forward strand.
CCTAACGTGCATTTCAAAATGTTGAACGTGCATTTGTTTGTCACATTCCAAATAATTTTAAACACACGTTGCATATAGAACATATATGTACGTGCGTTTAACACACTCTGTTATCACCATCTTCTTCCTTTTCTTATGCAACTTCTGTTAACCTAATTGTTTTAGGTTTAATCCCTCTTCTTGAAATACAATCGAAAGTATTTCACAACTATAGCGAGTGTTTAATCATTACGTTGTTTTCTTCATCGTTTTTAGTATGATACTCTGTTTTATGATTTTTAGAATGAATCACTGTTCTTACGTTTTCATTCAGTGTAATCGACTTTATATGTGTTTTTTTTATTGTGTTTAATATTACGAAATGTTTTAATCGATTTGAAATCGTTTGAATAGAAGTTTCGATTCTAAATCATTTTGATTGAAGTTTCGATTTGAAATCGTTCAAAAAAACTTTTGGACGTTTTTCCTAATTTATCCCTGGTTTGTTTAAGCCGGCCATAATTAAGGTTGTTAATTACCATCATGCCACCGCCTAAATCTAATGGCTATGATTCCTTCCTACGCTTCTCACGTTAGCGCAAGTTTTCAACTTTTATAATATAGTTTTTCTTTTCTTGTAGTTTAACTCTCAAATTATAGATAGCTGGAATAGAAATCAAAAAACATCTTAACAAAAATGTTAGAAAGTACTTTTTCATCAATGTTTGTTTTACCAAACATTTTAAATATTGTAACACCCCAACCAATGGCGAAAACATCGGGATACCACATAGTGACGATTGTTCAATAGCTCATAGTACTAAAGTTTCAATAATTTTATTTAATACAATTCAATATCCATAAAAATACAAATTAAATAGCCTCAATACAACTAAACAAAATCCCATTATATAAGTCTAAAGCTTCAACTTCTATATGTCCAAAAAGCTCAAATCTTCAAACAACAATATAACCTGAAACATGTTAAGTTTTGAAAAATGGAGGGGGTCAACTAAAAGTTGGTAAGATACATAGGTTTTGTTTGAGCATCAAAAATAGCATAAAACAATGTAATACAATTCACGTGTTAAATGTTAATCTAAGTCTACATGTGAAAACAACATCAAACATCTAGCACGTAATCAACCCTTGTGACATGTTATTGTGGTCCATCCCATGCGCATATGGTTCTCCTGTTGTTGTGTTTGTGTTTTATCGATTTCAATCACCCTCGTTGCCCAAAACCATGGTTAACGACCCTGGGTGGGATTGTCAGTCCAATATATTTATCATTGTTATCGTCGGCTTGGCCAAAGTTAATGATTACGCAAGTCTCAAGTTTTAGTCTTCCTAGTTTAATTGTTTAACACAGGTAGCATCAAAGATTCATACAAGACACGTAATAGAATTGTACATGTTGAGTACAAGTGTTTAACATGTTTCACCCAAAAAATGTAAATCAATAAAAAGGGGCTATGTAAACTCACCTTAATAAGCTAGAAAAAATTTCCCACAAATGTTGACGTTGATGTTGTGAGGAGAAATCCAAAGTATCATCCTAAATTGTTCAAATGATAAAGTTCTATGAGTTGTTGGACTTGGTCTAAAATCTAGGACTATAGTAATTTAAGGATTCAAATTTTAATCTCGGCATACCAAAATAGTTGGTTTATGTTGTGACTTATAAAAGATTACACTAGTTGGAAAAAAAAAAATAGGAGTATTGATTAATTATTTATAAATCAATTTATAGGTAAAATTATTTAGATAAATTATTTGATTAGCCTTATAAAAAAAATATATAATTAGGTTACTAGTTGACTATTTAAGAGATTAAGAAGATTATTTTATATCCTTTAAGATTAATAAGCTTACGATTTTTACATATAAATATGACATTTAGTTAGCAAATTTTAGGTTTCCAAAACTTTCAAAAAACATTAAAGTTGATTTTTTTTTTCGAAGAATATATATCCTTGTTTATCCAAGTCCCAAGCGACTTATGTATTATAGCAATCATGATGATTTCCCAGTTAGCACTATGATGGATTATCGATTAAAAAAAAAAAAAAAAAAAAAACATATCTTTATATATATATAGGGTTGTAAGTATTAGAGATGCACCAAATTCTCCATGTTATTAATTGTATATTTTGAATATGTATTCCAAGTCAATGTCTAAGTCATAGTCATAGTCAAAGTCTAGTCAAAGAGTTGTATTACTATTAATGATAGGCTAGATTATGTCTTTTTCTCATTGTATATATATAATGTTATGAATAAAATGTGGTTGATCATTCTCTTACATGGTATCAGAGCATTATCTCTAACGAGAAAGCTCTTGATCCTATCAACATGGGAACCATCACCCATCACCCCTAAATTTCTTTTCACGCTACTGCGATCCCCACCATATCTACCTAAAGCTCCCTTTCTTTAACAATTCCGTGATCACCACCACCCCTAAATTTCCTTAAAACATCCCATACTATTTCTTTTAATCATCTCTCCAACATCTCCAAAACCCACATCTACCAACATCTTCAAAACTCTAATCTCATCCCCTCAGCAACATCAACCTATCTAACTATTACACTTTGTTAATCCTTCAAAGTTCCTACATAACTTATTCTCCTTCTGCCTGGTTTTGCAAAACCTAAAATCCTTTTTTTGTGCCACAACCTTTGTGTTACGGACAAACTGTATCTCTAATCTTCTATCACCTATTCCGTTTACTCTCTGATCATTCTCTCTATTTCTCTTTTATGGCTTTTAACCATCTCTATTTCATCCATAACAGAGTTGCACCAAATTCTCTTTTATTCGTATTCTTCATCTAGAATATTTAAAAAAAAAAAAAGAAAAGAAACACAAAATGTATTTTCTCTTGATTCAGCTGCTTAATCAACTTCATCTTTCTTTACATCTCCAACTTCATCAACTTCTTCTCTTTCTCAAACAACAACATCATCTACTTCTATACAAGATTGGACTTATTCTAAGGCCGTCCATCTTGCGGGGGCATATTAGAGATGCACCAAATTCTCCATGTTATTAATTGTATATTTTGAATATGTATTCCAAGTTAATGTCTAAGTCATAGTCATAGTCAAAGTCTAGTCAAAGAGTTGTATTACTATTAATGATAGGCTAGATTATGTCTTTTTCTCATTGTATATATATAATGTATGAATTATGAATAAAATGTGATTGATCATTCTCTTACAGTAAGTAGATTTATATAATAGTTGGCAAAAATGCAGATATTAAATTTATAAACTCATTCCTTATAAATTGCTAGGACAATATAACCATTGCTACTATAATGTTAATGAAATATGATTTATGTCTAGAGACTTTGGTTGATACAAAAGTAGTTTTATATTAAATGCCGAAATATTCTATTAAAAATAATAAAATGGTTAAAGGTAAAAGGACTTGGTTGCAACTCTTGTCATGCGATTAGATGGTGCTGCACACCACCACTGTAAACAATGTAAAAGCGGGAATATATGTGTTGTACATTTTTCTTGACACTGTCTCATTGATGGATATTTAAACTGGCTCATTTTCATCTATTGTAATGTGTACGAGTGTAAAAGGAATTAAGGAGCACATAAAACTTAACAATCAAATGGTTACCTTAATCCGCAAATTTGACCCATAAGATATCAATGTGTTGCAGTTCAGCGAAAAATGAACGGAATGCGTTTAAGATGGACCATTCTCATTGAAAAATGAGATGCACATTCATTAAGGTTATCAAATAATGTGTTTTGTTTTGTTCTTTATGTTACAGATTATTATTATTATTACTTTTTTATGATAATTTGATATATAAAAGCGCTTGGTTTGCAGTGCTACGAATTGGATGGAAACACGACATGTTATGTTTGTTTATGATTTGAAAGAAAAAGATATTAATTATTTATTTATATAGGATATCAGAAACTTCGAGTATTACAAATAATGGTGTTTCATCTTTGGGTTATGGTCACTTTAGGCTCCTAAACATGTAATTAAATCATGGATGTTACAAATATGACATATACGTATTTTATTTTATATAACTTCATACATAAAACGGTAGTTAATTCTATCTGAATACTAAGACGGAGGGGTGTGGTACCGACCACCCCTGAGCCACCGAAGCCACCTCAGCAGGGAGAGAGGAGAGAGAGAGAGAGAGAGAGAGAGAGAGAGAGAGGAGAGAGAGAGAGAGAGAGGAATGAAGAGAGAGATAGAGAGAAAGTGGACGGGAGAACAGTGGAATCCCACCGATGGCACGGACGGTGAAGGACGGGGACGATGTTCCCCGACGGTGGACGAGAGCCACATTAGCTCCCCGACCTCCTTCCTCGAACCACACCCCACCACCTAATACATAGATATTGAATAAGATATATTTTGAAATAATTACGCGTTGCATTTCAGGAGTGACGAGAAGAATAAAGTTTTAAAAGTTCAAAAGTACATTGTTCCTTCTAATTCGTGTTAAAAAAAATATTATTCCCTTTACTTTAATCTTTCCATTGTTTTAAATCACTATCATAATATAAAACAATTTAAGATAAGAAGAATATATAATATTATTTGTTGATGTCATCCCAATTGCCGTCTTGACCATGACCTTCGCCGTTTGATAATTGCCACGTACACATATGAGTTTTTTATTATACTATATATAATTTATAACTAAAGATGAACAGTAGCAACTCAGGATGAATAGTGATTTTCTGTATGATCTGTACTACTGTTACACGTGTTATGTTATGTGTCATTCATTAGGTGAGTTTGTTTTCCACCAAGCCTTTATACTGTGCCACGTGTGGTAGCATCCCATCCCATCCCATCATCAACCACTTCGCATCCCCTCCTTTTTCTTACCATCTTCATCATTCTCACTCAAACTTTGCAGCTCTGCAATTAAAGATTTAACCACGAGGCACAACTTGGAGGCCAGATCATTGCTGTATAAATTGAAAAGCTTCGTACCTGCTCCTCAATCGTATGATCAGTGTAATGTTAAATCCTAATTTTCCTCTTTCATAACTTTTTTAAGTCAACTTTGATGGTATTCCCATTGATATGTTTTATAGGTGTCGACGATTGAGGTTCCGGCAGAAGTATCCGGCGGGTATAGTCCCAGTTGCCGACCTTGATGGTGATATTCATGCCTCCTTCTTTGGCGGTGACCGGCACAGTCTTACATTATTAGGGTTTCAGCGATGCCTATGCCTTTTGATCGTCCTACCGAGAGATCTAGACAGTGTAGCAAGTTATAGTTACAAGTGATGGTGGTAGGGGTAAGCTTCAACAAATATCTATGTTTTAAGTTACATAAACTAATATTGGAGAACCTATGGTGTCGTGTATGTTGATTTGGGTTTTCGTTTGATTTCAGCTCTATGTTATATTGTGCTATAGGGGATGAATGGCAAAGGGAGACGGAGACATGATTCAAGCCAAATCGGGACTGATTGAGGTTATATTTTACAAATTATTGTGTTAGTGTGTTTTGGTTAGTTCGATTTGCTTGAAAATTTAACTTAGATCTTGGTTTGTTAGTCGTCCACATGCTTTAGGTATTGCTTCACATTACAAATTTCTAACAATTTAGTAACTGAAAATTTGGTTTACTTTGAGGACCACTAACCAAACAAACAAAATCAATCGTGACAGTTCCAGGAAGATAATGGTAAGAGTATTGCCACTTCAAACACTTTTGCTTTATTGATTGAAGATCTCTCGGATGCAAATGAGGCTTTAGAGCATGAGTGGGATTAAGACAACTATGACATAAAGAAGCTTAAGGCTTTTGTAGAAACATTGAACTTGAACAACTTAATAGGAAAAAAACATCACATTTACGCCCTATTTGTATCAGACCATTTGCGATGGTATGTATTAGTTTCTTTTTTTTTTTTCCAAATAGAATCGAAATGTGTAAAAATAAGTTATTTTGTTACCGAATCAGACGTCTAGAAGACTTTTTGGCGTTAATTGGTATTGGTACTTTGAATTGGTAATATGTTGGTTGATTGAAGTGTTTTCGGACATAAAAACAGTTACATTTGGATAAGAGTGAATTTGAAAGATAAATTTCGATAAGGGTGAATTTCTTGACTTGAACATGTAGCAACTGAATGTAAGTTGTTGCCAAAATAAGTTTTCGAATCCTATTTCATTCATATTAAGTATTGGTTTTTGGATGATTATGATGCAGCAGGAACATTATTGTTTTATCAATATGAAAATTTACAGTCAAACTTACTACTACATATAGTTCCCACAGGTTCATAATTCTCATTTTTCCCACAGGTTCATAATTCTCATTTTTGTCTCTTTGATTACTTGAGGCAAACTGCTCCGAATTAATAGTATGTTATTATGAAAACATAAATCCAAGCACCTCTTAGATGAGCCACGTCTCACCATCATTGAGGATATCCTAATAAAACGTGTATTGATTGCGAGTATTGTATTTAAACAAACCAAACCGATAATGGTTAAATTTTAGTACCGTTAGATGTTGAACCGATATTGGTTAAAATCCCACTGACCATTGTGAACCGATATTGGCTAAAATCCCGCTGCGAAGCGCAGGAGATATTACTAGTTTTTGATTAAAACCAAAGTGAAATGAATAGTACCATGCAGTCACTTGACATTAGAGGTGTTCTATCAGTTTTTTTTATTTTCATTTCACTCCACACCATAAAAGTGGTTTAATCTCCTTAACTACACACGACTTCAAAATGGTTTTCTATTTTAAAAGAAGAAAAATGAATTCAATCTTTTAATATTTTGTTAACACGTTAACAAATAATCTAATTAACACAAGGAAGGGAGTGGTATGCAACGCCGGTTAATATGCCATGTCACAATTAACGTCAGTGATATTATAGTACACCTAATGGCTTTACTTGATCAATTTGGATTGGTGTTTTTAAATTGATTTTGGTGACTTTGTTTCAAAGAATTTTAAAACTATTACAATGGTAATTCCTTAATATTTTTTTATTACACATGTACAAGTATAAATACTAGAAAGGTTAATTGAGGGAGAGAATATCTGTCATCTAATAAAATCTACAAATCATATTAAAATGAAATATGAAACATCTTTGACTATGAGGAAATTATGGTGGAAGATGAAACATCTTTGACTAGGAGGAAATCATGGTGAGAGATGATTTGATTGATTGACTTTATGTTGACAAAAACCATAGCAGTAATAAAACAATTGATTTTGATGTTTCATAACAATTGTCGGACTAGATAAAACAATTGATTTGGTGGGAAGGTTTACCTCTTCGGAGGGTTTCCGCCCGGGCTTGGTCTTGAGTTCGAATCCTGCGCACCACGAAAAAATTCCCTGTAACGGTTTAAGATAACTTCAAAGTGGACACCGGTGCATGGGTAGTGATTCAAACTCGGGTTGAGGGGTTGTCTGTCGATTGGTTTCACCGCTGAAATACACCTTCCAAAAAAAAAAAAAGATAAAACAATTGATTTTGATTTTTACATATTCATTGTGGGAACTATGAACCATTAAAAGTGCCTATGATGGCAATTAATTCACGTGGGAAATGTAATTTTTAATGTAATGTTTTTTGGTTTCCTTTTCTTATATATTTTGGTTTCTTTAACCTACCTTTATTAAAACATTTCGCCTAACTTGTGAGTATGCATTAGATTACACGATTTGGGACGTGAAGCCTCTCCATGTTTCCAACACCACCCTCTTATGTGGTGTCCTTTAGGGCTTGAAGATCTTCAAGATCGTGTAGTGTGAGGTAAATGGTTGTTAGATCATGAATAATTGTGATTGTTTGTTTTCTTTAAAAAAAAAAAAAAAAAAACCCTTCAAGCCACGTCACCGCCACATTGTGTTTTTTTTAGAGACTCAAGGGAATTTTTCCTCTACTGCCGTGGTTACCACAAATCGCTCTATGTCTCTTCACCTGTGATGACACGGTGTATCCTTAGGTTTGAGGCTCCCTTAGCATTATTACATCATATCAATTGAGGAATCAAAAAGAGTTAGTAAACATCCCTATCCACTCATTATTATTCTATTCTATTTCATTTTATTGTTTTAACCTTTAGAAATTATAGTCTAGCATAAGATGTGTTTACTTTATAAAATTTAATTGCTTAATAGGTTGGTAAGATCCGTAAAATTTTCAGTAAACAGGTTTCAATAATATTAAGTTTTTTTTCCTGGCTAGAGTATTAGTCACGGGTCTTGAAATATAGGATAGGAATTACATTATGTTTTATTTAATGGCTAGGTGTTGCTTCAAAGAGAGATCAAACTCACCAGTCACCACCTATAAGTTAGAAAGTTAGACACCAAAGTTAGTACCACCGTTAAGTGGTGAGGCTTAGTTGGGACGGGAGGGGGCGGCCGACCCCCCCCCCCCCCGAATTTTCGTGCATAAGTTCCGATTATATAGTATTCGTATAGAAAATTTTGTAAATATAGGGTTTCGACCCCCCGAAACTAGTGACTTCTGACCCCCGGTGACTTCCGCCCCCCGAACCTTCGGGTCAAGCTTCGCCACTGCCATCGTAAAATATTCAAACATGATATTGATACATGTAGACTCATGGGAATGGGAAGTGGTGAAATTTCTAATTCATTCCTTTGTCTTCCATTTGAAAGAATCGATTAAATCGTTACAATTTGCTTTCACCCATATTAAAAAAAAAAAAAAAAAAAAAAAAAAAAAAAAAAAAAAACTCTCAAATCAGTTAGGGTGGTATTGAAGAAGTACTATATATAGTTTTGCACATTTTCATGTATGGGAACATTCTTCAATGGGTAGTAAAAAGAGATTTCACAAATTGATTTATCTGTGATGGTGTTGTCAAATTGCCCGATCAAATCGAATAGGATACCCGAAGGTGCCCCGAGTACCTTAGTAGATGATAGTTGTATGACATCTATCTATTATAATAATCAATATAATTTTGGACACATGTCATTCAGGTAAGACACCTGTTTGTTGGTTTCGCTTTTTTCCTATTTAATTATGGAAGGGTATCAACCCCTTTATAAAGAAGGCTTCGTTTCCCCCTCGACCCTATATATGAAGAACTTACAGATTCAGTGGTCACCTTTCAGTTATATCAATAGTTCAGTGGTACAATCAATATTTATATACAAACAATACTATGTAATATATCAATCAATATCGTATTTGAATTCTCGACTACGAAGTAGTAAAGAACCCAAACCCGTCATGCAATGTTGTTTAGAGTCCATACCTTAATGACGTACACTTTGAAAAAAAAAACCTCTAACATCTCACTTAGAATGCTTAACAACCTTTCTTCATGTAGAATATTATAGATCGAAGTTGACGGTTTGCGAGACTCTTGTGGCAGAATAAGAAGCATGAACGAAAACGGTAATACCTTTTGAGGTTTATTCGAATTTTATATATATTTTTTTCTAAACTATTGGCTGGCTTAGGTAGATTAAATAGGCAAAAAGGAAAATGATATTCATCAATAACCGAATAACCAACTTAATGGCGGCGAAATTGTTGGACAACGTAAATGAAGGAGTATTATACCATTTATATGGTATCTATTAATTTGCATTAGAAAAATGGACAATTTTGCCTCAAAATAAAACACGATTAATTTCATTTAAAACTCAATACATACTATGCTCATAAATTATTCATAAACATACGGCATCCTATATCATTACGTTAAATCATTAGAATTTAGTATATTCGATTTTAACTAAATAATATGTAATTGATAAAATATTTTGTCGAAAATTATTAATCCATTTGACGATATGAGTAGAACGAAAACCTGACTTAATAACTTAATTTTATTATTTTGGTGTTTAAAAGATTTGGGGTATTACATCTACCATTTATGTGGACACTTGTTTAACTAACACCACAGTAACTCAGTAAGTAAGTAGAGTATATTGAAATATAGTCTTTCATACATACATGTGTGTTACTTATTTGCATTCTCTAGTAAAGGAGTAAATATGGCTAATTTTTGTTTATAAATCTTTGTACCGTTGGGACAACGTGTTGGCTTCTTACTCAAGTAAGGTTCTTACAACCTACACATGATTTTCTTATCATGGATATACTTTAAACTCTAATGTTATTAGTTTCATATCTTCCCTTCTTTGCAGGTAGAAAAGTAATTTCTAACTATTACTATTTTGGCTAATTACCATCCTCAGTAAGGTTTGTCCCACCATCCCGAACGACACATGAGGCTTACTAGATTTTGTACTTTGTTTTGGATGTATACATTACGAATGTGCATAATGTTTTGACTGATGCGAATGACAAAAACGTCAATAAACGAAAAATGACTTAAAAAGGAAACTCATGGGCTATTGTTGGAATCATATAGAGAAATTCTTTGACAAACATGGTAGAAGAATATGAAGATGTAACCCTTTAAACGATTATTACATAAAAAGTTTTTGCAAGTGGTTTAATAACATCTTTCACGTATTCAAGGCTATAGCATGATTATAAACTAGTTTATCAAGTAAAATAATAAGAAAGCACATGAAAGTCAAGACTCTCGACCTCCTCCTAACACGAAAGTGTAGACATTTGAATGTTGTTCTTTGTTCATAAACACGTTGGTATGTCACCCGTTAATAGATCAATGCATACTTTTAACGCTGTCTAGTTTCAAAAAAAAAAAAAAAAAAAAAAATACTTTAACGTTGTCTTGGTTTTCGATAACGTGTTATTTAACACAACGTATAAAATCCTATAAATAGAATAGTAAATAAAATAAGAAATGGCAAAGGACTGGATGTCAATTCTTGTGATGGGAGCTAGCAATAATGGAAAAGAGTGACAAGTGATGTTTATTTTTTTTTATAAATTTATATAAGGGGCCAAACATGAAAGCAACTTCCCATCTTCAAGTTAAGTACATTTTGCTTTAAATATAGGATGATTACTTGCATCATCATCATCAATAGCATGACAAAAACCTAAACTTATTGTCGTTTTCAAATACTTGTGATCATAGGCTACAAAACAATAAAAGTAAACAAAGAGGCAAGATTACTTGTGGGATGATGTTAAACTCTAATGTTTTTTTTTAAATATTTTTTCTCACGTTTTTATAGTTTAAGTTCTTAAATATTTATTAAGGGTATATTTTCGAATCTCAAACGTAGCAAAAGATATCAATAACTATTGATTTCGTGCACTAGAATGAGATCTTGCGTTGTTGACGTTTGAATCTTAAGTTTAACACACAAAAATAATCAAATAGACAATGGTCGCAATATCAACGACTTTACTAGTAACAAGTATACAATTATAGAGAAGGAGATCCCTTTTTCATATAATGAGTGATCATCAAACAACAACAATACCCTATATTGGTTTTTCTGGTCAATACAATGGACATAACATTAGAAAGAAAACAATAATTACTATGAGTTTTGATAACCATAACTAAGTGTGTTTATGGTTGGTACTTAAGCTCCTTGAGTTAGTATATGTATTCCAGTCCTCAAATCATCATCATCATACTCAGTTAATCCCACCTATAGCAAAGCTAAGGTAGGGTCTGAGGAGGGTAAGATGTAGACAGCCTTACCTCTATCCCTAAGAATAGAGAGTCTGCTTCCAGTGATACCTCCGGCTCGATTTGGTTTGGTATCAAGCCTTGGACATAAGGCACATAACACTTAGCAATCAGGACAAACCCGATCGGTGCATGCACCCCTTTGTCTTTTGACTATCCACGCGCCACCACATGATGCATGATTAACGTTCTGTCGTTTTTAATGTTATGTACAAGTCATGTTGAGAGCAAAATCGAGCTTACCCTACTAAACAACGTAAAGTTTATCTTGTGTTAGAAGAAAGTGAAATGAGAAGTTCCTTTATTTGTGCTATTTTTATATACGTTTCAATGTAAGCTTCGTTTAAAACAAAATTGCGTGTGATAATGTACAAGTCATCTAAGCAAAGGCGGACAAGTCTTTGAAGTGTTTTTTTAGTTTTTTATTTCTCTTTTTATGTGAATTTGTTACGGTTTCGACTTAGTAGCTTTTTTATGATGATTTTTAACTTTTTATTTTTTTAATATGACAAGTTAACTCGCCGCCATGCATGTGCGTGATTTAACGTTTTTTCATCTAATTTTTGTTCAGTTTAATTGTCCCGCCGTAGCACGCGGGTTTCTCACTAGTATTTAACGATTAAACTAAGGTCACAAAAATCATACTTTTAGATATTACGTAATAAGTATTACCATATAAACGAAAAGGAGTATGCCATATGCACTCCCTTCACATACACGCACAATTTTTAAACGTTACTAACTATTATATATGACATTTAAAAAAATTACACCAAGTTAACGAGCGTTATATTATCTTTCTAATGAGCACCATAGTGCTATACAAAAAATGGGAAAAAAAAAAAAGTTTTTTAGTGGATTTTTATTAATGCAGAAAAAACACAATGCGTTCAGGTAATTCACTAATGATGTCTAGGTAAGTCACTAATCATGTTAAGATAGTATATATGCTTTTGAACCTGCTATTACATATAAGAACCAACTAACTACATATATATTCACAGATGTAGTCAGTTTGGTAAGAATCTAACTTTTTGTATTTTGATTGATGTTGCTAGGAACATTGATTACAAAGGTTGCTAAGTCGGTTAGATGTAGCCTACGATTCTTATATACCAAGTAAATCTTTAGCTGATAAGTGGTAATTAATCACCCCCACCGTACACGCCTCTTAAATCAATCATCATCATGACATATCATTTTATACCAATTTGGCTGTTTTGTTTTTTTTTTTTCATGTTCATATCATAGCTTTAGAATGTCTTAAGACAAAGTTGTACAAAAACTTTACTCAAGCAAGATGTGCACACGTAAAATTAGAAGTAAGATTTATGAGTTATCGAGTGTTGATCATTTACAATTGTTTTTCCTGAAAAACGACCTATTCCTTTTACGGTATACACATTTATCACTTCATGTTAGATTTGTCTATCTCATAAAGCACTCGAGGGATAAACTAGCCGCATAAGGGCTGGCAATGGGTAATCTGTATAAGACACGATTAGACCTGTTAACTGAAAAAATACGATATGCTATTTTTTACTTTTTTTTAAATAATTAGAATTAAGAGGCAAAGATCCATCATTTCTCTTTTTGGTACATAAAATGTATAACTGTGTTATAAACATCGGATATAAAGTAGTTAAACGAGTTGTGTTCATGTTTAGAACTTTTATTGTTCGCGTCATCAAAGACCTTTTAAACCTGATAAGACACGATTTGCCAGCCCTTGATAAACCATCCATATATTGTTTTCATATGAAAATCAACACTTAAATGGTAAAACTCATTTAATTCTTGGTTTGGTGTAGAGGTGAGCAAATCGGTTTTTTTGCCAATCCGGTTTCGGTTTCAAACCGGTTCGGTTTTGGACCGGTTTTGTCGATTCGTAAGACCAGTTTCGGAGACCGGTTTCGGTTCGGTTTTTTCGCGCACTTTTAAAATCGTATAAATTACATAAAATTTAACTTTTAATAACTTTTAGGGTTTTTTAAAGAAGGAAATTGAATATTAATACAAAAAAAACAAAGTTTTATTTGTGTACCGGTTCGGTTTCGGTTTCTTTTGACCGGTTTTCCCGTCGGTTTTAGGCCGGTTTTTGGTTCGGTTCGGTTTGAGCTTTTTTAGTATCGGTTTCACGTGAAACCGGTTTTGACCGGTTTCGGTTCGGGTCGGGTCGGTTTTACCGGTTTCGGTTCCCAAACCGGTTTTTTTCTCACCTCTAATTTGGTGTCACCTAGATTTTTCCCCAATCAAATGAGGGGGGGGGGGGGGGGGGGGTTGGTTATATGCCATGTGGCATCCCCTGCACCCGTCGCCTAGCCACACCTGAAAGACGTTAGAGGAGTCCCTAGATATCTGGTTATTAAGTTGGGCTCTGGAAACATGACTATTGCCTATTGGTCATTAGTTCTTAAACTCAATATTTAGGTTTATTGGGCCTTTCCTTAATGGATAATAATGCATTAGGCTCGAGATTCACTAGTATTGAACTTTTAACCTTTATCAAGCCATTTTAGTCCAGAACAATAGATTTCAATTTGTTGGGCCTGTCCAAATCCTAATGGATGATGCGAAAAGTAAAGTTATATTTTTTGTTTTTGATTAGAGGGTAATTACTTTTTGATTTTGATATATATACAGGATCATCTCTATTACCTTATTAAGGAGGAGAGATGGCTACAAAGGTAATTTTATCAAGTGTTTAAGATGGGAGTCTAAAGGCCCCTTCACAAATGACTAACTTTTGGTCATCTTCTTCCCTTTATACCCCTCATGTACAACTTTTAATGCTAATTGTATATGTGTTTAATACACACTTTACAACCATATTCTTATGTAACCCCCTTCATAACTTTACATCCCCTTCATAAACACTCAATTAAGGCTACATCATTATCATCCGGCTCCTTTCTAATAACCTACATATATGTTTATTATGCATTATTCCTCCAAACATGAAAACCTCTTCTAATTCCAATATCTTTGCAGAGTTTCTCCATGAACCCTTCCTATGATTGATCTTCATCACCATTACAGGTTGGTGTCTTGTGAAAAATTCATTAATTAACATTGGTGAAAAATACTTTAATTAACATATTGGAAGTATTCAATACAAGTATGTATGTATACTAATAGAGAAATTTGTTGTTACTATGTGCAGGTGGCCAATGTTAGGTCCTCAAAATGAAATTTATTATGCTCCATTTGCCCTTTCTCATAATGGATTGCCAATAAGACTTTTTGCAAGATAAACTAAACATCGATTGTTTTAAATATGTAGGTTGATCACATGGATTATTAGATGGAATTGAAAGAAGTTACCTCTTGTTAAATGAAATGGGTACCCCTTCCATCTCTCTCTCTCTCTCTCTGTTTTAATTTTACTTACTATACAGTGGAAAAAAAAAACACAACAACATTTAGTGCTAAGTATAAATTCTAGATGACTAGATCTAATCCTTTTATTATGCTCTACCCATGTATTTCACAAATGCAAATGTTGCAGTTAGACAATTGGATCTAACTGACAGAGGTCATATAATATCCGTGGTTGCAGCTATTGTGGCTTTAGAGTCAACATCTCTTTGTCTCTTATTTTTACGTGGTGCAAAGGTATGAAAGTAATGATATTTTTTTTTAAATTTATAATATATATTCATCCCTTTAACTTTTACATGGAGATAATGAAAATTTTAGGGATGCGATTTGGTTAGTTGTTGATGTGCAGGTTCTAGCTGTCTCGACATTATCTTTAGTAACAAGTTGGGCTCTCTCCAATTCAGGTATTATTCGCTGAAACCAAGAACTGGATGAACGTTTTATGCTGTCTAAACCATAGAACTATATTGTTTGATTTTTTTCTCAATAGTTGGTTATTGGTATAAATGTGTAGTAATGTAATTGCAGTGCTGTAATGGTGTATTATGATTGAATTCATACCGAAAACTGTATAAAGTGTGGTTTTTATTCCTTAAGACAATGTCTTTTTACATTATATGTGTTGTTGGGTTGTTTTTATTGAGGCTATCAATGTTTATAACGCTGGTTGCTGGTCGGTGTGGATTGTACTAAACAATGGGGTGGATCAATTAGTTTTAAGTGTTTTTAGTAATGTAAATTGAACTGATTTGCTGCGTTGTGCAGATTGGCTTTCCTAATTGAACTTAAGCCCAAGATTACGTGTGATTGGCTGGAAAATAGTGTTGGTTGGATTCGAGATTCGGATAATAACTATCTGTTTAAGGCCATGAAGAATGTCTCTACTTATGCCACTAAATTTGACACAGTCACCGTTTACTTTTGCGGTTGTTTTATTGTATCCACTTGTTATAAAACTATATAAATAGTCGAAAACACTTGCTTGATCAACCCAATGAAGCTGTGTAAAGTTAATAATCTTAAGTTGCAGATTAATGCTTTACCATGAATATCGATATGTAGTAGTTATTCTATCTTGTACTTAGAAGTTACTTTAATTCTTCATGTTATTCAAGTTGTTATCATTAGTCTATATGAATATGATATTAGTTGGGACACCCGCCGCAACGCGCGGGCATTCCCACTATCTCAAACAAATATCTATGTTATCTATGTTACCTTATTAAGGAGGAAAGATGGGTAAGAATGTAATTTCACACAATTTTTAAGATGGGAGTTGAAGAGTCCCTTTACAAATCTCCAATCTTTAGTTATTTTGTTCCATTTATACCCTTTGTGTACAACCTATAATGCACATTTTATATGTATGTAATACACACTTAATATTTTTTTCACCATGTAACCCCATTGAAACCCACTCCTTTATTGCCATTATGCTAATTGAAACCTCCATTACAAACCACAATCTCCTAATATCGGTTTCATCATTTGTTTATTGTTCAAGGTTGCGAATTCAATGTTGCCTCTTCACTTTCATCTTCGACTGCAATGAATCGTCAGTTTCAAAGATCTTTTTGTTTTATAATTCTTTGTTCATGTTTAATTCATTTCCTCACAGCCTCAGGTTAGGTCTCTTTTGCTGTATATATTTTAATAATCATGTCTATTGATATAATGAATTTTACTGTTGTTGTTGCCAGAAATTCATAACTAACATGGCTTCAGTCAATCCAGCACAACACCATGTATGTGTTGTAAACTTGTAGGTGTTTGTCACAAAACATGTATGAGTTGTAGTTCAAAGACATGTCAGTGATGCTAATTTCGATTTTGGCTAGCATTTTTGGATTTAGGTGCTAGAAATCTCTTAAATTGAGGGTTGGATTTACTTTTGCTTTCTTTTCAATAACTTTGTGCAGGTCCGTTGTCTTGTAGATCGTTTTGTTGACTTTTGAAATTAGTCCAGTTTGCACCTGGTGTCAAATGGGTTAGTTTTATTTTATTTTTTATTTTTTATTAGAATGGTTGTGAATCTTAGTTTACTATTGATTATTGAAACAACATGGACAAAGTGCGACATGGGAACGTCCATTTGCTGCTGATGGATTTAAAATTTCATTTATGTTAGACTTAATGTTGAAGTTATATATCTGTATGAAAATACAAAAGTGATGGAATGTGTATATATTAAAGATGATCAATGCTGTTAATGAATTGTATTTGCAAGAGCAATAAGCAATGTATCAATTTTGTAAATATATTTATTGGTAAGTATTTATCTTATCAACAACATATATTAACACAAGAAAGTCTTATAAGGTTTGGGCTGTTTAAATCGCTCGCTGCTCGTGGCTCGCTCGTGGCTCATTCGGAAAATGCTCGAAAAATGCTCGCTCGATCTTCCGCTCGGTTGTATATGAGCCGATCGGCTTGGTTCGGTTTGTAAATGAGCCAGGCACGAGCAAAGGTACGCTCGGCTCGGTTCGGCTCGAATAAATTTTTATTTATTTAATAATAATTTACACACAATTTACACATAAATTTATGGCTTTATTTATATATAACATTCTATTGGATTTGACTCATTATTGCAAACAAAATATAACTAGCCCACTTAACTCAATAAAAAATTTAACACTAGATTTAATAGTAAAACAATAAGTCATGAGGTGACAATCTTAACTTCTTTATGTTATTAATCGTCCGTCGCTAATTGTCGCTTGAAATCACACCTACGTCACAATGCAACAACTGTTCTCTAACGTATGCTCATCACTTTACCAGCCTCAATCTAAGCCTCAACCTTGGACACTAGGATCTCAATATATATTAGTGTTATCATTGGACATTTCGACCTTAGTTGCCACCCGGCAATGAAAACATCGAAGAAAACATCCTAATTTTATGATCATCCATATTACTCTCCGCTCGATTCTCGCTCGGGAAATTTGCGCTCGAAGAATGCTCGTTCGGTTTTTCGGCTCAATTGTATCATTAATAATAATATACATATACATATACATCAGTGTAGTTGTGAAAAGATTTATCTAGAAAAGGGTGGAATTTTAAGATATGAAGATATTGTTATAATCCGTAATCATGAGATTGAGTTGTATGAAGTGAAAAGAATTGTTTCGAGAAAGTAGTGAAACACAAAAAATGGTGGATCATGAATATGGCCCTCTTGTTCCGGATAAAAAGTACTCAAGTAGTGAATCAGTATTAGGTTGTTGTAGGTGAAAATAAATCACCATTAAACTATGTGTAGTGGGTGAAATTTGAAGCCCCTCACTTTCATTTTTTGATAAGTGGCATGTGGGTTCCAATAGGGATTTGAAAAAGCTTGAATTTCATAAAAGGTATAGTGGTGTGGTGTGAGCGTGTGTATAAAGATATTAAAAAAATAAATAAAAAAGGAGTGGTTGTTAAGGAGAGAGACGGACAAGTGGCAAGATGTGATCGGTGGAAGAGGGGTGATCCATGGCGTGAAATATTCCGCGGCCAAGGGCTTAGCGCCCAATTCACGGTGACGGGGGTGGTGTATGGGTGTTAATTCGGTGCCAACATGCCCCTTCCGCACCCCAAAATGTAACCACTACGGGTGGTCTTAGTACCCATGAGCTCTTTGGAATCCAAACCAACGACATCTGCCTTTACGTGAACATTACTGACATATTAGTAAAGCAATTAAAAAATGAGCAAGCTTTTACGTGTGTTGCTTCCTACTTCACATCACTATAACGAATCACTCACAAACACCATACACCCACCATAAAACCCAACTAAGAGGTGACACAACAAACTCACCCGCAACATCGCGCGGGCTTTCCCGCTAGTTTTACTAAAATGTGTTGTAATGTACAAGTTGGACACATAAATTAATAAACATAAGTAAGTACCTAAAATTAAATTGATACGCATAAAAAATAAATCCACTTGTAAACATGAAAAAAAAAATTAGAAGGTCGGTCATGTTTATACATTCCAATATGTTTCTAACAGTAACGTTTAAAAACTTATATGACATTGGTAGTAACATGTAAAGTAGAAAGAAATAATTGTTTTTTGATTTCTTTATTTCCAAGATCTAAAAAGCTCATGAAAACCGAAATAAGTTTGTCACAAGGTTTAAATGAATTAAAGAAGCAAAATATATTATTATAAGGACTAAAAATCAACAACATTATATAACTATTACTAGCTGATTACCTCGGGAAAGTCCCGGGGTTGAAAAAATTAATATGATTTAATAAAAAATGATAAAAGAAGAAAACCCAAATCACGAAAAGAGTAAATAACCTAAACATAATCAATCTTAGTTAAAAAACATTTATTTAAAAAGTTAAAAAAAATAAAAAGCATAAACCATATTAAGACTATAAGGAGTGGGGGGGGCGGGAAAGAGGGGGATGAAGCGCCATGTGGCACTTGTGGGACCCTTGTGGGGGGAAAATAATTGTGGGGAGTGGAAGGGGGGGAAGAAGGGGGAAGGAAATAATATTATATTGTGTTAAAGTTAAAAAAAAAATTAAAAAAAAAAAACTGACCAATCTGCTGCTGCCACGTGTCCCCCCTACTCCCCCCACGCCGGTGACTCTCTCCCCGCCCCCAGCCCCACGCCAGCCTTCCCGCCCCACCGGCGGCGGTGTTCCCGCCCAGGAAAGCCCCTCCCGCCCTCTCTCCCGCCCCCACTCCTTACAGTCTAAACATAATACAGTATTAAAAGGATAACCTTCAACAGATAATCATCTTCATGTAATTTAAAATATGTTACAATTTGACTTTGACTTATATAGATGTAGAATTCATGATAAGTGTTGAAAAATATAACCATTCTAATAATACTAATACTAATAGTAATAATTATTACTCTTGTAATTAAATAAATAAAAAAATAACCTTGCTATAAGGTGACACCATGTGTTGCAGTGTTGCGCGATTCTTTCTCCTAGTTTCTCTTGATGAAGTATACCTATCCATCTTTAGAAGAGTAAAATTCCAATGATAGCATGGCGATTGGCTGAATTTCAACATCGTAGATAAAACCTGGTTTAAAAGAAAAAACATGTTTAATGAATAACCTGAACACTTTGTGTTTTTTTTCTGTATGAACATAACCCCAAAAAAATAGTCGTTTTTTTCTCCGTTTTTTATATAGCACTATGGTACTCGTTGGAAAGATAATAAAATGGTCGTTAATTTGGTGTAATTTTTTTATTTAAAAAATCTCGAATATAAAAGATATTAATGTTTAAAAATTATGGGAGAAACATATGAGAGAAAATTTTAAATTTGTTTTTAAATTCTTTTTTCCTAAAATAACTCAATTTAATTTTAGTAAATGAGAATTGAGAGATAGAAAGATAAATTTAGAGTTTTATGTTTATCTTTTTTTTTAATTAAAAAAGGAAATAATTCAAAAACACTAAAATCTTTCAATTATGATGCCACGTGACAATTTCATGGAGAGGTTGAAGGCACCAATGCACGCCACGTCAGCAATGTTCAATTCTTTTATATATATTATAATAGATAGATGATAAACCATGATATAGATATACTTAGAACCCTAACACTATACAACCCAATAGAATAACCGTTTTTTTACAACGGCCTAACCATGTCCAGACGGCCAGACCCAAGTTCAAGCTTATGACAAACCATGATATATTTATAACCCATTGGCAGATCTTAAACTATTTATTCAGTTAAATCTGGTGAGAGGACTCAATACATATAAAATTTTTAGATTTTTTCAGTAAAAGTTAAAATACACAAGAAACCCCATCTTGGCTCATGATGCCCATGTTATAGCCCGACAAGACATGACACATTGACCTTTTCTTTTGTATTAATAATTTTTTTTCCCGTAAAAGTAAAAAAAAAAACCCTAACTTAACAACAATAATTAACTGGGTTAGTGTCAGTGATGATTTTTACAACAAAACGTAAACCTCAAGGACCTAGATGTAAAAAAAACACTATTTTAAACTGATGTGGCAAAATTGACGAAATATTAGGGACAATTTTGGCAATTAACTCTTTTTTTTTACAATGGGCTAACCATGACTAGACCCAAGAAGTTAAACCTTTGAGTTAAGTTAACCATGGTTAGTTGTGTGGCATATAAAGTTGTGGAGTTGGGTTAGGGTTAAGATGTAAAAGATATATACACTCACATACACACATATATATATCTTGTGACAATTGGGCTAATAATATTATTATTATTCTGTGAGAGTAAAAAAGAGGGCAAAAACACAGAATATTATTCTTATCGGTGATAGAGGCTTCTTTCTGATAAACACAAATTCAGCAACAGTTTCTTTGTAAGGTCTCCTTTTAATCTTTACATATACCATATGCATGTAGATTCCTTTGCTAATTTTGAATTAATTATTAGTTATTAGGGTTTCTGTTATGAGTATTTGTAGATCAAAGCTTGAACCCTAGTTTATGCGTTTGTTGAATTAATTATCAGTTTATTAAATTTGTTATTTGATGAAAAGTTTGATGATTTTTTTATGTGAATTTAGTTCTGATCCATGAAATTAATGTGCTATTTGATGTTTTTTTTTTTGGAAGTTTTGAAGCATGAAATTGTTAATGTGATTTGAGCTTATTGTTTAGATTATTTTCATTTGGTTAAATAAGTTTTTTTTTTTTTTTTTTTATATATATATATGTTTATGAAGATAAGTCTTTTGCAGAATAAGAATAATCTAGAATAGGAAGATTCCAGAATACGATCATTACGAGGGAAAGTAGGATATGTAGGCGTGGCGTCATTTCGTATCAAGGGCCTCGAGTATAACTTGTAATGTGTGTTCTTCTATAAGTCGTGTGAAGCGGTGCGAGTATTGGAGTTAAAGCTAACTTGGCTAGACTATTAACTGCTTAACATAAGCAATCTTAAACTGCTTAATGAAAACATAAGCTCTTCATACGGACACTCAACAGTACTCGTGTGGTTTTAAAAACAGCAATAAGCAATTAGGCAGGTAAGTTAATTAGATATTAAATTCCAAATGCCCCCTAGAAAGTTATTGTGTCGGTTTTCTTTTCTTTATACAGACATGCTTAACTACATCCTATATGTTACACACTCTACATATAGGTACATATGTCATTAAGTAGTTTACTATTAGTAAGCATCGCTTTTCCGTTACATCAGGGGTAAGGCCAATTTTTTACTTTCTGAATCTTTTTACTTCCGTCACATATATGAGTTTTCAAAATGCTAGAATGTAACCCCACTTGTATCATAGTTGTCTACATGGTAAAAACCATAGTTGTCAAAGGCGTAAAGCGCACTCAAGGCGCTTTGGTACCGCCTGTGGCCTAGTCGAGAAGCGCAAAAAAAAAAAAAGTGTGGGCCTGAGAAAAAAAAAGGCGCAAACTAAAAAAAAAGAGTGAAATCACCAAAATCACTAAAAAAATAACAATTATCAGCAACAGAAAACATGACTGTCAATACTGAAGCATTATAGGATCAAAAAACAGAGTAAAAATTGAACATAATGTTCCAGATTCATGACTGTAACTAACACGAAACATGACTGAAGCATTATAGGATCACAAAACAGATTAAAAAAACTGAAAATAATGTTCCAGATTCATGACTGTCACTAACAGAAAACATGACTGTCAATACTGAAGAATTATAGGATCAAAAGAGATTAAAAAAACTGAAATTTTTTTTGAACATACCTGCGATTGAGAATGTTTCTCTGCTGTGTTTGAGACTTTGATCGTATATAGGGCATAGGGTTAGAGGTTGTTTATATAGATTACAATGCATTACTTGTTTAAAAAATGAAAGATATAATTAGTTTTTAAAAATCGGGTATAAAATGGTAAAGGATAAAACTTTTTTTTTTTATTTTTTAAATCATTGCTTTATTTATCTAGGAGAGAAAAGCGGCCTAGGGTCGCTTCTAGGAAATTCATCGCCTAGGCGCCCTAGGCGCTCGCTTTTAACAACTGTGGTAAAAACTAAAACTTATGGTATTAGTTATTGTAGGGTTTAAGAAAAACCGTTAAAGTGTCCGTAAGGTTCTTAGTTTGATGAATGTAGAATCTTCTTGAATATGGTAACCGTTTCTTCCTATGGACATTATAATCCAGCTGTTCTATTTACTTTATAAATCTAGAATATACAATACCATAATCTTCCATCCAATATTCTGATTTAACACCGATTATGTTACTTTGAAGGTTGAATGGAGAGACACAAAAGGGACCGAGCCAATTAAGTATATATACTTCGTGCTGACCTGGCATAAATAGTATTATTTTCCGAAGTTGCAAAATAATGGAGTGCAATAGAGATGAAGCTAAAAGGGCGAAAGACATTGCTGAGATTAAGTTTTCTACAAAAGACATCACAGGGGCAAAAAAGTTTGCTTTGAAGGCCCAAAATTTGTACCCTGACCTTGATGGTATTTCTCAAATGATAGCAACTTTGGATATTTATATTGCTGCAGAAAATAAAGTAAATAACGAGTCAGATTTTTACGGGATACTTGGCGTAAGCCCATTCGCTGATGACGATACTGTGAGGAAGCATTACAGAAAGCTAGCGTTATTTCTTCATCCTGATAAGAATAAATCTGTAGGGGCAGATGGGGCATTTAAGTATATATCAGAAGCATGGAGTTTGCTTTCTGATAGAACCAAAAGAACCGCTTATGATCAGAGGCGGAAAATAACAGCCCAAAATGGCGGTACGGCTGCAGCAGCGACAGCTGGACAGAACGGCTTTTACAATTTTACAAGAGGTACAACTGCGGGAGCAAAAGCTACAAGTAGTAACCCGAAAGAACATAAACAAAAACCTCAGAAGACGTTCTGGACGGTATGTCATGGATGTAAAATGCAGTATGAGTATTTACGAATGTATTTACATCAAAATCTGTTGTGCCCTAATTGCCATGAGCCGTTTTTAGCAATGGAAACCGCACCACCGTTTACCAAAGTTTCTACTAAAGGCTTCAAAAGTCAAAAATCCAAAAACGCATCTAACACCGGAAAGCACAGGTCAACCAGTCAAAACTTTCAGTGGGCCCCCTTTTCGAAAACGGGCACCCCTTCATCGTCTTCTCAAGCCGCAACCATGGTCCAACTAGCTTATGAGAAAGTAAAAAGAGAGAGAGAAGAAGCTCAAGCAGCCATTAAAAGAGAGGAAGCGTTAAAAAGGAAAAAAAATTCAAAAAGATATAAGCATTCATCATCCGGGCTTTTTAGTTCGGTGAAGAAAAATCCGGAAGGAATTGATGCCGGTAAAGGTGTCTCGGATATTAACATTCAAGCTCGATTAGTTAAAAAGGCAAGAAATGAAATCAGGAGGAAACTGAATGAATGGAAATCCGAAACTGGTCAAACTGTGGTCAACTCTAAGGAACAAAAAGACGAAGAAATACAGAACGACTCGTTAAATGGAAAGTCAATGGAGAATGCAATCGAGCCGCTTGTAATCGATGTCCTGGAATCCGATTTTCATAATTTTAATCGGGAAAGATGTGAAACGTGTTTTAAAGAAGGTCAAGTATGGGCTGCATACGACGATGATGATGGTATGCCAAGAAATTATGCGATGATCCAAAAGGTTAACTCAGTTGACCCGTTTAAGATAAAGGTACGCTGGCTTAATTTCCAAGCCAACAACGAGTTGGATTCAATACTTGGATTCTCCAAACCGTTTGGTTTTGGTGAGTTTAGAACGGGCAAACATGAGACGGTTTCGGTCACTAATTATTTTTCACACAAGGTTAGTTTTACAAAAGCGGAAAACGGGGTATTACAAATTTACCCTCGAAAAGGAGATGTTTGGGCTTTATATCGAAACTGGTCTCCTGAGTGGAATGAAGAAACACCAAATGAAGTAAAACATAAATATGAAATTGTCGAAATTGACGAGTACGATGAAGAATCAGGTTTTACGGTTACTCAACTTGTGAAAGTTGCCGGCTTTAAGACGGTTTTTCACAGGCAGATAAACCCTAAGGAATTGAGAGTAATCCCGGAAAGCGAAATATTCCGGTTTTCTCATCAAATTCCTTCTTACTTATTGACTGGTCAACAATCAGTCAATGCTCTCAAAGGCTGTCGTGAACTCGACCCTGCAGCTACTCCTGACGAGTTTCTTCAAGTTATAGGAGATTTACAAGAACCAGAAAACATGGAAATTGATAATGACAGGAATGACGAGTCGGCAGTATTATCGGATGTTAAGGAAGTAGTGGATGTGGAAGTTTTGTGAGCTGAGCTTTGCAGAGATAGATAGATGATGAGAAAAACGGCGGTGTTGGAAGAGGCGCGAGTGTGCATTAAGCAGTTGGACACTGTGCATAATAGTCTGTCCCATAACTGCTGCTGTTCTTTTATTATACTGGAGATAAGTTGGATTTAAACTGCCTGAAAGAAAAACTGTAACATTGTTAATTTTGACTTTGTGATTCGGGGTCAAATGTAAGCGATGAATACAGGATGGATATTATTAGTAGTTTAGGTTTATTTAATCTGGTTCAATGAAATTTAGTTGTTTCTATGAGGCTGGTTGTTTTCAATTTTCATGGTTTTGTGTTCAGACCATCCGTCTCACGCGTTATATTAAGTTTTTAACTCGAAGCAATATATATGAACCTTGGTTTTAAAGTGTGCATCTGAGACGTGAGGTGGGTCGAAAACTATCTCAACGATAGTGAGGCGCCCTTGAGGCAGCCTGAGTCCCTGAACCACCTAAGGCCGTCGCATTGCATTGCATGATCACAAGTGTTTGGTTTAAAACATCTTTTCGACGATATTGTCATTTGATTTGTTTTACAGTTCATTTTTGCAAGACGTCTAACGACTAGAGAATAACACAACACTAGTATTAAAGGTACGGTCGTTTATTACAAAGACTTGAGCGTAATGTAACATGATTAACATTGCCCAAATGGGTCGGGTTGGGTTGTTGCGGAAAAGGTTTAAACCTAGAATCATCAACAATCCTACTATACTAAACTATGTGGGAAACAAAAGTCTAAGCCTTAGCGGTCAGACAAGGATGAAAGGCGGTCCCACAAGCGATCCATTGTCGTCTTCGACTGAGTGGGAACACGCAGTTAGGAACCTTAAACCATTCTTTTCTCGCGACATCATAACCGACTAGGCGGTTTGTCATTTTAGGACCGAAGTGATAACATAAGCAATGTTTTGTTACCCAAACAAGACATCTTAATGGGCTTTCCATAAAACTCTAAGCACCATATATTTGGCATTCTGTCAACCTCCTTCCACAAGAGAGTCATCTTCTGAAGCTCCCATATGCAGACACACGTGGCCGCATTCTTTGTCAGCAACCCCGCCAACATAATCCTGCCGCCACACTCCGCCAGCGTGTGCTCCCTCAGGTGGACAGGGGCCGGGACCATAAACTGCTTCCAAATCCCTGTTTCCATGTCGTATGACACTATCCCATCTGGATCCGACCGCAGAAAATACATACACCCGGCTATAGTCACGGGCTGTGACCTGTAGTTTAACGACAATGGCAGGTTAATACACGCTGGCATGCCACCTGGGCACGTCCACGTGTTATTTCTAGAATCATAAATTTCATACTTGCCATTGGACCCGACCCACATAATCTGGTAGCCGCCATCTGCCGTTTTGTTTGCAGTCATCCCGACAACCACCCTTGACCAAACATTGACTGATCTAGCCTGTAACTCACGGAAAGACTGGGTCAACGGGTTGCACACGTAGAAGCTTCTATGACTGATGTCTAGAAAACAAACGAGCCCGCCTGCAGAAGCCACAGGCAATACTATCTTATTTGTAGGTATGACAGGTAAAGTAGGGTGGTGCCATTTTCTTGCAACCGGGTCATACATGGCTCCCGTGTTGACATTTTCATGCGTTCGTGTGTAGAACCATGGTTCAGCTCGAGTGACTTGACCACATTCAAGCGAGAAGCTCTTAGACGTCAACAACGAGTTCCACTTCTGGCAAACGGATCTGAACCGGAAAAAGGTTGCAACTGGAAGCCGGGCAATTACGGTTTCATACAAGTCTTCAGGGAACTCTTTCCAGATTTCTGATTCCATAGTCTCATTTGGAACAGAGGTTTCGGATACTTTGCTTTGGGTTCGGTCCTTTCTTGCCCGTTTTGAAGGCGGGCCTATTCCGGTCTCTAACATTTCAAACTTTCCAGCCCTCATTACAAGATTGTAGCAATCATCTTCTGATGGATCATCTTCAATGTCTAGAAGGCACGAGCTACAAAAAAAATAAAAATAAAAAAAAAATAAAAAAAAATTATGATTTATAACTAAATCATCTAGATAATTGCTGTATAGGGATCACAGATTCACTTATTTCACATGGACAGCTAAACATACCACCAAATCAGCATACACATATGTTAGCAAGTCTATTTAGTATCTCTTGTATTTATTAATATATTTGATTAATCATATCTATAAATTTGTTTTAGTCATAGTTCTCTCCAGTTTGAAATTAGGATAGTTATTGACGTTTTATCATTATCGTTATACAAAGCGGGTTGGTTAACATTCCATTTATTCAAAACACAGAAAACATCATTCACCAATATCGCTTTATTCTTCGACTAAATAACTCAGGCACCGACCCTGAATATTAAAAAGCAGATCAACAAATGCAGCAGTGATCTGCAAGAATAAGGCACCAGCCCTGAGTTTTAAAAACCAGAACAAGAGTTCAAATGCATGCATAATAAGTAATATATCAATACAAAGATGAGAATACTAATTACTAAAGAATGAGTCATGAAGGTGATGAAGCTTTGCGCCTAAGGTTTCTCATATGCTCGATTTGTTACACTTCGTTTCAAACATCTAGCTTGAGAGGGCATGCTAGCCGAGTCTATGCATTCTCTATTATATTATATTTATTCATAAGGGATATTGGATTTTAATAATACAAACTTTGACGAATTGGCCAGAAATAATCCCAACTTAAGAAATTCCCACTGCCCGTCCCAACTCTCAAGCCGTTTTCCTCCATCGAGCCTTTACTAACTCCAATCTAACCAAGGTAGTTTTTTGCTAACGTGCCAACTTATGTGGCACAAAACCTGGTTATCTGATGACGTGGAAACTTATGTGGCATCACCACCTCCAGTGTTGGATGTGGAGACGGTGATGATGCCACATATGATTCCACGTCATCAGATAACCAGTTTCATTGCCACATCAGCAAAAACTAACTAGGTTAGACCTAGCTAATAAAGGTTCGGTATAGGAAAACAACTTGAAAGTTGAGACTGGCAGGAGGAATTTAATAATCCAAACTTTGACGAATTGGCCAGAAATAATCCCAATTTAAGAAATTCCCACTGCCAGTCCCAACTCTCAAGCCGTTTTCCTCCACCGAGCCTTTACTAACTGGAATCTAACCAAGGTAGTTTTTTTTGCTGACGTGGCAACTTATGTGGCACAAAACCTGGCTATTTGATGACGTGGAAGCTTATGTGGCATCACCACCTTCAGTGTTGGATGTGGAGACGGTGATGGTGACGACTGACGATGCCACATAAGCTTCCACATCATCAAATAACCAGGTTTGTTGCCACATAAATGCCACATCAGCAAAAACTAACTAGGTTAGACCGCAGTTCATAAAGGCTCAGTAGAGGAAAACAACTTGAAAGTTGAGACTGGCGGGAGGAATTTCATAAGTCAGAATTATTACCAACCAATTCGTCAAAGTTTGGATTAACTAAATCCAATATCCCTATTCATAATCAAGATAGTTATATACATTTTATCATCGTCATCATTACTTCACCATAAATCACTTCAATACATAAAACCCTAAATCGATAAAAACAACATCAAATAATCACTTCACAAACAGCAATCAAAACCGATTCAAACGAATTCCGATTACACAAATGCTTCAATTAAACTAATAGAATCCGAATCAAAAGCAACAATTTGACAAATAAACAAAAAAAATCTCCACAAAATAACAAATTGTTCACCTGTCATCATGAACCTCCAGTGGTTGTTGTTGATAGAGGTCTAAAAACTCTTCAACTTGAGATATGATATGCCTCAACATATCCAATTTGTTTTGTTCTACAAATAATAATAATAATATTTACATATCAAACTTATTATTATTATTCTTCCTTCATCATCATCATCATATATCATAACTCATAATTATCTTCTCTTCTTCATCATTATCATACTGCCCCACTCTTAACCACCTTTCTCTCTCTATCTGTATCTATGTGTTGTATCTATATGTGTGTGTGTGTGTGTTGGGGTTTTGTTTTTATGTTTGTTTGGAGGAAAGGGGGAAATAAATATGGGTTGGAGTTTGTTAGTTTGTTTTGTGGTTTTTTTATTATTTAATATCCACGTCAGCAGGTCCCAATGATGGTGAGTAGTATTGACCAATACGTTACTTTTGTCTCTTTTACGTTTGGACCTTTTTAGTAAATAGTAAATATTGTTACACACTTACACGTTAACTTTTTATTAAAAGAAGTATTTCTTAGTTTTTTTTTTTAATCAACTTTAAGTTTCTAAATTGCTAATTTAATAATTATTGTTTTTATTATTATGGTATTTTTAAAATTTTGAATATTACACATGATACCATGTTTTACTGTGAGTATTGATATTCACGTCTCATCGTCATCTCATACAACCTCTAAGCATTATGTCTAGTCTTGATATCGTCGTTGACCAAACACTTCTTACCATCATCGATGATCACCATGCTCGACAATGCCAAAGTCGGCATGTGTAACCAACTTTGATTTGTATTTGCTTAAACTCCATTAGAGCTAGGGTGATAAAGAAGCGTTATTAAATGAAATCGAAACATTTGTGACGGTTAATGAGGTATGTATATGGGTATAAATATGTGTATGAGATTAGTTCTTATATTGGAGCAGGTATATTAGCATATTAGGTGATACCCACACAGTTACATGAATCCATTTACGCGCATCAAAACCAGATACATTAATATATCATCAAATTAAAAAAAAAATAGCATGTTTGGTTTTGTTAGAAACATGAAATTATTAAAATTACAAAGTTGTTAGAAATGTAGTTGAGTATTTAAGTTTCAACTTGGTTTTCAAGACGAGTATAATATCGGGTATCAAGTAAAGATCATCTCAATAAGTAAATTTGAACCTCAAAAGACCATGAACACATCTACTCGATACCCAAGGGTACACACGTGCACCCAATGAATATTGGGTAACGGGTACCCTGTGACTACAGGAACCAACCATGTGACACGATTTTGTAATCGACTATGAGATTATGACCACCGATATGCATAAAAAATATGTATAAAATCCAAGTTACATTTTATAATTTTAGTATACTTTTTACATATAAAATGCAAGATACAATGATTATTGATGCATGAAAATTCAACATTTTCAAGGAGAAAAGATGATTTGAGTCATTTAACTTTAATCATGTACTGTTTGATCCCAAAAAACAATGAACAAAGGAGACCCACAACTATGACTAAATGTCAAGTGAGAGAAACCAACAACTTATTTATTGACCACATTATGAATGATTGAATTTTTTAGTTAAAGAAAGTGAATGGACTAGCAAACTTTAAAGTATATACCGAAATATAATTATTACAACAAATGACTCATAAGTGGTACACGTTTGTAGATTAATAAAAATAAACTTTGAGTTATGAATCCGATGATTTTAACAGTTTAACCGGTCGTTAAGGTTTTCGAACTAAGATGGCTACAAATGAAGGAGGTAAGCATCAATACCGGCTTTATAGGTTTCATCAGAATTGCCTGACTTGTTCAAAATCAACATGTTCGTTAGATTTTAAGTTCTAACCATATCGTGGCGCCAGCCGCCAAGTGGTTTCCAGTTTTATGTGTCAAGGTCGGTCCTACTTTCAAAACACTAGAGTTCAATACATTAACTTTTATAAAATGGATGTAAAATCTTTTATCATTTGTAGTTGAAAACGAGATAGGTTGAAACGGGTAGGGTAAGATTAGGCCCGTGCCTAATTGAGCTAACAAACATTTTAACATTATTAAGAAGTTGTTTATATGTTAAGCTTTTATTTTAAAATGTCATATATATATATATATATAGGGTAAGGTTAGGATACAAAAAGTGTGTTTTGTGAGAAGGGTAAGAAGGCCTATGGTTATGACAAGTGGCAATCCTTATTTTTAATGGCATGGGTATTTAGGTAAATTACATACAATCTTATTTTTAGAAATTATTATTGATGTTATTAATTTTGAGAGATTGTAGGGATCATCAGTCACATATGTGTTGTGTTCATCAATCACATTTACTCATCAAGTTCGCAAAATAAAAAAAAAAAAGTTTTGATCTCCATTTTTTTCTTATCTATGTGTTTTATATGTGTATCAAATATTAGACAATTTGTCATGCATGTAAAGTGTTTTATAACCTTACACATCTTACAAATTTATAAGAAGATAATCATATATCTTTTCATCTTTTCAACATGTGATACAAATATACAATCTAATTACGAGTTATAATAAATATCTTAATCAAGGGACAAGGCTAGTCGTGTGACTCTAACTAAAATTTAAAACACATTGTGTTTTATACTTAAATTCATTTTTTTCTAAGAACATTATCATAAAACACATCATTGTTAACAACCGAAAAATAAATGTTGAGTATAAAACTCACTGTGTTTTATATTCGTGTTAAGCAACAAACGTAAAACACATTGTGTTTTATATTTAAGTTCTTTATTGGTAAGAACATTAAAAAAACACACATCTTTACTAACAACAAACAAACGATGAGTACAAAACACATTTTCATACATAATCAGTAACCCACGATTAGGAAAACACACTAGAATGTACAATCGTAAAAAAAAACCTTTATAAAAACAGTGTTTGTATGTTAAACCCAAGGGACAATTAGAAATCCATGATTATTCGAGATTCTTTGTTGCTGAAATTGGGGTGTTTTGGGGTTTAGGAAGGCACATGAATGAAGCAATCGGCTAAAACACCATGACTTCATCTGATTTGGGTTTTAGGAAGGCACGTGAATGAAGAATCCATATTTGTTTGGTTATCCTCATATTTGTTTGAAGGTGCGTGAATGATAAAACTCCATACTTGTTTGATTTATTATGGGTATAACTTCTTGATGATGATGACTACATATTTGGAGAAAGAAAAAAGTTAGGTTGGTTTTAATGAGAAAGAGAGAGAAAGAGAGAGTGTAAAAGGAATTAATAAGAGAGAAGAAGAATCTGGTTGACCGATTTTTGTGCATAATTTATTAAAAATTGGTGAATTTACTTTTATACCCTTAAGCATCTAATTAATCAATCTAATTATAACACTAATTACATATTTGCCATCCATTTAATCTCACCCCTAGATTAATCTAATCTAATGGACATAATTACTTCTTACACTTCTCACAAAAAATACCTTTTGTACCCGAACCTCTACCTATATATATATATATATATATATATATATATATATATATATATATATATAAACTAACAAAAGTTAGAATTTGTATAAAAAGGGCGTAAGTATCGACACTTTTCTAAATTCTAATACCTTTCTATCACTTTTATCCTGATTTTCATTAGATTTGTTTGGTTCGTTCAAAATCTACATGTTATTTAGCTTGGAGCCATTGATGGCGCCAATGGCTTCTAGTTCAACGTGTCTGAGCGGTCTGACTTTTAGACCGGTCCAGCTTTTAAAACACTAAGCTAAAAACACTATTTTTTTAAACCTTGGCCCACAGATCTAAAAAACAAGATAGACTGATATAGGTCGGGTACTATTAGAATAAGTGTAGTTGGTGAGCTAAAAGGTGCAAAAGTTCATGTCACGTCATTGTCACATAGGCAGACGATACTTTAATTGAACTACGACTACCCATTCATAAGGGCGTAGTAGGTTAACTAAAAAGGATAGGTCATGTGATACCACATAACTGATTAAAATATGTTAAAACTCTATCTCACACGTCTCTCCCTCACACTCGTTAATGGCATAACGAAAGGGGGAGGGGGGTGAGCTCCTTGACGCCCTATCGAATCTGGTGTAATGGTTTAAGGGAGAGGATGGTGGTGACTTGGCATGGTGGTAATGCCCACCGGCAATCTTGGGCCCGTTTCTGAGATAACAAACATTTAAAAAAAACGTATAAAAAGTTTAGGATATATAAATTATCAATGGTTACTTCAAAGGTATTCTACGTTGCCACTTAAGCCAAGAATGGTTTGGTGAAGTTAAGTGGTGTAGGATTATAGAAATGCATCTTTAAATATATTTTATTTACATGGTGGTATTTTTCATATATATGAAGACTTGCGAAAAATCCACACAAGTTTTATATATATTTCTGATAAGAATAAAACAAATTTGTAATTTTCTATTTGTTAAGATAACTTTGAAGATTGCATAGCGTGTTCATCGTGTTGAAAATTTATATACAAATGAGAAAAGAAATATGTAAAATATAGTATATTAATGTCGGATTCAAGAATTTTGTGTATTTAACATCGTTAACATGTTTTTTTTAAAGGCCAACAAAGTCATTACGGGTTTCCGTGAGTAGGGGTGTTCAGAAAAACCGCAAACCAAATAAAAACCGAAAATCAAACCGTAACCGTAACCGAAAAAACCAATCCGAACAACGAATTTGGTGTTTGGTTTGGTTTTAACCGAAACCGAATTTCTTATTCGGTGTTTGGTTTGGTTTTTGGTTCTACATTTTTTTTATTTGGTTTATTTGGATAACCGAAATAACCGGTAAAATAATTAATTATTAAATAAAAATAATAGTATTTAATAACTCATATATAATATATAAGCCCAAAATATTAAACCCAACCCAAAATAAATAAAGCCCACCAATTTATAGAGGTAATAATATGAGTATAAACTAGTAAACTATGGTTCATTTTACTATTTCTAATTTTTATGATGTTTCTGTTTGCGTTGTTTGATTTTTCGGTTTATATTTATTGCAAACTTTCTTTTCGGATTTTGGAACATATATGTATATAAGTTAGAGAAAAAAAACTTCGTTTCAATTTGGTTTGTTTGGTTGAATTTGGTTTGTTTTGTTTTAAACCGAAACCGAACCGAATTCAATTTGGTTTGGTTTTCATATTCCTAATTTGGTTTGGTTTGGTTTTTGGTTTGAGGTACAAAATTTTGAAAACCGAATAAACCGAATCGAATAAACCAAATAAACCGTAAACCGAACCGATGAACACCCCTACCCGTGAGAATCCCTTTATGACAAATTCATGATACCCACGGGGCACTTAGTTCTCTAGGTCCACCAATCCAGAAAAACCCGACTATCCACCCCCCGTCTGAATAAACAACAGTGAATAATCGGTAAAACATGGTATCCTTCAAGGTTTGAACTTGTGACCATTAAGCCTCAAGTAACCTATCGTTAACATGTTGAGTAAAAAGTTGTTATATAAAAATTTGTAACGAAATTGAATTTATTTAAGAGCTTACTAATAAAATTACACAAACCTGCGTGTTAGATCTGCGCCTCAATTATAAAAACTGGTTTGTTGTCAATATGATATTATAAAAATTTAAACCATAACGAATTAGATCGTGAAATGAAAACAAAAAAACTTGAAGGTGTTACATTTGAAAATAGATACAGAACAAAGTGTTATATATACACACACGCATACATACATATATGATACTAGCTAATTACTTCGGGAGGGTCCCGGGGTTGAAAAATCTAATTTTAAGTGATAACCTATTGCAAATGGCTCAAGTTAACTAACCATAAAATCTCTCAATCATTGCATGTTCATAGTATTCTAATCAGTAATAACTCATATTCCCCACAAAATCTAATTTTACGTGATAACATGAACACTTTGTGTGTTTTTTTCCTGTATGAACGAAACCCCACAAAAAATAGTCGATTTTTTCTCCGTTTTTTATATAGCACTATGGTACTCGTTGGAAAGATAATAAAACGTTCGTTAATTTGGTGTAATTTTTTTCTTTAAAAAATCTCGTATATAAAAGATATAAACGTTTAAAAATTATGGGAGGAAATATGGGAGAGAAAATTTTAAATTTATTTTTAAATTTCTTTTTCATAAAATAACTCAATTTAATTAAAAAATGAAACAATTCAAAAACACCAAAAACTCTCTATTATGATGCCAAGTGGCACTCTCAAGGAAAGGTTGAGGCCTCCATTGCACGCCACGTCAGCATATACGTTTTCTTTTATATATATAGATAGATAGATATCACTCTCGGATTAGGTTTCAATGAGAACCTACCTTTCGTGAAAGAACCGTAAGAACCCGACGTAAAATGTGATTTTTTTTTTAAAAAAATTTTACACACCGATGTAAAAATGGGTAACACCAACGTAAATTTTCTTTTTACGATGGTTTTACACTGATGTAAATTTTTTCAGCCACCAATGTTGACTTTTTCAAAAAAAGAATAATCCTTTGAATATTTTAATCTCCTATAATTTACGACCATATATTCCTTTTTGATTAAAATAAGTTTGTGGTTATAAAATGAGTTTTTTAGTTCGTTTACGAAAGTATGGTTCTCGTTTTACCCGTTCCATATCACTCTATTTCTAACTCTTTTCATATCTACATAAAATCATTATAATGTTCTTGTAATTTTTACTTTAAATATGAGAATTGTATAATGTATATATTTACTTGGTGTTGGTATTTGAAGGATATAACAAGAGTTACAAATTGGGTGGGATATGAGAAATTTATTGAAATAAAAATAGATATTATCAAAATCTATATCCAAGAACCAAACTAGAATACTGGATTATCTTCCACTCTACACTCCATCAACACCCAACCCACCATCATCCATTTAAATGAATAAATAAAAAAAAAAGCAAGAGCAATGAATCAATACAGGAAAACTCATGGAGTTTAATATCTCTACTCATTTACTCAAGTATGTGCTGGATTTTATTGATTTTTTTAATTTTTTTATAAACATGCTGTTTTAGTCATAGTTGATTCAAATGATTGTGGAAACCACTTCTGTCTTAAACACTTAAGGTTTTGCGTAATTTTATCAGACATTTCAGTGCATAGCAAATCAAATGAACCGGACCGAACCGAGACCGTTAAATGATAAATATAAGAACCAGAACAGAACCGTATAAAAACTTACTGGTTTGGTTCGGAACCGGGTTAAACGATTCTCGTGTAAACAATGCTTGCCGGAACCGGTTGTCAATTAAATCATAAAATTAACAATTAAATAAAAAGACAACTTTAATAAACTTAAATTGTGGTGTCATAGTTATAGTAAAGACCGATGATACATTTTTAGAAGTGCACTATATCAGTAGCATATATGTAATGATTGATAATTTTGACACTAGGAATAACATGTGTCATACATTACTAATATCACATGTTATATTAGATCATTGCTCGATACACATTATAACCCAACCAGCCCTTGTTTCCCATGGGAGGCTTGGGTTCAATTCCCACTAGCTAGTAGCTACATTTGGAGGACATTGGTGGGGAAATGAGGGATGACCCGGCTATTGGCTTGGGTTGGAGTCCTGATCCCGACCGGTTTTACCGACTATTTCACCGTTGTGCCTTCGGGCCGGTGAGTGGTCGGGTTTTCCCGAGAATTGGTGACAATTGGTGGCCCGGGTACTCTCGAGTACCTGATTCGCCAAAAGGGTGCCCGAGAGTGCTCGGAATTGATTCGTTGGCAGCTCAAAAAAATAAAATAAAATAATAATAACCCAACCAACCCGTTACACGTGCACATCATAGAAAATCATTATTCAAAACTCAATATATATTGCAAGTGTTGGTGGGACTGTGGGAATTTGTTATGATATAAAAGAGGAGTTGGGATTTGAGGTAATAATGATTAGGGGTGGGTAAAATAATAATCATGAATCATTATGACCATCATTATGCTGAAAGGAATTAGAATGCACAACATAATCTCTCTTTTACGTGTGCAGTCAAACTAATGTACTTTAGCCTATATCGGGTTATGGGTTTTATACATCTCGTAACATCATATTTTAGGGATGTGACATTACATTCTGAGGTATGTGGTAGCCTCATATTGATGTGTGATGTGAGTCAGGGTATGTGATTCCCAATTAAGAGGTGTATGATTCCTAAATACCTTAGGGGTGAGCATTTCGTGGTTCGGACCTACAGGAACCTTGGACCCGACCCACGAGAACCTTAGACCCGAACCTTTTTAAATATATGGGTCGGTTTCCGGTTCTATATTTATATGAATTATCGGTTCCGGGTCGGTTCCAAACCCACGGTTCTAATATAAGAACCACAAGAACCGTTTGTATTTTAATAAAAAAATAAAAAAATAATCTTTTTTAGTTTTTTCACTATTTGTTTTTACGTTTTATTGTAATCGATTTCATGTAATGTTAATACAATATTAAAAATATTATTTATAATAATAACAATGTATTTTTCTTTAAATATTTTTCTGCTTAATGGATATGCATAGATGTGATATAGTATATGATATATATTATATCCAAATTTGAAGTAAATATTTATATATATCGCTCTGATGTGTGTGTGTGTATTTATTATGTATACATAACTGTTGGGAATCATGGTATCGTATACGCAGCGGAAGCGGTTTATATATTTATCAAAAACGGATTATATATACTATATATATAATGGCCGATTAATATGTATAAATATATATTTAATTTTATTAATCCGATTAATAAAATATTCCCAATCAGGATCTCAGTTAAACGCGTATAAACAAATAAATAATAAAACAACCATAGGGGGTTTAGTAATCAACCTTTGACGACTACACCGGAATTGTAACACGCGGGTTACAACGAATCCTCGCTAGTAGGAAGTTCACACCGAGCACGAACCAACCGGGAAACAACACTTGCAAGAGGAAGGTGGTGGCTTGTGGTGGTTGATGGCGAACAAAAAAAGAAGAAGGCGGCGGCCTTCTTTTCTTTGGTGGCGGCCGCAAAAAGCCAAGAAGAGGAGGCAAGGGTTTGTTGTTTTATCAAAAGTGTGCATTAGGGTTTACTCCTTAACCCTCCTTTTATAAGACAACAACTTGCAATAAACCCCCTTGCTAAATATCTTAATACTCCTTAATATTAATCTTATTAATATTAAGTCCCTCAAGATACTCCTTAATATTAATCTTATTAATATTAAATCCCTCAAGACTAAAACAATTATTATTTCATAAATAATAATCCACCAACACGTGAACCTATCTGATTCGTGTACCAACGTGTAACTCTTCGGATCGTACTGGGTCGGGTTACGTTGATCTCGACTTTTAATTACATCGGACATCCTATATATCCAACAATAACAAATTCACATAATGTTTCTATTGATGAGAATGACAAAATTGTTACGAAAACATAAGTCGAGAAACGAAAAATGACTTAAAAAAACTCATGGCCTATTGTTAGAATGTCAGTTGTGGAAGCGCGAGTAGCACGACGCGAACGTGGTTTCAGCGCCCGTGCTCACCCCCAGCCACAACAGCCCCACGCGAACAGTCTCGGCGCGAGCACAAGCGATGGTGGTCGCGTGGGTTAATGGGAAAAAGTGACATATGGTTGCGTCGTTGCTCACCTCCAGCCACAACGTGGTCAAGTGACCGGATTACTTGATAGTCACGTCGGTGGCTTGCGCACGTTCAGTCGCGCGTCCACAGCGGACGGCCTTAGAACCATATGGAGGAATTCTTTTACGAGCATGGTAAAAGAATAGAAATATGTAAATCCTCTGTAAGTCCCTTCTGTATAGACATCCGTTGATCATAAGACGTGGATCATTCATTCTTATATAGTGATCAACCATTCTCTATTCTCGTCTCTAATTCAAAGTGGTCTAACGAACTACCTTAGTCCGAGCGTGGCCACGCGTTTATACCAGTTTGAGTTTTACGAGGGCGCCAGAATGTCTAGGCTTCTAATCCCATAGAAGTACAAAATTCCGTCAGCGTCATACAACTCCCACTTAATCTCGAATTTCTCCCAACGCTACCCTTATAGCTACCCATGTTTCAGGATAGTGTAAGATAACATCAAAGATAATCCTTGATCAATGCAGTTTAATATGTGCCTTAGGAAAAAGGACAGATTGAACATATCAATATCAAAACATCTCATGACATAGATGATAGATCCATGGAGATCATTTTGAAGCGAGTTACATCCAATATCATTCCCTAATGATATCTGTGAATTATGATTCTCAAACCCTTGAGTTATTCATCTCATGAATACAATCATCTCAATTCACAATAGTCTTACATTCAAATTCATTCCCATGTAATTTGATCGACTACGGATATTTAGAATACTCTTATTCAAGGATTTAAACATACAAATAATGAACACGGTCACAAAATATTTAAATTTGCATTTAACCCATTAAATCAAATAAATATTCAATGTAACTGTTATAGTTCAAAATAAAACACCAATACTAACTACAGATCATGCCCACTGTCTAGCAACTCTAAGCCCTATCTTTCCAGCATGCTCCTCATGTTTAACTTGAGGTAAAGGCTTAGTAAAGGGGTTAGCCAGATTCAGATCTGTATGAACTTTGTTTAATACAATGTCTCCACGTCCTATTATCTCTCTAATATAGTGGAATTTCTTGAGTATATGCCTTGTGGTCTGATGTGACCTTGGTTCCTTTGCAAGAGCAATGGCACCAGTGTTGTCACACAGTATCTCGTTTGGTTTCTTTATGCTAGGCATAACATCGAGATCACCAATGAACTTCTTCATCCAGGCAGCCTCTTTTGCAGCATCCGATGCAGCATTGTATTCTGATTCACAGGTGGATTAAGCAACCACACTTTGCTTAGAGTTGTTCCAAGTAACAGCCCCACCATTCAGAATGAAAACATATCCGTCTATGACCTTGAATCATCACGATCAGTCTGGAAGCTTGCATCAGTATAACACTTAACTGACAGCTCCTCGTCCAGTCCTCCATATATTAAGAACATGTCTTTAGTCCTTCTCAAGTACTTAAGAATGTTCTTCACTGCAGCCCAGTGACTCTCTCCTAGGTTCTGTTGATATCTACTCGTCATGCTAAGAGCATACGAGACATCAGGTCTAGTACATAACATGGCATACATGATAGAACCAATCGCAGAAGCGTATGGAACACCTTCCATTTTCTTCTTTTCCTCTTCAGTGTTTGCACACTGCTTGTTATTAAGAATGGTTCCATGTGCCATGGGCAAGAGCCCCCTTTTTTAGTCTTGTATTGAGAAGCGTCGTAAGACCTTATCAATATATGTACTTTGACTCAAACCCAATAACCGCTTTGATCTATCTCTATAAATCTTTATTCCCAGAATATAAGCGGCTTCACCAATGTAACATCGCAAAAAATTTCAAATTTTAATACGTATATTATTTTCTTCTATCATTCACAATGTGCCTAAGTTTAATTTTTCCGACCACACAACTTATATATATATATGTATATATATATAAAAATTAATAATAATAATAATAATATTGTTTAAATGTGTTATGACAAAATGTGATGACTAAACCCAAAAGCTTGAGCCCAACCACCCTTCCCCTTTCCTTAAAATCTTTCGGAGCTGGGCCTGCTGAGCCCAAGGGGCCGGCCCAACATCCACACTCCTCCACTTAAAAAAAAACAAAATGCTTCTCCCTGGATTCGAACCCGGGTTGCTTACCAGACCAAACCACAACAACACCACTACGCCACACAGGCTTTTGGTATTGAATTCGGACCTTTATTATACTTAAACGAATTTCAGTTCTCTTTTGTTTCCTTCCTTGCCCATCGAACAGCAACAGCAGCGATAGTTTGAACAAATCCCGCCCCATTGACCAATCAATTCAGCTTATTTAACGCGTAATAATCAAGGGTTGACTCGGAAACTTGATTATCGGCCATCACCAAGTCAACACATGAACAATCACAATCAATTGTTTCCATTTTTATGAAGAACGCGTCAAACCTTATTAACTCGGTCAAAGCCTTGCCAAATCGAACACAGACCTTCACCCTATAAATTGAACATTCACGAGCCTTCTACACTCGCCATTACATCTTTCTCCACCTTCAAATCTTCTTAATTTCACGCTGTTCTTTATCCACGATCGAACGTTTGACTTTTTGGTTGACCGGCCAATCGAGCATCGAAACATTCTTGTAAGTTTGATTTTGTTTATGGGTTTCAATAATTGGCGATTACACATAATTTACCCTATGGTTAATTGGACTAAATCTGTGTAAAACGTTCAATTGGAAAAACTAGGGCTCAATATCAATTTTGGGGAAAAACATGTAAATTTTGTTTAGTATTTATTTTATATAAACCACAACCAAACACAACCACTGGTCTAGACCAGGTGGTTGTGTCTGGTGCTCGGCTGCTGGTCCACACGGGTTCGAACCTGGTCTGTGGCAACTCTTTTTTTGATTAATTTACAAAACAAACAAATACATATATAATCTTTAGCATTTTAAAATTTAGTTTTAAAATACTAAAACTCCTTTATTAATTCCACAAAAATTATTTCAGGTAAATATGATGAAAAAGTTTCACCTACAATTTTTGGTTTTCAAAAATTTATTTATTTAATATATGTAATAAATAAATCAAGTTTATTCCATTTTATTTATGAAAATCTATAAAAATATCAAAACGATCTTATAAATTTCCACAAAAATTATCCTAAGTTTTTATAACATTAAACTTTTCAGAAATGACTTTTATTTCTGAAAAATCATTTATTTAGTATTTTTAATCAATTTTTGTTACTTTTAATCATAATTAAATCATAATAAATCCAATTTTTAATATTTTTGCACCAAAATTTTATACAAATTATTTCTGATCATTTAGAACAGAAATATAATTTTTAAACTAATAAATCTTTAATTTTAGTATTTTTAAATATTAAAGTTAAAGTTTGACAATTTTTAATAAATAGATTTTAAAAATCTATTTTAAGGAAAATAATTTTGTAAAAATTATTTTTATACCTTAAACACATTCTTGTGACTATCTTAGATTTAAAACTTATAAAAATATTTTTGGTTATTTATGTACTAAATTTCTCTCAATTGGCGAATATTTTTTATATTAATCAAACGAGCAATTATCCCCAATTCGAAGCCCTAGAACTTATACATTTGTAGACTTGGTAGACTTAGACATATTTATTACCTTATTATAGGGCGATACTTGATACATTTGGGCAACACCATTATCCAATTTTTCAACAGATATAACATTTTACCAAGGTGAGTTTTACATAGCCCCTTTTTCTATTTATCACCATTTCTGAGGTGAAACATGTTACAACATCATTTTATGCAATTCAATCATCAATGTGTCTATGTGTTTTCTATGTTGCATTATGTCTTAAGCATGATTAGAGTAAGCACCATTCTAGCATAATCATTAACTCCGTACAAGCCGGCGGTAAACATTGATAGATCTATTGGACTGACAATCCCACCCGGATACGTGCCTCCTACAAAGGTAGCGTGGGTGTTTGTTATCGTATAACATATTCAAGTGAACCATGAGCGTATGGGATGTATCATATTATAACAGTCACCAGGGTTGGTTATGCACTCGATTTATTTCTAGTATGTTCTCACATATGGACTAGATTGACATGACACATGAATTGCACAACATTTTTATTCAATTATCAAAAACCTATGTAATTCTCACCAACTTTTGTTGACCCAAAACCTTTTCAACTTAACATGTTTCAGGTTCTATTTGCTTGAAGATTTGAATTGATGCTTGAGGATATGTGTATAGTTTTATTCAATTTGATGTACAAATTCTAGAACAATTGTATGTAATTCATTTAAATCATTTAATGAAATTTATTATTCACCATGAGCTACTGAACAATCATCAATACGTGACATCCCGATGTTTCCGCCATCGGTTGGGGTGTTACAACCAAGATCTTTCATTGCGAAACATTTACCCAACCAGGTCTTAACATCTTTAAGTATAGGG
Organism: Ambrosia x helenae; assembly: GCA_030844895.1. Classification (NCBI taxonomy): domain Eukaryota; kingdom Viridiplantae; phylum Streptophyta; class Magnoliopsida; order Asterales; family Asteraceae; genus Ambrosia; species Ambrosia x helenae. The sequence goes on from CM061231.1 coordinate 126,941,324, forward strand.
ATATTGTTTCCAATGATTAGTATGTCATCTACATACAGTATAAGAAAAGTAATATAGCTCCCACTAGACTTCTTGTAAACACACGGTTCATCTTCGTTCTTGATAAAACCAAACTCTTTGATTTTCTGATCAAAACGGAGATTCCAGCTGCGAGATGCTTGCTTTAATCCATAGATGGATTGATTCATCTTGCACACCTTATTAGGATTCTTTGGATCGACAAAACCTTCAGGTTGAACCATATAGACATATTCCAGTAAGTGTCCATTAAGGAACGCGGTTTTGACATCCATCTGCCATATCTCATAGTCATAATATGCAGCAATGGCAAGTAGAATTCTAATAGACTTAAGCATGGCTACCGGCGAGAAAGTTTCCTCATAGTCAATTCCTTGAGTCTGAGTAAAACCTTTCGCTACAAGCCTTGCTTTGTAGGTTTGCACATTCCCATCCATGTCAGTCTTCTTCTTGAAGATCCACTTGTTTCCCACAGTCCGACATTCGGTAGGAAGATCAACCAAATCCCAGACTTGGTTATCATACATGTATTGCATCTCTGCATTCATGGCTTCTTGCCATTTCTTGGATTCTGAATCCAAGATTGCAGCTTTGTAAGTAGTAGGCTCAGCTTCATCAATCATGAAGATATCGTCATACCTTACGGTGCACGACGATCCCTAATACTTTTCCGAACACTTGGTGTTTCTGTTGTTTCTTGAGTCCTCTCAGGCTCAACTTCAACAACTGGATCAGTTACATCTGGTTCTGTCTGAACAGCTGGTTCAGTCACTTGTGATTCTCGAATTTCTTCAAGATCCACATGGTTATCTCCAATCCCTCGCGCCAGAAGCTCTTCCTCTAAGAAAGTGCCTCTGCGTTTGGTGAAAATCTTATTTTCAGTGGGGTGGTAGAACAGGTAACCGATCTTCTTACCGTATCCAACGAAAACCACCTTTTCGCCTCTGGGATCTAGTTTATCCGAAGATTCTAGAGTGACATAAGCATTACATCCCCAGACTTTAAGGTAGGATACATGAGGTTTCTTTCCATGCCATATCTCATAAGGCGTTTTAGTAACCCTTTTCATTGGAGCTATATTCACAAGTCTTGCGGCGGTCTCCAAGCATAACTCCAAAAGGATTTTGGAAGGTTTGTTCGACACATCATTGATCGAATCATATCTAATGGAGTTCGATTTCTCCGCTCAGACACACCATTATGTTGCGGTGTTCCAGGTGGAGTGAGTTGTGAAACTATTCCACAATCCTTTAGATGGTCGATGAATTCCTGACTAAGATATTCACCGCCTCGATCTGATCGAAGCATTTTAATAGTTCTATTTAGCTGATTTTCTACTTCGTTTTGGTACTCCTTGAACTTTTCAAGAGTTTCATGTTTATGCTTCATAAGATAAACATAACCATATCTACTGAAATCATCAGTAAATGTAACAAAGTATCTTTCTCCATGTCTTGACATTGTTCTGAATGGACCACATACATCTGTATGTACAAGTCCTAACAGATCATTAGCTCTTTCTCCAACATTTGAAAAATGTGCTTTCGTTAACTTTCCACTTAAGCATGATTAGCATTTTCCAAACGACTCTAAACCCTTGGAATCCAAGATTCCTGCGGTTTTGAGTTGTTTAACACGATTCTCACTTATGTGACCAAGCCTACAATGCCACATATACGTATCATTAAAGTCCAACTTATTACGTTTATGGGAGATATTGCATAATATGTTATTGTTTTGGATTTCTATCTCATAGATCCCATTGTTGGGTTTTGCATCAAAGTAAAATACATCGTTAAAATAAGCAGAAATAAATTCCCCATTGAAACGATAATTAAAACCTTGTCCTCGCAAAGCCGAAACTGAAACAATGTTTCTAGTCACACTAGGAATGTAATAAACATTGTTCAAAACAAGTTCTAAACCAGAAGGAAGCAAGAGAACACATTCTCCTATAGCCTTCACAGCAACTCTTTGTCCATTGCCAACATGGACCTCCAAGTCGCCTTGTTTCAGCTTTCTAATCTTTCTTAGTCCTTGCAAAACATTACAAATGTGGAAACCACATCCTGTGTCAAACACCCATGTTTTGCTAGGAAAAGCAAAGATTTCAATAACATATATACTTGAGGACTCTCCTCCTGAAGCCTTAGCTTGCTTCAGCTCAGCTAAATACTTAGCACAGTTCCTCTTCCAGTGCCTAGTATCATCACTATGAAAACACTTGGCATCTTTCCGAGGTTTCTTATTGGCAACAGATTTGCCTTTGCCCTTCCCTTTGCCCTGATTGCCCATTTTCTTGGTGTTAGGTTTCTTAACTTGTCCCTCCTTGATCACTAGCACTGGTGCAGTCTTGCTAGGTATGTTCACCTCAGCAGATTTGAGCATCTGATGCAGTTCTGCAAGTGACTTTTCCATCCCGTTCATATTGTAGTTCATAATGAACTGGTCATATGACTGGGCAATGAGCTTAGGATAATATCCCCAGCTAACTCATCGCTCAAGGGGTATTCCAGACAAGCCAAGTGATCAAGATATGCCTTCATTTTTAGCACACGAGTGCTAACTGGCGTTTCTAGAACATACAACTTGTTCTCCGCCTTGAGAACAATTTTCAAGTTGCGGTGCCAGTCCATGAAGTTGGAGTAGTTAAGTTTGTCCTTCTCTAAGATGGACTTGAGCGAGAATTGAGAGGCGGAATTGTTTTCAGTTGACATCTACAAAGTTCAAAATCTAATGTATTAGTATTTCATGTTTTAAGTATCCTAATTATTTTATGACCCAAAAAGAAAAATTAATTAGGATGAGATCCCGATTCATCAATACACAATGAACTGGCTTAGCACTGTCCACTGGTATGATTAGGTAGGTAAACAACGATTGTTAATTGTGTCCACTACACAACTCTCCTTTTGGGGTTATCGCTAAAAGCGATGTATGTTTAACCCCAACTATGCCCACTTGTCAAACAAGCGATGTTTGGTCCTTTACTGTTAACTGTAACACCGGCCTATGTTACACAGGAACCGCGATGATTACCTTCACTCATGATCAACGTCCAGATGCAGGGTCAGCACTAACATTTGGGTTCGATATAGAATGAAGTGTTAACTCGTTAAGGGTGGCATGAAACATCAATTTAAAATTGGGATTTAATTTTAATATTTACCATAAATATATTTAATGACTCGTTAGCATGATGTGAGTCACACAACAGTTTATAAAATCCAATTTTATATTGTTCGTGATAATTGAAACTTCTTTCAACACTCGACACGGTATAGTTTTAAATACCATATTTAAACAACGTTGGTCGTATTATCGCGAATGGACTTGTTTTAATATTAATAAAACTCCTTTTATTAAATATGCTTTTTGGTTTTTATAAAACTTGTTTTAATAAAACCGTTGTCATGATTGTGAAAATTTTATTTATTTTGGGTTATCTAAATTATTTACAATAAATAAACCACAACCACAAAACATAATAATAAAATTAAACGAATCGAGCCCCTAATAGGTCGCCCGTTTCGTTTTAGCCAGAAACGAAACGAACTAGTCAAAAGGGTTTCAAAACAATTTTGATATAGCTCCCACTTGACCCGAGATCTCTATCTTCATGGAACCTGTTCGTCCTTTATATCTTCGTCTTGATCTTGTACTTGTAGGATTACAACAATAAATTTGAAAATACAATAAAAACAAATCTATTCTAATCCTATCTATTACACCGGATCCAATATCCGTAATAAAAAAAATACAAATCAATAAAGAAATAAAACCATCACAAACACAACCATGACATGGGTCAAATACCTAGGGCTCGATTCACATCACAATCCATGAACAACTAAAAGCTTTTGATCTTTTGTCAAAATAAACAATTTTTGACAAATAAAACATAGATCAAAATTATAACTTTACCATCTATACGCGCGTAACCGTGGCTCTGATACCACTGTTTGGAATCATGGTATCGTATACGCAGCGGAAGCGGTTTATATATTTATCAAAAACGGATTATATATACTATATATATAATGGCCGATTAATATGTATAAATATATATTTAATTTTATTAATCCGATTAATAAAATATTCCCAATCAGGATCTCAGTTAAACGCGTATAAACAAATAAATAATAAAACAACCATAGGGGGTTTAGTAATCAACCTTTGACGACTACACCGGAATTGTAACACGCGGGTTACAACGAATCCTCGCTAGTAGGAAGTTCACACCGAGCACGAACCAACCGGGAAACAACACTTGCAAGAGGAAGGTGGTGGCTTGTGGTGGTTGATGACCGAACAAAAAAAGAAGAAGGCGGCGGCCTTCTTTTCTTTGGTGGCGGCCGCAAAAAGCCAAGAAGAGGAGGCAAGGGTTTGTTGTTTTATCAAAAGTGTGCATTAGGGTTTACTCCTTAACCCTCCTTTTATAAGACAACAACTTGCAATAAACCCCCTTGCTAAATATCTTAATACTCCTTAATATTAATCTTATTAATATTAAGTCCCTCAAGATACTCCTTAATATTAATCTTATTAATATTAAATCCCTCAAGACTAAAACAATTATTATTTCATAAATAATAATCCACCAACACGTGAACCTATCTGATTCGTGTACCAACGTGTAACTCTTCGGATCGTACCGGGTCGGGTTACGTTGATCTCGACTTTTAATTACATCGGACATCCTATATATCCAACAATAACAGATTCACATAATGTTTCTATTGATGAGAATGACAAAATTGTTACGAAAACATAAGTCGAGAAACGAAAAATGACTTAAAAAAACTCATGGGCTATTGTTAGAATGTTCGTTGTGGAAGCGCGAGTAGCACGACGCGAACGAGGTTTCAGCGCCCGTGCTCACCCCAGCCACAACAGCCCCACGCGAACAGTCTCGGCGCGAGCACAAGCGATGGTGGTCGCGTGGGTTAATGGGAAAAAGTGACATTTGGTTGCGTCGTTGCTCACCTCCAGCCACAACGTGGTCAAGTGACCGGATTACTTGATAGTCACGTCGGTGGCTTGCGCACGTTCAGTCGCGCGTCCACAGCGGACGGCCTTAGAACCATATGGAGGAATTCTTTTACGAGCATGGTAAAAGAATATAAATATGTAAATCCTCTGAAAGTGGCTATTGCATTAAAGGGTTCTAGAGAGTCAGACCCTTTTACCCGACCCATCAGAACCTTTAGGACCCGGAACCACATTGCCTTTTAAGGTTCGGTTCGTGATTCCTAATTTCAACAATAAAAGGGTATACGGTTCTGGTGGGTCCGGGTCGGATCGGGTCTGTTCTGGACCCTTTGCACAGCCCTAAAATACCTTATCATATATATTAGTTTTCTTTAATCAAATTAAAACAGTTAAAAAATATGTATTGCATATGATTAAAGTTGTTCGTGATCTATGGAGTATGGAGGATCAGCTCGTTAAAACTTTGAGGTTGTTCGTGATCAGTAAGGTGTCGGGCGAATGAGGTTGTGCCACGTGAGTACGTGACAACGTAACATACAGTATTCAATTTCGCCCTTATACTATAAATAAGAGCATCCATAACGCTAGTTGCTACAAACATTCAAAAATCTTCATCTCAACATTCCACATCACATTTTAAATATCTTCAAAAAGTCTATTTTTCCCACAACACCAAAACCCCACCTTACACACTTATATATTTAAATATAATATTGTTTGTGTGCATGTGGAGCCTACCCATTAGGGATGAGTTCGGGACGGGATCGGTACGGTACCAATACCGGCCCTGATAATACCGATACCGAAAACTCCCAAAACCCAATACCAATACCGATACAAAAAACATATGGTACGGTACCGATATTTTACCCTAAAATACTGATACCATACCGATACCGGTTAATACCGAAACCGAAAACCTCTAAATATGGGTACCGAACACCCTCGGTACGGTATCAGTTCGGGGTTGGTATTGGTTCGGTATTCGGGACAATATGCTCATTCCTACTAACCATCAATATGGACATGCTTCGCAAGTGTAGACTTGGGGTAGGATGACTTAGAGGGTGTTTGGGATTGAGTTTGGAAATGTAAAAGTGCTTTTAGTCAAAAGTGCTTATTGGCTTATGACTTTTTGAAAAGGAGTTTTAAAAAAAAGTGTTTGGATTAGCTTTTCGGATGAGAAACGTCAAAAAGTCAATAGATTGTCTTTTTTTAAGTGTTTCGCTTAACTTATTGTGAATATTGGTTGTATGTGTGGTAAATTTGTAATTTTTTTCCAAAAGTCAAAAGCCAAAAGCCAAAAGCCAGGATTTCTAACTTTTCAAAAACAGTTTTTCCACCCTTAAAAGGCAAAAGCCAAAAGTCAAAACAGAAAGTGCTTTTGGGTTACACAAACAGCTTATTGACTTATTGGCTTTTTGGAAAAGTCAATAAGTTAATAAGTTACATTCAAACTCAATCCCAAACACCCTCTTAATAGAATTATGGGAGAGATTAAAGAAATTTCTTAATGTTTAGTAAGGAGTGACACACTTAAAGTGTAAAAAAGTACATCATAACCCAAAAGAGTGTCCTATAGAAAGAGGATCCCACAGAAAGTTTCCACCAGACTTTGTGGCTGGCCGGAAGCTGCAAAACGTGAATGATCCGAGAGCTGAGGTCCGCAAACAAGGACAATGCCACCTTTGCACTATTGTAGGTGCTTTACTATATGTGTTAATTTAACTTATACACTTAGTTTGTTCAAGATTTTTTTTTTCTAATAACTTACCTTGGTGTTTAACCTCTACACTTATACCAAGCGAATTCTCCCTCATGACTCGCTTAACTCGTTGAACTGATATAAACCGAAATCTTGTCTCATCACTCTAGAGGAATCACTAGTGTGCATTCTTACGATTATTGAAACAAACACGGTATCATTTTTAAAAAAAGAATTTTGATTCACTATATACATTAATAAGAAAAACTATAGGATAAAACTAAATGCATTAAAGGGATTTTTTAATAGTATAACTCTTTACAAAATATATACAAGAATGTTATAAATATATATTATTGTGGTTATCAATACCTTATATAGATTGGCTTCTTCTCCAAGATTTCATCTCCTATATATAGTCATTGTATTTTATTGTAAAAGACACACCTATCAATGATATAAACATCTTTCTCCCTACTATATCTCTTTCTTGTATTGTTTAGCTATTAGGCTTGTTTTACAACACGTTATCAGCACGAAAGTGCTCTCTCTAGAAACCCTAATCATGGCCACCTCCTTTAGATTTGCACGTGCTTCATAGATCCACTTTCTCCAAGTACCAAAGCTATATCGTGATATATGAGTAATCATTCAACCCCTTGTATCATCACCAACTCAGGTTGATTTAAGGTAACACTCTAATATTGACAAATATGGTATCATCACTGATTATTATTCTTTCATTGAGTTTTGTGATTGGGAAGATGATAAGGACGGCTAGTATTGTAAATATAATAAGGGTTGGCAAGTAACAACAATTGAGTACAGTTGTGGACACATGAATCTGATTTTAAGATTTCAGATTTCTTTGAAAAATTATTGTTTCTTAATTCTAATAATATGTTAATGGTTTTAAATAATTGTCTGGAAATATGGTTTTGTTGGATAGTTTAATGTAAGTTTTTCTTCTTTCATAAATGGTAGAATAATGAAGGTTACCAGGTGATTGAAATAAACAATTTTTTCTCTTTTGAATATATGTTAATAATTATTCATCTAAAGATAGTATAGTTGAATTTATCATCGAATACTATTTTTGCAACTACTAAATATATTTATAGCTTAGATTGATTTATTATCTTTCTTTTTGTTTAACATGATATGTTTGGACGATATTATACAAGTATATCTAGACATGAATTGTATAAGATTTTATGGGAACTTAACAGAGACATTTGTTTATGTGTAAAAGTAGAATATACACCAATATTTGTGATTGGTTATACCAAGATAGATTATACATATATGCTAATTGATGAAAAAGAATATCTTGTTTCATAAAGATTTTATTTTAAGTTGTTTTATAAGGTGACATGCTATTACATTTTGTATTGAATATTGAATCGATAGTATACCTTGTGTTCTATACATATCGAAAAAGAAACTAAATCAAAGTTCGTGATTTATAATCAATCTCATGAAAGAGTATAAGTATGTTTAGACATGACACCTGAAGTGTTATACTCCCAAAATCTCATTATTGATCTACATAAGGTCGTAAGATGCAAGACCAATAAATCGTACACGACTCTATCATGTAATTACTTCTCAATTTATATTATGTTGTGTGAAGATTGTTTATAAGAAAATTTGGATAGATTTTTCTATTTACCACATCTGAGATATGCTCTTGAAGTAGCAAGATTATTAAAAGGTTTGAAATGACCACCATGAAAGTGTAGTCCTCATCCATTCCCTGAAGTGAATGTGATGAAAAAATGATCGGTATAAAGGTTAAAGATCATGTACATAACTAAGGAAGTTGTAATGATTCCACCATGAAAGTTTTGTGGTTATAATCCATTTCTTGAAGTGAATGAGATTATATAACAATAATTGAAATTGTCATGATCATGGAGATAATTGAGAAAGTTGCAATGATGGTCATAATGTGATTAACCATCAAAGATTATTATAATAATAGCCAAGTTAAATAATGAGATTGGTCATAAAAAATACAATAATGACCATGTTACTAATGAGAGTGACGACCACATGTGGCAAATAAAAGGAGTAATTATATAACATGATGGTTTGAACATTGAAGTTACAATACATTCTTTCATATCACATGTTTTGTATTACATACGTGCAAGTAATACATATTCGATCATAAACTAGAAGTTTAGTTTATGGATCATAATTATTTAATTAGTTGGCATGACCGGTAAGACCACACCGAGTCGATGATGTGGACATAATGAAGAACTTAAAGATTCTTCAATCTGGTACATAGCATGTAATGTTTGCTCTTAAGCGAAATTATATATTTACCATATAAAGTAGGGTGAGTACCACTATATATTTTGGAATTGATTTAAGGATACGCATATCCTAACATGATACCATTTAGTATTTAAAATCGATGCATCGTCTAAATGGTTATCAAGTTTGCAACCTGAAGTTTGCTTGATTTATGGCTTAGCTAATAAGATAGCAAGCATATCATTCTAGATTGGCATATTTAATCAATTCCCAAGATAATAATGATCATTGGAATAAGTGCTGAATTTCATATAGCTTATGCTCATACATATATTGCTTTCATTGAGATGATCACTAAAACGTCTATTATTGATTGCAATGTCGATGATCATGAAAGCAAAAGTTCATGCTTACATTTGATTTTACATGCAGTAACATTTATTCACATCAAGCCAATACATGGTAATAGTTTCTCCCCATTATAGTTGGTTTTTGGTTAGGAACCAAATATTGCCCATCTAAGATTTTTGTTGTGCGACATATATTGAAATTGATCCATCACGACGTACGGAGATGGGACCCTAAAAGGTGATTGGGAATATATGATGATTTATAGAGTCTTGAACAAGAGATTTATTTACATCTCAGTTAATTGATATCCATCTCAATGGATTAACATTCCCAACATCAGGGGGAGATAAAAGGCAGTTGGAAATAGAAATGAGTTAGAATGAAATATCATTGATCCTCGTACTAAACAATGTGAACCAAAAGTTCAAAGGATAATTCATTCACGGAGATTAGCGAATTAATTACCAGGCGCATTAACTGACCTAAATATGATGAATAGCTAATCAAGTCACATATACCAACTGCTAATGCTCCATTTAAGATGAGTGTCCAAGAAGGATAATCGTATATTTGCAATAAGCCTACTGCACGCCTAAAGCGTGGTAGACTAGTCGATTCCAAAGAATAAAAATCCTCGAGAAATTGGAGCAAGTAAGAAAGATGGTCAAGTCGAGGTTATAGTAAAAAGGTCTCCTGAAGAGACATTAGACATGATGGTTCCAGAAGAACCCCAGGTACCTGAAAATAAAAAGATCTCGTTATATAGTATCATGTCTACGAAATGTATGGAATCGAAATAAAATCGACGTCGTTACAAATTTTATGTAATCTAGCGCTTGAAATGAGGATCAAGATTTAAGATCTGCCTATGAATGAATATAGAGAAATGATTGGCCAAAATGGAAAGACGCAAATACGGCAGAATTGAATTCTCTATTGAAAAGAAAAGTTTTTGGATCAGTAGTCCATACAACAAAAGTTGTAAAACATATAGATACGAAAATATCTTTTGTGCAAATCAACATTTGAAAAGAAAATGATATAAGGTAAAATTGGGGGCACAAGAATTTCGCAAAGACCCATAATTGATTATGAGGAGACGCATTCTCCAGTGGTAGATACAACGATTTTTCATTATGTTATTAGTCTGGTAAAGCAAAGAGAGAATTGAAATGCGTCTAATAAATATTATGATTTACTTGACACTGAAAGTTTACATGAAAATACCCGATGAATGATTTAATGTGTCAAAATCTTGTTACATAAGTTCTTGAGAACATTATGATTGGAATAAATAGATTCAATTCTGAACACGTTATGTTTGTTATATGATTGAATATAAGTGGAACTCCTCATGAGTATCCTAAAGCATTTGAGTGCTTAAAAGGTAATATGAAACATCGTAGGATGTAATTCTTATGCACCAACACACACACAAAGAATAAATTGAACTCGACGATTATTACCTCAATGTATAAGAATGGTACAATATAGATTGGAGAAATAGATGTTATTGATTTTCCAATTGAAGAGTGAATGCACTTGCGTAATTGGTCAAGATGGAAAATATCCTTGATGGATTGAGAATGCCTCAAGCATTGATATCAATACCTTAAGAAGTATTGTGTAAAGTTGACAAAATACATATGGACTAAAGTAGTCGGGTTGAATGTTTTACAACTCATGAGATATTCCGACAAATAGGAATATACGTTTGATAATAATATCCATCTTTTGACATAAGTTCTCTCTTAAAAGTTCACAATAATCGCAGTTTACAGTGATAATGCCTAGGCATCATCGAGAGACTCTGTAGAATTTTTGGAGGGAGAAGTTTTTAAGGTTTGACATAGTTTAGTTGTTGCTCGACTTATAGTTGAGTATATGTGTCATGATATGTTTATCAATCCATCAAAGTATATCAAGAAATGTTTGGACATTTTATAATGGACGAAGCTGATACTTAAAGAAATTAAAGGTTGTCCAATTACTTGATATTGAAAATGATTTTTTTCATCTCCTACCATAGTAGAGATTCTCACTCTAAATGTACCATAGTTAAATGCATATGTGCATTTATGTCTTGCTAGCTATGCATGACTATAATAGTTTTTATTTGAACTTATTGTCATGGTTTAGTATGTGTCAAGCAAATAGACATTAGAATGGGTTATTAGAACTATTTTGTTACATCAAAGGTATGTAAGATTTGAAATTATATTTTACTAACCTATGAAAACAAGTTTGGCTAGTCTTATAGATGCAGGGAATGTAATACAACATAGTTGTGGATATTATGGTATTTGCTTATACAAGGATGCACCAGAAATCTTATATGAAGATCATACAACATTGCTCAACACAAAGAATTGCACCCCCAAGGGATCAAGCAACAAATCATTAACTACAAAAGTTTTGAGAAACTTCTATAGAAGATCCACACCATGACACCAGTGACTTAGAGAAGACATATTCAAATGAGGGGGAGCATCAGACAAGTTGCACTCTTTTTCCCTTCACTAAGTTTTATCCCATTGGGTTTTCTTAGTAAGGTTTTTAATGAGGCAACATCATCAAGGGGAGACAATACGCGCTGCACTCTTTTTCCCTTAGCTATGGTTTTGTCCCACTGGGTTTTCCTGGCAAGGTTTTTAATGAGGCGGCATCTCAAAGCGTATTAAATTGATAACCAAGGGGGAGTGTTATAAATATATATTATTGTGGTTATCAATACCTTATATAGATTGGCTTCTTCTCCAAGATTTCATCTCCTATATATAGTCATTGTATTTTATTGTAAAAGACACACCTATCAATGATATAAACATCTTTCTCCCTACTATATCTCTTTCTTGTATTGTTTAGCTATTAGGCTTGTTTTACAACAAAGAAAACTATTTTACAAACATTCTTGTGAGGAGATTTTTTGAAAAATGCAAAAAGTGAATTACTTTTGAATCTTTCTATCAACTTGACTTTTCTTCTTGGCTATGCATTATTGCTTTCCATTTGAGCTTTTCATTCTGCCTTCGCATACTTTGGCAGAATATATATAATTTTATCTTCTTTTTGTTTTTTTTTAATTTGTTAATCAAATAAATATGAATATTTGCTGATAAATGTACTTTTAAGTTTCAATTTTGTGTAATTCGCCTATTTTAAAGAGAATTAAGCTTTACTCTTAAATTGAAACACTAGAAAAAAACAAGTTTAGTACTTCAAACGTGGTCTAGTGGTTGGCAATTAAAGATTCCTTTGGGATGTCTACGATTCGATCCCCACAGGCAACATATGGGGGACATTTGCTAAGTGATGGTCGAAACTAGCCTGCTTGCAGGTGTCAGGTTCGATTCTGATAGCCCTCCGGTTTTCTATTACCGTGCATTTACTCCAGAGAGGCTTGCCTCTTGTGGAGGGTGCAACATCTGTCAAGTGGCAGGTGGCGGGAAATTTTCCGGGTGGAAGCCTTAGTGCTCCTTATGCGCAGCCTCGACTCGCTTGTGGGCCGGCCACTCTCGTGTCAGCGTGAGCCCGGTTTAGACAACATAGTCTGACCATTGTAGAGTGACTAGGGGATTCCCCTTCTGGAGGTTGTGATGATCTCTGCCACGACATAGAAAATTCGCCTTCCAAAAAAAGAAAAAAAAAAAGTTTACTTTTTAATTAAGGAGGAGATAATTCTGATCATGTGGCCTAGTGGTAAAAGGGCCGGTTCTCTCCATGGGGGAGCCGGGTTCGATTCCCACGGGAGGCATGTGATGGATACCCCCACCCTTGTGGTGGGGTAGGTGGTTGGGAAGTGATGGAGAGACCCTTGACTCTTGTGGTCATGGGTTTGACTCCTGATCCCTCCAGGTTTTACCGGTTCACTACCGTCATGCCTTCGGGCGGGTTTGTGGGCCGAGTTTTCCCTGGAACAGGAGACGGGTGGGCCGAAGGGCTCTGTCCGTACGGACTAGAGGCCGTCTGGGCCCCTTTCGGCCATTGAGAGCCGCGTACAGAGTACCCGGCAATACTTTAGTTATCGTTCAAAAAAAATTTAAGGAGGAGATAAAATAAATTGAATCGTGGCTTTTAGAAATTTGGGTATTTAAGGAGATACTTTTAATGACCTTTAGAAGACTTCACTTTTGGTTTTTGAAATTCAAACACTTGTTTTGGTTTTACTTCTAATGTAATTTTCATATTGAGATTTATGTTAAACATGGAGATCACATTCTAGGGCTATAAAGATACCGGTAGACTGTTCCTTAGAAACCCTTAAAGGCTGTTTAGTAGCCTAACAAAGTACCTATGAATTAGACAGTAAATCTCTTATCCATAAGTTTCAAAATTTTACTAAATGAAAATTTTACCAATGAATCCATTCATCTCTGTTAATAATATTTAGCCGACCACTCATGCATCACCTCATTGACCCACCACCTCCTCCTCCACCACCAACTAGTTAAGCCAAGTCAGACTTCTTATTGCCTCAGATGCTCTTACCCAATCAAACCTCTTAATAGCTCAACACCCACTAGTTTAAAGATTGTCACACAACCCCTTAGAGTTGGAGCTATCTAAGCAACAGGTAGTGCAGTTCCTTATAAACCAGGCATGGTATTGGGGTTAGCCACACCTAGCCCATTGTCAACCCTGATATATACTCATTTTCACCTTTGAGTTTTTTTTTTTTTTTTTAATGATGATATAGATAACATTTATTATTGAGGAAGAACATTGGGACCATCTCCGAGAATCTCGAAACATTTTGGGTTTGGAGCACGTAAAAACAAAACGAGCCCCTATAATTTAAACCCAAAAATCATATATAAAAAAACCATAATGCGAAAATAATCCATGCCCCTCTACATACCGTTTTCAATAATAAAATTTGGTTGAGCTTATTTTCACGTGGGTTTAAAGATTTAAGAAAAATAAAGTTGACGAAAGATGTTAGATATTTGTTGTCATTAACATGTGCATGAGGGGAGTTCAATGACACCAAATAAAGCACATATTGTGTGAAGATATAAGGTAGAATTGGTGAAGCATTAATTGTTGTTACACATGAAATTCGAACAAGGTTATAACCTCACAATGGTGTAGTATTCTTTTTTTTTTTTTTGAACGGCCAACAAAAACGATATATTGATCACCAAAAAGCTAGCGGGTAACTAGCCAAAACCCTAATACAACAAGCTAATACCAAACACAGAAACAAAAAACCGAAAAAACAAATAAACAAGACTAATTCCAACCAATTTTGTACAGTCTTAAACCGGCCCAAACACTCCAATCTAGCTGTGCACACTTCAATCTCGCCTTGACCCATAACAAGCTCTTGGACTTTATTTCCCTAATAACCCCATTAATGGACCCACGATTCTGTCAAAACACCACCTCATTTCGTTATTTCCAAATACACCAAATAGTTGTCAATGTAATCGCTTATAAAGCTCTCTTGGTCTTCTCTGAACCTCCCATAAATTTGTGAATATCCAGCAAGTCAGAAAATGAAAAGGCATAAAATGGATGACTTCCACACCATTGCAAAACAATTTGCCAAACCGGTTGTGAGAAGGCGCACGACACAAACAGATGCTCCACAGTTTCATCAAGTTGGCCGCATATCGGACAAAGACGCGAACCAAAATTAACACCTCTCCTACTTAAAGCAACAAGAGTCGGTAGTCTATCAAGGTTTGCAAGCCAAGCAACAATGGAAACTTTTTTCGGTACCCAATTGCACCAAATGAAAGGCTTATGTACACTTTCGAACCTCAAATCATTCAATATCGTCTTCAAGCTTTTAACAGAGAAACCACCCAACCTGCCCGGTTGCCAAACCCATTTATCCCCAACCCCATAGTTTCGTCCCTCTTTCTAGTTGTTCTTAAACGCGTGAGTAATTCGAACATGGTTAGCATCAATCTTTTCATGAATGGAGCAATTGAAAAGAAAGCAACATGTGGTGTTAGAAGATTAATGCAATGTTTATGAAAATATTCATGAGGTATTCATTTTTTAATAGTACGATTCAAATATTTGTAACTCATAGCAAAATATGAACATACATATGTGTGTGTTTCAAAAAAAATATTAGTATTTGTTTAGTTTTATCTTTAAAAAGTAATAAAAATTATCGTTGTGATCGATCTAAAATTATCATATTTTTTTAAAAGTACAATCCATTTTTTTCTAAGACTCGTAGCAAAATACACACATATTACATATGTGTGTTTCAAACCATTATATATGCATTAAAAAAATTTACATATTGTGATACAAACCTAATCCTTAACCAAATGGTCTAAAATTAGAAAGGGGATAGAAATTAAAGAGAAAACAAGAATTTTACTAATTAATTTTGACTAATGTAACCAAAATGCATAAGTGGTTTTTTTTTTTCCTTTCAAAAAAGCACACGTAAAAGGTGATTAAACTTGTTATTTTAAAACTTGAAACTAATGTGTTGAGTATGTGTTGAGTATGTGTTGAGTCTGGTTGTAATTGAGTCAACATACTAAATTCCACTATAAGGTGTTTACTTCTACTTGATAGATTATTTTTATGAGATTTTACTTTTGATTTTAAGATGGTATGTAGTCAATTTTAACTTAGACTAGCAAAATTTCGGCTAAAAACAAAATAACTAATAGATAGAAGTATGATCACTAAAATAAACAAAGGATGTACATTGGTTAAGTGGATATTACCTTATGTCTATACATTTGCCTTATCAAGAGTTCTTTTGAACTGAACTTCAATGTATATGAAGTGCACAAGCTTATCAACAATAAGGCGGTTACCATCGATCGATCTCTTCACTTTTTAATAATATAGATAGTGATCACCTCTTACGTCTCAATTCTCACTAAGATAGCTTTCTTTCCATAGAGAAGAGATAAAGAAAAAGAAAAGATATAGTAACCGTATCGTATGACCTTGTTCCTTTCTACTTGATCGACTAAGCCCAAATCATCATGATGCATATGACTTTTGCAGCAAGTGGGAAACTTTTCTTTTGAGTAGAACAGTATTTTAGTCCTTGAAAGTGAGTTCTTTTAGTTGCGTTCTTTCCTGCAGCCCTGACCTTTCATCGTACTTTTAGTCAAGCTCAACCTATCCTAATTAGGATTGGCCTCTTTCCGCTTACAATTTTCAACAGGAAAGTCAAGGCCATCAAACCTTGAACACTTACCTTAAGAGCTTTAACCAGTAGGATGAGTCGGCACTTGCTCTTTTGACTTTTTGAGTTAGGTAGTTGTTGTTAGTCCTTTAAAGCCTATGTTCATTTCTATAGTAAGCTGCTACAACCATTGATTAAAGAGAAGGGCCATAAGGAGTGTAGCGAAGTGATTCTCCTAAGAGTGAAAGTGAAACGGGTAGAAGCTTTCTAAAGTAAATGATAGAGATTATAATTCCTTGCCTTTCTCATTATCACAAATCAACTATATAATGTACATAAACAGAACCGCCTAAACTATTGGAAAGATATACATTAACAATTACAATCATTTCCTATTATATACATATTCGATTACACCCCCGCGGTCGAAGCGTTGGGAGGCCGAATGCTTTGACTGGATCTGAAGTCATCAAAGAGGACGCGAGGGAGACCTTTGGTGAAGATTTTGGCGATCTGGTGGCGAGAGGGCACATGAAGCACACGAATGTTACCTCGTTGAACTTGTTCACGAACGAAGTGTATGTCTAGCTCAATGTGCTTAGTGCGCTGTTGTTGAACTGGATTTCCTGAGAGATAGATAGCAATCACGTTGTCACAGTAGATGAGAGTTGCGCAAGTCAATGGATGATGTAGTTCTAGAAGAAGATCTCTAAGCTAGCAAATGCATGCAACAACATTATGATATGCTTTAAGGCATTCCAATGATCAACCTGGGGAGAGTGCATGTGCATGCATACCTGTTGAACTGCGTATGAAATGTCAGGGTGAGTGAAAGTCAGATACTACAGAGCCTCAGCTAAACTCCGATAGGTAGTGGGAGCATCGTGTAACGGCCTGAGTCTGCACAAAGTTTGGTCTGTGTGTCAACAGGGGTGGCAACCAGTTTACATGAATCCATGGAGGCATGATGTATAATATCACGAACATATGCCTGCTGAGAGAGAAACATAGTGTTGCCATCTCGTGTAACCTGTATGCCTAAAAAGTAAGAAAGAGGACCTAAGTCCTTCATGGCAAATTCCCCAAATAGAGCACACATAAGGCGCTAACGACGAGATTCTGAGGAAGTGGTGAGTATAATATCATCAACGTAGATAAGAAGATAAGCCACATCATTTCCACATTTGTAGACAAATAGAGAATTGTCTGATTTGCTTCGGTGAAAGCCCTGTAAAGTTACAAAATCAGTGAATTGCTGGTACTAAGCCTTGGGTGCTTGTTTGAGGCCATATAAAGATTTCTTTAGGCGACAAACATGATCCGGGTAATCTTTGTGGCAAAATCCCATGGGTTGGTACATGTATACGGTTTCCTCCAAGTTGCCGTGTAGAAAGGCGTTGGTGACATCAAGGTGATCAAATTTCCATGATTGGGCTAAGGCAAGAGAAAGCACCATCCTAATAGTAGCCGGTTTGAAAACCGGGCTGAAAGTCTCACCACAATCAATACCTGTCTGTCACACCCTTAAATTTCCACTGCGGGGTTTTACCGCGAGGCGCATGACAAACCAGGATTCAAGTCAACGGTCACAATAAACGACACTATATGAAGTACGTAAACCCAAAAAACATAGATTTCATAAGCGGAAGCATTTATAGAATTTAATTGCTACAAAACAGTGTTCCAAAGTATTCAAGACCCTTATTTCAAAACGTGCTACTATTCCTAGACGCCAATGCAGACCCGTGCGCCTAGTCCAACCGGTGCTACCTTAGCGACCTGAGAAAACATGCCAAAAGAGACGTCAACATATATAATGCTGGTGAGTTCACAGGTTTGTTCAATATGTTACCAAAGGTTACCAAAATGTTACCATGTCCATACTATATCAATGTAACCAAGTACGCTAGCTAGGCGTATGTTTTATTACTACTACGATTGGAAAACCATTACTAGACTGTTACCAATGTTCGGCCCGCGTGTGTTCAGCAATGTTACCAATGTTACCAGTTCGAGACAACATGCACCTGCCCGGCCCTCCAAGCCGTCGAGTGGGGTCTGTCAAACCCAATAGATCTATCCACATTTCCCCCGTTGTGCATCCCCGCACATTCATGGTTTTTCCCCGGGACTTTCAAAGATCGTATAGCAATGCAAAGTTAAAACCATAGTATGACATAAGTTACCAAAATAGTTTAGCGCATGTTTTCTCCCCCAAAAGTTAAAGCAGTAAAAGTGGGGCCGTGAACTCACCTTAGGTTGCGTTCTTCGGTAATATAAGAAAGCCAAGCCCTTGATAATCCCCTACCGGAGATCAATCAAAATGTTCACATAAGTGTTCCGACTAATAACCATAAGGTTATCTAGTCCCCGATTGTCCAGATCGTGACCAAGTATGTTTTAAAACGTGTTTAAATGTTCAACTGACACTCTAGACCGACCCGACATCCCGTTGGTTACTCATTACCCTAACTAATTAAGTACACATAGATTACACACAAGGTTCAAGCATAAAACACTTAGTTTGCATCAAAAATCTCATTTTTGATTCCATAGGGTCGAACCAGGAAATTTTGTTTCACCTTCGCCCCTTTTAAGCCACGTTCGACCCTTTTAAAGCCACGTTCGACCCTTTTAAATCCACGTTCGACCCTTTGTAACAGATTCGCCCATTATTGTCCAGGTTCGACCCTGGGATTCCACCTTCGATGTAACATTTGTACTTTTCGTATTTTCTGTTCTAGTCCTTGTATTCTTGTATCTTTCCATTTTGTACCCTTGTAATCCCGAGCTTATGATCAATGGAAAAGTATTTTATCAATTGCATTTAATCTTAATCTATTTCATTTATTCTATAAATTTTACGCGACGCAAACTTTATGTAACGTCGCGTGATTCTTAATTTTCTTGTATTATAAATTCTATATTTAAACAAATTCCAAGCTTGCCGTTACTCGCTTCTTTTATGTTACTCATACCAATTCTTGATGAGTCGTCAATATAAGTTATCCTAATCAAATTAGAAACTCATTTAGTTAAGATCTTAATATATATTTATTTTGTTTTTAAAAAAAATACACATTATAATAATAATAATATACTATGCGAAAAAAAAACAATGAAAGTGAAAAACGTCACATTTGATATGTTGACTTTTGTTTAGAGAAACAAAGTAACAAGACAACATGTTTATTTATTTCTTGTTTGTGTCGAGTTACACATAGCAGCAGACATAAAGCCTTCACCACCCCTAATAATTATACTTAACCCCCATTAATCTTCTCCTAACCATCCCATTAACTCTATTTAATACCCAACCAACTTACCCCACTTATAAATACACCTCCTCCCCACTCCATAATCTCTTGCTCATCTCTTTTCTTCCTAAAAATCTCTCTAAACTTCAAGTTTCTTGAGCATACTTCCTGATTACATATCAGTAAGTTTTCCAAGCTCAAACCTTCTTTCTTTTCAGTTTTTCCTTCTCTTTTTCATCTAAAACTCCTTGGAGAAACCTCTAGGATCTTCCACATATTTATCTACAGAAGTGTGATAAGGGTAGAGCACCTAAAAGAGGTTCCAAAGGTGGTTGTTTTCTGAATTATACTATATAATAATATAAACAAATACTTTCAAGTTTCTATCTTACTAGTTTATTATTAATCTTTGGAAGGTTTGTGGTTACACCCTACCTTACCAACTCTCTTGACCCTTCTTGTGCTACGGATTTATCCACACTAGAAAGGGGAAATCCTGTGTCCAAAACCCACGTTTATTCCATAAGCGAAGTGGTTATGACATGAACCTATCAAATGGATTCACATTCCTAACTTTATACCATCCGAATCATCTATGATGGTTTTGTGCTTGGTCTAACTTAATCTCATGACCATCCGGATTGCCCTAAAGGCAATTTGTGCTTGGTTTTCCTAATAGGCTTGCATGACTCTCGTGAATCTATAATCTAAACTCGAACCTAAGACCCTTTATTCTGTAATTCTAGTTAACCAAGGCTAAGGAACTAACCTCCCAAGACTCGTCTTTGGAGCCTTACTAAACGCACCCAAAGGTGAGTTCATACTTGTCCCTTTTTTTTATTCTTTATTCTTTGAGGCTCAACATGTATCACTATTAAAACTTAAACGATTTCATACTCTTAAACTATCATGCTCAATCTATTAAACATACTTATATGCTATTTGCCATGCTTACGATTCTTGATACTTAAACATAATTCATTAACTATTATTAGCCCACTTAACATGTATAGCGCTATAGGAGTAGCACCCCGCCCCCTTTATGGGTCATTGTTAAGAAAGAAACGGACCTAGCATGAATATGTTAGGTATATGCAGTGGTACTCACGGGTTTGAGTTATGTTCTTTGTATGGTATGTATGTGCGATGCTATAGTATGAGATTCGAGTAAATCATTCTAATTACTACGTATGTAAACCAAAACTAGTATGCTCACCAATGCTTTATGTGTTGACGGATATTTTATACATGTTGCAGGAAATGTTTAATGCAGGATTTTCAAGAAAAACTACTTAAGATTGGACTAGAAACTCACGCTAGTTTAAGTTCTATATTTTGATGTTCTATTTTTTTTCATGAAACAATTTGTATTATGTTATCTTTTTAGACAATGCTTATGCTATGAATGAAATTTTATCCTTAAATTATATTATCACGAATTCTAGTGTCATGAAGTCTTTGAACAATCTATCCCAAGTCTCGCCCCGATGTATTCCGCCATCGGTTGGGGTGTGACAGATTGGTATCAGAGCCATGACTATAGGGATCTAGGAAAAATTGCCATGTTTGACCTAGACTATAGTTAAGTACCTTTTTGACCATTCCTTTTATCATGCTTAAAATACTTGTTCTCCCTATCTTGCTTCTACTCCATTCTCTTGATCATTAAAATTTACCTTCCTATTTGTGGATTTCTCTACACTCGAAGACGCTCGTATAACACAAACGAAAGGAAATCACCAAAATAGGCGTGAAACCCTCACTTTGGTGATAACTTTCAATCAGCGTAAATTCTTTGTATTTTTTAAACTACACCAAGATAAGAGTGATATCCTCACCTTGGTGGAAATTTCACAATTCTCATTCTAGTGGACACTTACCAATCGAAGGTTAGAATTGATTTTCTTACCACGTTGGACAAAGTGTACAAACCACACTCAAAGAAACGACCTCGCTAAGATAGGAGTGAAATCCGCAACTTAGCGATTAGTTTCAATCCATGATTTTTTTTTTCAATCTAGCCAAAGTCTCAAATTTACTAATGACAAGAAACATGTAGTAACTGGAAGGGTGAATACCGTTAACCGAAAGTTTCGGCGAGAGTATTTCCACCTATTAGGCCAAAGCATGTTTCCAAACTCAAAGGTAAATTCGAACCACTTTGGTTAGTCTTAGTTCCGTTCCGGAACACTCCAATGGCTTGCTAAAAACAAGCCCCTCATTTTATGTTAATATTATTTTCAATGTTGTTTTCATGCTATTTTTCACTACATATATTCGATTTATTTTTTTTAATTTTTTTTACTACTCGCAAAGGCTCTCAAGACTCGCATCTCAAGTACTCTAGCAATCTCCAAACAATACTAATAATCGCAAACCAACACTAATCAAAGCTCCTTTATATTGTCTAAATGCACTATACTTGCTTATACTTATGTGTTATGCTTTGTAAAACAATGTGAAACTACATGCTACTTGAACTACTTGACACTATGTGCTTGTTATGTTTAATTTATTTCTAAAAACAAAGACAAAAATACAAACTTTATACAAATAAACCATTGATCAAAGCTCATAATCCTTTTGTTTATCCTTTAGATGTCTTCCATGTCCAACCGAAGAAGCTCAAAACAAAGCACCAACAAGAAAATGCTCTCTTTCATGGCCAAGGTCATACCCGAAGTGGTTAGCAAAATCCAAGCATCCGCAAGCCCACACGGTTCTGTTGACTCAAAAGCCGAATCCTCCAAAACCACCACTTTTACCTTTAAGCAATTTAACCTACATCGACCCGACTCTTTCACGGGAAACGATGGTGCTACCGCTATGCTCGAATGGTTCGACCACATCGAGCTAATCTTCATCAATAGCGAATGCCCTGATGATCTCCGCACTCGTCACGCCACTAGTGTCTTCAAATCAAGAGCACTCGAGTGGTGGAAAAGCGAGAGAGCCACCCGTGGAAACGAAGCCGCTTTAGCTCTGCCGTGGGAGGAACTCAAACAACTCATGATTGAGGAGTTCTGCCCCGCGCAAGAGATTGAGCAACTCGAAGATGAGTTTTGGAAACTCAAGCAAAACAGTGGTGATAACCCAACCTATACCAATCGTTTCAAGCAACTCCTTGTCCTTGTACCTCACCAATTCAACACCACTAAGAGAATCATAGCTAAGTATCTCAAAGGCCTCCCAACGAGTGTTCGTGATATCGTTGAAGGAGCCGAACCCAGCACCCTAGAAAAAGCCATTCGTTTAGCTTCCAAAATCTCGGATAACCAAGTGAAAGATGGAACCTTAACTATCTATCCCAAACACCACCAAAACCGTCAATCAAACCATCACCATTCCCACCGACAAACCAAAGGAAGCCAAAACCCCATCAACCCATAGCAATAACCGCAAACGCAAGTCCCGAAACCAAAACTATGACGTTACCATTCCATCCACCGAAGCTCAAGCTCCAACTCCTCTTAACCAAGTGCCTACCCGAAAACCTTACACCGGTCCATTCCCAAAATGTAACACGTGCCATTTTCATCACCCACCAACCTCTACTTGTCGTTTCTGTACCAATTGTAACCGTTATGGGCACCTTGTCCAAACTTGCAAAACCGGCCCTAGAACCCAAAACAACCAACCTCAAGTTGTCAACCAACCCCGAGCTGCTAACCAACCTCCTCTAGCCATCGGCAATGGGCGTGCATGTTTCAAGTGTGGTGATCCTAATCATTTTGCTCCTCAATGTAACCGCAACAACCAAACTCAAGTTCAAGCTCCGGCTCAAAATCAACCACCAAGGGGTCGCGCTTTCAACCTTAATGCGGCCCAAGCTCAAACTGAAAATGATGTTGTGAACGGTACGTTCCTTGTTAATGGATCTTATGCATCTATACTCTTTGATACTGGTGCGGATAAGAGTTTCGTCTCTTTAGAATTTGAACCCTTACTTGCTTGTGCACGGTCTAAATTATCAGAACCATTCACCGTTGAATTCGCAAATGTTGAACCCATCTCTATTGATTTTATTATCAAAAACTGCACCTTGAATCTTAATGACCATGATTTCTCCATAGATCTAAACCCCATGCAATTGGGAAGTTTTGACATCATAGTAGGCATGGATTCGCTTGCAAAACATCGTGCCGAAGTTGTTTGTTTCGAAAAATACATCCGTATACCGCTTCCTAGCGGTGACACTTTACAAATCTATGGTGAAAAAGCCTCCAAAGGACTCAAGCTCATGTCTTGTACTAAAGCTCGAAAGTATCTCCGTAAGGAATATGTTGCATTCCTGGCTCATGTGGTAACAACAAAGACAAGGAAAAAGTCATAACAGCCATACCTGTCGTTTGTGACTTTCCCGAGGTCTTTCCCGAAGATCTACCCGGTCTTCGTCCCGCTCGTTCTGTTGAATTTCGTATTGACCTCATACCCGGTGCTACACCTGTTGCAAAAGCTCCTTATCATCTTGCACCTTCCGAAATGCAAGAACTTGCTAGTCAACTCCAAGAATTGCTCGAAAAAGGCTTCATACGCCCGAGTACTTCTCCCTGGGGTGCTCCTGTTTTGTTTGTTAAAAAGAAAGACGGATCTTTCCGTATGTGCATCGATTATCGTGAGCATAACAAGCTTACTGTCAAAAACCGATACCCTCTCCCACGCATTGATGATCTCTTTGACCAGCTCCAAGGAGCTACTTGTTTCTCAAAAATCGATCTTCGTTCGGGATACCATCAACTTCAAATCCACGAAGAAGATATTCCAAAAACCGCTTTTCGCACAAGATATGGTCACTACGAGTTCATGGTGATGCCTTTCGGTTTAACCAATGCACCTGCAGTGTTCATGGTTCTAATGAATCGAGTGTGTAAACCTTATTTGGATCGTTTTGTGATTGTGTTCATTGATGACATCTTGATCTATTCCAAATCCGAAGACGACGATAAACGACATCTCCGTTTGATTCTAGAACTCCTACGTGCCGAACGACTTTATGCCAAGTTCTCTAAATGTGAATTTTGGTTAAAAGAAGTTCAATTCCTTGGGCATATTGTGAACGATAGGGGTATTCATGTTGATCCTGCCAAAATTGAAGCCGTTAAAAATTGGATTGCACCAAAATCTCCTACCGAAGTTCGTTCCTTTCTAGGATTGGCGGATTACTACAGTCGGTTCATCTCCAACTTTTCCAAAATTGCTACACCTCTCACCGCTTTGACTCAAAAGTCCCAACCTTTCATTTGGGGTCCTAAACAAGAAGAAGCCTTTCAAACCCTCAAGGACATGCTTTGTGATGCTCCTATTCTAGCTCTTCCCGAGGGGAATGATGATTTCGTGGTTTATTGTGATGCATCGAATCAAGGTCTTGGTTGTGTTCTTATGCAACGAGGCAAAGTCATCGCCTATGCATCAAGACAACTCAAAATCCACGAAAAGAATTATACCACTCATGATCTTGAACTTGGTGCTGTTGTTTTCGCCTTAAAAATCTGGAGACACTACCTGTATGGTACAAAATGTGTTGTTTTTACCGACCACAAAAGCCTCCAACACATTTTTAATCAAAAAGATCTTAACATGCGACAACGACGATGGGTCGAATTGTTAAACGACTACGACTACGAAATTCGCTACCATCCTGGTAAAGCGAATGTAGTAGCCAATGCTCTTAGTCGAAAAGGTCATGCAGTTCTATGCAATATTCGAGAAACCGACCGTCTTCGTAGCTCTCAATTTCAAAATGATCTCTTCAACCGTATTCGAGATGCCCAGCATACTTCGGTCAATGAAAATACTCTATATGAAGAAATGTCTTGTGGTGCCGAGTTACACTTGGAATCTAAGGCAGATGGGATTCTTTATTATCTTGATCGTATTTGGGTTCCCAACCGTAATGACCTTCGTACTCTTATAATGAATGAGGCGCATAAATCCCGATACTCCATTCATCCCGGTGCGGATAAAATGTATCAAGATCTCCGTCGCAATTATTGGTGGCCCGGTATGAAAAAGGACATTGCTCTCTTTGTGTCCAAATGTCTCACTTGCTCCAAAGTAAAAGCCGAGCACCAACGACCGTCGGGTTTGCTTGAACAGCCCGAAGTCCCCATGTGGAAATGGGAAAGTATTGCTATGGACTTCATTACCAAGCTTCCTCGAACATCATCTGGTCATGATAGTATTTGGGTAATTATTGATCGTTTAACCAAGTCAACTCACTTCCTTCCCATTCGTGAAGATAACAAAGTTGAGAAGCTAGCCCATATCTACACCAAGGAAATCATTTGTCGTCATGGTATTCCTCTTGACATCATCTCAGACCGTGATGGTTGATTCACCTCCCGTCTTTGGGAAACATTTCAGGCTGCCATGGGAACTCAGCTTAATCTTAGTACAGCTTTTCATCCTCAATCTGATGGACAAACTGAACGTACGATCCAAACTCTTGAGGACATGCTTCGATCTTGTGTAATCGACTTTGGTGGAAACTGGGATGCTCATCTACCATTGGTCGAGTTCTCTTACAATAACAGTTACCATACCAGCATCCAAATGGCTCCATTCGAAGCTCTCTATGGCCGAAAGTGTCGTTCTCCCATAAGTTGGCACGATATTGGTGAAGAACAAATCACCGGTCCCGAAATCATCCAAGAAACGACCAACAAAATCATCCAGATCCGTGATAATCTCTTAGCTGCTCGAAGCCGTCAGAAAAGCTATGCTGACAAGCGGCGAAAGCCCCTTGAATTTAATGTTGGTGATCATGTACTCCTCAAAGTGTCTCCTTGGAAGGGAGTAGTCAGGTTTGGAAAGAAAGGGAAGTTATCTCCACGGTATGTTGGAACATTCAAAATCATTGAGCGAATTGGGAAAGTGGCTTACAAGCTCGAGTTACCCCAAGAACTCAACAATGTCCATCCCACCTTTCATGTTTCAAATTTGAAGAAGTGCTTAGCCAAAGGGAACATACACATTCCTCTTGATGACGTACGAATTGACGAGACTATGCATTTCGTCGAAAAACCAGTGGAAATAACGGACCGTGAAGTCAAAAACTCAAACGAAAGCGTATCCCGCTAGTTAAAGTTCGTTGGGAATCGAAGAATGGACCCGAATTCACTTGGGAACATGAAGAGCAAATGAAGAAAAAGTACCCACATTTTTCAGTCAAGCCACTTGAATAAATTTCGAGACGAAATTTCCTAAAGTAGGGGAGACTGTAACATTTGTACTTTTCGTATTTTCTGTTCTATTCCTTGTATTCTTGTATCTTTCCATTTTGTACCCTTGTAATCCCGAGCTTATGATCAATGGAAAAGTATTTTTATCAATTGCATTTAATCTTAATCTATTTCATTTATTCTATAAATTTTACGCGACGCAAACTTTATGTAACGTCGCGTGATTCTTAATTTTCTTGTATTATAAATTCTATATTTAAACAAATTCCAAGCTTGCCGTTACTCGCTTCTTTTATGTTACTCATACCAATTCTTGATGAGTCGTCAATATAAGTTATCCTAATCGAATTAGAAACTCATTTAGTTAAGATCTTAATATATATTTATTTTGTTTTTTTTAAAAAATACACATTATAATAATAATATACTATGCGAAAAAAAAACAATGAAAGTGAAAAACGTCACATTTGATATGTTGACTTTTGTTTAGAGAAACAAAGTAACAAGACAACATGTTTATTCATTTATTTCTTGTTTGTGTCGAGTTACACATAGCAGCAGACATAAAGCCTTCACCACCCCTAATAATTAGACTTAACCCCCATTAATCTCCTCCTAACCACCCTATTAACTCTATTTAATACCCAACCAACTTACCTCACCTATAAATACACCTCCTTCCCACTTCATAATCTCTTGCTCATCTCTTTTATTCCTAAAAATCTCTCTAAACTTCAAGTTTCTTGAGCATACTTTCTGATTACACATCAGTAAGTTTTCCAAGCTCAAACCTTCTTTCTTTTCAGTTTTTCCTTCTCTTTTTCATCTAAAACTCCTTGAAGAAACCTCTAAGATCTTCCCCATATTTATCCACAGAAGTGTGATAAGGGTAGAGCACCTAAAAGAGGTTCCAAAGGTGGTTGTTTTCTGAATTATACTATATAATAATATAAACAAATACTTTCAAGTTTCTATCTTACTAGTTTATTATTAATCTTTGGAAGGTTTGTGGTTACACCCTACCTTACCAACTCTCTTGACCCTTCTTGTGCTACGGATTTATCCACACTAGAAAGGGGAAATCCCGTGTCCAAAACCCACGTTTATTCCATAAGCGAAGTGGTTATGACATGAACCTATCAAATGGATTCACATTCCTAACTTTATACCATCCGAATCATCTATGATGGTTTTGTGCTTGGTCTAACTTAATCTCATGACCATCCAGATTGCCCTAAAGGCAATTTGTGCTTGGTTTGCCTAAAAGGCTTGCATGACTCTCGTGAATCTATAATCTAAACTCGAACCTAAGACCCTTTATTCTCTAATTCTAGTTAACCAAGGCTAAGGAACTAACCTCCCAAGACTCGTCTTTGGAGCCTTACTAAACGCACCCAAAGGTGGGTTCATACTTGTCCCCTTTTTTATTCTTTATTCTTTGGGGCTCAACATGTATCACTATTAAAACTTAAATGATTTCATACTCTTAAACTATCATGCTCAATCTATTAAACATACTTATATGCTATTTGCCATGCTTACGATTCTTGATACTTAAACATAATTCATTAATATTATTAGCCCACTTAACATGTATAGCGCTATAGGAGTAGCACCCCGCCCCCTTTATGGGTCATTGTTAAGAAAGAAACGGACCTAGCATGAATATGTTAGGTATATGTAGTGGTACTCTCGGGTTTGAGTTATGTTCTTTGTATGGTATGTATGTGCGATGCTATAGTATGAGATTCGAGTAAATCATTCTAATTACTACGTATGTAAACCAAAACTAGTATGCTCACCAATGCTTTATGTGTTGACGGATATTTTATACATGTTGCAGGAAATGTTTAATGCAGGATTTTCAAGAAAAACTACTTAAGATTGGACTAGAAACTCACGCTAGTTTAAGTTCTATATTTTGATGTTCTATTTTTTTTTTCATGAAACAATTTGTATTATGTTATCTTTTTAGACAATGCTTATGCTATGAATGAAATTTTATCCTTAAATTATATTATCACGAATTCTAGTGTCATGAAGTCTTTGAACAATCTATCCCAAGTCTTGCCCCGATGTTTTCCGCCATCGGTTGGGGTGTGACATTCGACCCCACGACTGGTCGAAGGTGCCCAGGTTCGACCCTGGCAGATTGTTCTTCCCCAAAACGCTTCAAAAACATCTGAAAACATCCCAAAACATCAACAATCACAGCAGTTAGGTATGAATAACATATCCCCACAAAACCCCATCAATTTTGCCCCAAAACCTGCGCATTTTGGCCTTTTCCCAAAATGGCAAAAATTATGAAAGTGTCACCTCATGCATGAAATCTTTACCCAATTTGGAAACTTTTTGAAATCAATCCATAATCATCTTAAAAGTGCTTAGTTTGTCATTTGTTTGAAAACCTCAAAAAGTTCTATTGATCATACTAGCATGCATCGAGCCCTGGCTTTATTAAAACCCCCAATTTAGACATGATTTTATTAATCATCTAATTGTGACCATAAACGATCCTAAATTAACATCAATATCAGCCCTAGATCATGTTTCTAACATTAGTACAACAGTAAATCATTAAACAACACATAATATCACATAACACATAATTAACATATGTTTATTGATATGAATACCTATGTTTAATGATAGGGTTTAGGTTTAGAAAGATGTTTAAAAGGTTTTTATTGATAAAAACATCCTTAGAACAGATCTGGAAATTTAGGGTTAGATGAGAACGAATTAAAATGCTTTGAAAAGGTTTAGGATTAAGAACACACCTTGGATTCTTGATTAGATGTTGTTTGTAGGTTAGATTATGGAAAACAAGAGCAAAAACTCATTCCTTAGTGATTAAAATCGTTTGAGAGTGTTTAGAGACGGTTAGGGTTTGTGAAATGGTGAAAAATGACAAATTTTGGTATTTATACTATTCCACATTCGCCCCTTTCACATGGTCGAATGTACCCACATTCGCCCCTTTCTCAGGGTCGAATGTACCTTAACTGGTCGAATGAAATTCTATTGTTTTCACATCCCAGGTTCGCCCCTTCACTAAGGGTCGAACCAAGATCATTTCCCAGGTTCGCCCCCACGCTATGGGTCGAACCTGGACCTATGTTTTCTAGTCTTTCCAGTTTGTCGTGTTTAACGCATTTTAACGCATCCTAACACATGATCATGCAATTCTAACACATGTTATGCACATATAGGCACGTATAATCATGTTCAAACCTTGTAGCACATATTATCATGTTATGTTACACGTGTGTTAATAATCTACTTGTCCTACTTGATTCAGTTCATGTAATTTCATCAACAACGGGACCCGGTACTAGTGTGTTCCCAAAATGACTCCCAATGATCCTCCAGATCATTGAACCCTGGACAATCCTATCCTAACCCGACTCAACTAACCTAGTTAAGTCCGTTTATAAATGTTTCTCGCTAAAGTAGACTTAGGTGTTACTAAAATGTTTAAGCCGAACATGCCGGGTGTCACATCATCCCCACGTTGAAAGAATTTTCGTCCCGAAAATTGCACAAGCCCAAAAATGAAAGAGACGGAAAGAAGGAAACGAAAAGAGAATTTACCGGGTGTCACATCATCCCCACGTTGAAAGGAATCTCGACCCGAGATTCATTCAGCTTTAGCAGTAACATGCCTAGATTCGAATGCACGTTTCGGGAAAAGATGAGGATGTTTAGCTTTCATCTGATCCTCCCGTTCCCACGTGAACTCCGGTCCACGATTCGAGTTCCAACGAACTTTGACGATGCGGATTTTACTCCGACGAAGGCTACGAATCTTGTAGTCGAGAATCTCGACAGGTTCCTCCACAATGCGAAGACGATCATCAACCTTGATCTCTTCGAGCGGTACAATAAGAGATTCATCAGCCAAACACTTCTTCAAGTTAGACACATGGAAGACGTTGTGAACACTACCGAGCTCCGCCGGTAAGTCAAGTCTGTATGCCACCGGTCCAATCCGTTCCAGGATTGCGAACGGTCCGACATAGCGAGGGTTAAGCTTGCCACGCTTTCCAAAGCGTATGACGCGCTTCCATGGTGAAACTTTCAGAAGTACCCTGTCCCCAACCTGGAACTCCAGAGGTTTGCGACGGCGATCGGCATAGCTCTTCTGACGATTCCGCGCAGCTGCCAAACGGTTACGAATTTGTACGATTTTCTCCGAAGTTTCGTACACCAGTTCCGGACCAGTGAGCTGGCTCTCACCCACTTCGGCCCAACAAAGAGGAGATCGACATTTCCGTCCGTAAAGGGCTTCGAACGGAGCTGCCTTGATACTAGAGTGATAGCTGTTGTTGTAGGAGAACTCCACCAACGGTAGGTGAATCTCCCAACTTTTGCCAAAATCTATAACACACACCCGAAGCATGTCTTCAAAGGTTTGAATCGTCCGCTCACTCTGTCCATCAGTTTGCGGATGATAAGTCGTACTCATATCCAACTGAGTACCCAACGCCTTGTGCAGAGCCTTCCAGAAATGCGAAGCAAAACAAGAATCACAATCAGAGATAATAGAAACAGGCACCCCGTGCCGAGCAACCACCTCCTTAAGGTAGAGTCGAGCTAACCGCTCGAGCCCATCAGTTTCCTTAATAGGTATGAAACGCGCCGATTTTGTTAACCTGTCGACAATCACCCAAATCATATCATAACCACTTGGTGACTTTGGTAGCTTGGTGACAAAATCCATCGTGATTCGTTCCCACTTCCATTCTGGAACCTCTGGTTGTTGCAGGAGACCAGACGACTTCTGATACTCCACCTTGACTTTAGCACAAGTCAAGCATTTGCTCACGTATGAATCTATATTAGCCTTCATGTTTGGCCACCCATAAAGTATCTTCAAATCCTGATACATCTTATCGGATCCAGGGTGAATAAAATACCGGGATTTGTGAGCTTCATCCAAGACAAGCTCACGTAATCCCCCGAACAAGGGAACCCAAGCACGTCCTGCGAAATAGTGCAAGCCATCGGACCTGAGCTGAAGATGCTTGTCAGCACTGTGCATAGTTTCAGCTTTAAGGTTTTCCTCCTTCAAAGCTTCTGATTGTGCAGAACGGATTTGGTCAGGCAATGAGGAATGAATGGTGAGCTGTAAGGCTCGAACACAACGAGGTTTCACAGACTCCTTCCTGCTCAAGGCGTCCGCCACAACGTTCGCCTTGCCAGGATGATACTTGATAGCACAGTCATAATCGTTCAGGAGTTCAACCCAGCGACGCTGCCGCATGTTTAACTCCTTCTGGTCAAAAATATGTTGAAGACTCTTGTGATCGGTGTATACTTCACATTTGGTACCGTACAAGTAATGTCTCCAGATTTTCAACGCAAAAACCACCGCACCCAATTCCAAGTCATGAGTAGTGTAGTTCTTCTCATGAACCTTGAGTTGACGAGAAGCATAGGCAATAACCTTCCCGCGTTGCATTAACACAGAACCGAGACCACGAATAGAAGCGTCACAGTACACAACAAAATCATCCGTACCCTCAGGTAAAGACATAATAGGTGCAGAACAAAGTTTAAGATTTAGCATCTGGAATGCCGATTCTCGTGGTTCACCCTAGTCGAACTTTCGGTCTTTCTGGGTAAGAGTGGTGAGGGGTTGAGCGATCTTCGAAAATCCCTTAATGAAACGACGATAGTAACCCGCAAGACCTAGGAATTGCCGCACCTCAAATGGCGTCTTTGGTGCTTCCCAGTCTTTAATAGCTTCGATCTTAGCTGGATCGACATGAATTCCCAGTTCATTAACCACATGCCCTAGGAATTGAACTTCACGTAACCAGAAATCACACTTTGAGAACTTAGCATACAACCGCTCTCGTCTCAAAAGTTCTAAGACCAACCGCAAGTGTTCCTCATGATCTGTCTTGTTCTTAGAATAAACCAGAATATCGTCAATAAACACGATGATGAATTTATCGAGGTAAGGCTTGCAAACACGGTTCATCAAATCCATGAACACCGCCGGTGCGTTAGTGAGACCAAAAGGCATGACCAAGAACTCAAAATGGCCATAACGAGTGCGAAAAGCAGTCTTTGGAACGTCGGCTTCCAGAACGCGCAACTGGTGATAACCAGACCGCAAATCAATCTTCGAGTAGTAACTAGAGCCCTGGAGCTGGTCAAGGAGATCATCAATGCGAGGGAGAGGGTAACGATTCTTGATGGTCACTTTGTTCAGCTCACGATAATCGATACACATGCGAAGACTTCCGTCCTTCTTCTTCACAAACAGAATAGGAGCTCCCCACGGGGAAGAACTCGGTTGGATGAAACCCTTTTCCAAAAGTTCCTGTAACTGGCTAGACAACTCTTGCATCTCAGGAGGTGCAAGAGGATACGGAGCTCGGGCAATAGGAGCTGCACCCGGAGTAAGATCAATGCCAAACTCAACCTGACGATGGGGAGGGAGACCAGGTAAATCATCAGGAAACACATTGGGAAAATCACGAATCACCGAATATCCTCGATCTTCTTCTCATCGTCAGTCGAAACAGAAACAAGTGCCAGAATGGCTGAATAACCCTTTCGAAGATACTTAAGGGCTTTCATGCTAGAAATGATACTCAGCGGAGCACTGCTCTTCTCGCCATGAACCGAAAGAGTCTCTCCATCAGGGAGGGGAATCCAAATAACCTTATCGAAACAAACGATCTCCGCACGATACAACGATAACTAATCCATGCCCACGACGACATCGAAACTACCCAGGGATACCGGCATAAGGTCAATGGGGAATGACAAACCCGGCAGTTCCAAGTGACATTCTCTAAGAGTGTGTGTCGCTTCGATTTTCTTACCATCAGCCAATTCTATTAAGTACTTAGCCTCTAAAGGTGTGGTACTATATCTAGCAATCGACTAATGTCCACAGATATAAAACTCTTATCGGCACCAGAATCAAACAAGACAGAAACATAGCGATTATTAAGAAGGAACGTACCGGTAACTATGTCTGGATCCTGCCTAGCCTCTGCAGATTCAATGACGAAAGCACGCGTAGTCCTGCCGCCGCCTCCGTTGTTCCTGTTACCATTCCCGCCCCTCCCATTATCGCCCTGCTTCAGTTTGGGACAATCACGCTTGAAATGTCCCGTGTCACCACAGTTATAACACCCCTGCTTCCCTGGAGTCCCCTGAGCAGCAGGAGCAGGAGTAGCAGAGGAGCTTGGGTCGAGGCAAGTGATGCCCTGCAATCCTTAGCAAGATGCCCAAACTGATGGCACTGATGACAGGGAGACCGATCGCAACTCTCAGTGTGGTGATAACCACACTTGTTGCACTTGGGATGCTTCCCAATATACCCACCCGACTTCTGCCCCGAAGAAGACCCAGACGAATCAAACTTCTTCGCCGGCTGAGATGGCGCTAGCACGACACTCTTTCCCACATTATCCCACTTCCTCTTGTTCCCCTCAGAGCCCTTCACAGTAGTACCCTTAGGAGGCAAAATGCCTTCTGCCACCTTCAGGTTAGTCATTCCATGAGCCGATCGAACAACTTCAGCAAGTGTGGGAAGATTCCCAGCAGCCACTAACCCTGCAATCTCCGGCACTAACCCAGAAACGTAGTGCTCAATCATCCTATACTCGGGTGTGTGCAAATCAGGACACAACACCGCTAGCTCGTTCCTCCTCACAGTGTACTCCTCGATCTCGGACCCAACCATCTTGTAACTCCAGACCTCATGCTCCAACCTCTGTACTTCCTCTCTTGGACAGTACTCACTACTCAAAAGATGCACAAAATCCGCCCAAGGCATAGCAATAGCCTCCCCAAAACCCATGTTCTGGGCAGTGGCATTCCACCATGACAATGCAGGCCCCTCAAATGTCGCAGTGGCATACTTAACCCGGTCCCCAGTTGTAACACCCCAACCGATGGCGGAAACATCGAGGTGTCACATAGTGAAGATTGTTCAATAGCTCATGGTACTAAATGGAAGTTGTATATTACTAAACAATTTACAATTTGTCATACAATTACATAAACTTGATTTACATCAACTAGGTCCAAAGCTCCTATGTGATCCAAGACTTGTACAACTTTCAATAGCAAATAAACCTGAAACATGTTAAGTTGGAAATATGGGGGGGTCAACTATAAATAATTGGTGAGAATACATAGGTTTTGCATATAGTGATAACAATATGTTGTATAGCAATCATAGTTGAAGTATAATAATGAGTAATGATAGAATATGAGTCCGACATGTAACAATGCGTCTTTTGTACAATCAAACCTTGTGTCGACTGAGACCTAACTCGCAAGTTAGTAAAAGTGTAACTATTTTCGATTATCCCTGAATTTATGTGGGGGGATGGGTTTGTCAGACCTATAGCGCTATAATCTAAACAGGCGGCTTGATCAATGTTAATGATTGTACTGTGTCTTTTTGTTACAGTCCAATGATAGAATGAGTAAATGATAGTGTAATTGAGTCACAAGTTTCAACAACGTAAGAATGAGTAAATGATAGTATATAAAATGTTTAAACATGTTTCATCCCAAAATGTAAAACAGAAAAAGGGCTATGTAAACTCACCTTAACAATAGTATTGAATACTTCGTAACAGTCTAGATGTGCCTCAAATATTTCCAAGTATCACCCTATGTTTTAGACAATAAAATAAGTGTTGGAAAAACTTAAAAGTCTAAGTTTCCTATTCTATATGTATTCTAGGGTTCCTAATTTGGGGATTGATGATCGTTTAATAGTTAATTTAAAATAATAGTTAAGTAAAGAATTTGTGAGCGTTGGATTTTATCTAAAACAGGATTATACGATCATACAAGTCACAAATCTAGGTGCGGAAACCCTAGATCTGAACAAATTGATAAAACACAAATCACGACACAATCAAGATCATTTTCAATATTATTTTCATAGATTAACTTTCAATCAATAAGCATTTACAACTGTTTATGTTAATCTAGAATCACACAGATAATCTCTCAAAAACACTCCTAAACCTGATCTGAACCTGGACACAAATGACAACTCTCTTACATAATCAAAAACTCAAAATCTATATATAGGCACTGCACATTCGCCCCTTACAGATGGTCGAATGTGAGTATTTTCCACATTCGCCCACTGCAAGTGGTCGAATGTGTTCTTCAGAGCTAGTCCATTCTTCCTTCGTCCAGTTCATTTCTACCTTCGCCCCTTTCTGATTACCTTCGCCCATCCATATCTACATTCGCCCATATTGAAACACCTTCGGCCATCTACTAACATATGTTAATTATAGTATATCCAATCCTTAGTCGCAAAATGCATCAACAAACTCCCCCTCGACTATTGATTGGATAGTTTTCTCTGATAGTCCATCGTCTTGTTCATCAGCTTTATTCTGAGCTGCTTCTTCTGCTCAGAAGTCATTGGCGGCTCGAATGTTTTCTTCACAGGCTTTGACACATTAGCAATCTTCACAGTCTTGCCAAGTTTACCCTCCAAGTTGCTTCCTGCATTTATATCGTATGCAAAACAAACTCCCACAACTTGAGTATACTTTCTCGCTTGAGCAAAGTCGTTGGGTTCATAGTAGATCGGATTAAAGAACAACATGATGATGTCTTCGAAAGTGCAATTGATCAGCCACATAGGATCAAATACATGAACATGCTTGTATTTATCCTTTCCATCCCTCAATACAATCACTGCTTCTGCCTTTCTCCAATCGTAATACCAAAAGATAAAATCAGCACTGAAATGCTGTGGCATTGGCATCAACGGTATCTTCCTCATCACATTAGGTGCTTTATAGATTAAAGTAACACGCTTCATATTGGTTTGTGGATCAATATCCCTATGCTCTTTTCTACGGGGATATTGAGGCATGAACCTGTTCCATCGTGTACGACTTTCCCAAACCAATTTGTCTGCGCACCAACCGACATGCGATCCATTTACCTCGGAACCTGACATTGGGAATCTGCATAAGTCTCTCACCGCCCAGTACGGTAGAGTAAGCAAATCACAGAATCTGTTGAAATACAGAATTCCGGTTTCCCATTTCGCTGCAATACACTTCAGTCTGCCTAGATAAGTCCACCCAAGAGCTCTGCCTTTGAACTTGGCATTATGAAATCGATAAAAGTTACCTTGAGCTTCAGGTTTAGGTCGGTTCTCATCCATTTCCTTCAACTTCTTCATGTAATTCTTCAACTCATCAGACTGGTTAGAAGAATCTTTCTTTTCAGTTCCAAATACCTTCTCAACAAACTCTTCGCTCCTTTTCTTTGCTTTCTGTTTCGCTGACTTATTTGGTATCTCAGTGAAGTCAGGAAATACTTCATTCTCATCTTCTTTTCTGAAATATTGGGGAAACTCTTCATGAGTAATATCTTCTACTTCAACTTCATTGTTTTCTGGAGTATGCACATCATCTGAATGACTTCCCATATCCTTTTCAGGAATATCAGGAATCGATTCATCCATCATAAACTCCTCAAACGTCTTTCCTACCCTCTGTGCGAGACCATCTAAAATTTCTTTCGCCACAGATGCAGGTAGTTCCCCTTCTTCAAGATCTGGATCTTCATATTCCAGCTCATATCTCAAATCATCAGTTTGGAATATTTCAGCGAAGCATCCTGTGAACTCAATGGTCCACTCCCTCTTTTCCAACATATTCTTGTATATCTGTTTAGCATCATCAGACAGTGATCTCACCTTCTCATTCCAGAAAATACTTTCATCCGAATCTACATTCCCACCTTTCTTCTTGGAACTCGATTCTCCAGTATCTTTCTTCTTCTGTGATGTTCTTTTCTCATAACTATACTTAGAAGTATCATCTCCTCCATCATGATCACTTCCACTACTAAACTCATCACCTTTCTTTTTCCCCGTACCTTCAGCATTATCATCATCATCATTGTTGTCATCATCATCATTGTTGTCATCATCATCATCATTGTCATCATCACTTTTATCCGATCCATCATCATCATTATCATCATCATCTTCTTTCTCAGAATCAGATTCCTCATAATCTACTTTCTGTTCATCATCTTCTTCATCTTCTTCACCCTCTTTCAACTGGGGTGCTCTGTTATAAAGCTCGTCAATCAAACTACTAAGGCGTTTGTTTTCCTTCTTAAGTTCTTTGTTGTCAGCCTTAATCAGTTTGATCTTGTTCTTGTTTCTATCACATCTTCTTTCAAGCTTCTCATTCTTTGCTTCTAACATTTGAATCTTTTCATTAATCTCATCCTGATTCGATTTTGAAGCAACCACAATCTGGAGCATCTTCTCCTCATTCTGCTTGAACTTAGTAATCTCAGCTTGTTGAGCAACCAACATCTTCATCATGTCCTCCATCTTCTTATTAACCTGTTTCATAACATCGTCATCAACAGTCATTTTCTTTGACTTTGATCTGGAGGGCTCAACTTCAACAGCTTTCTCCTTTTGAGGCTTTCTAAACATATCGAGCACTTTATCCATATCGATATTGAACTGATCGATTGGTAAAGTCTCTGCCTCTTTCCCTTTCTTCTGCTTCTTGGCAACTGGTGAAGATAACTTGGATGGTGTTCCAGCATCAGGTAATCTCTTTCCCTTCAACAACTGAGCCAACTCTTTTTCTCTCAGTTCTTTCACACTTGACTTCTTTGCCATAGTCTTTTGTTTCTTTGTCTTCTTAGGCAAATTCACAACTACAGTTTCTCCAACACTCAATTCAGCTAGGTCAACACCTAAACCTTCATCTTCAACCGATTTCTTTCTCCTCTCAGACTCTTCTATCGACTGATTCAAGGATTCAGACTCACCAACCATAGTGGCCTTACGTTTGGTGGTCCTCACGTTCTCGTCATCAGAATCCCACTGTTCATCAACTTCAGTCTCTTCTGAATCTACAGACTCTTCATCCACCAAACCCGATCCTTTCTTTGCCGTCGATTTCTTTCTAGCAGCCTGTTGCTTTGTGCTTCCCTGATCAATAGCCTTTCCCTTGCCCTTCCCTTTGGCTCCAGGATTGACTACTTGACGCTTCCGCTTAGTGCTTGAATCAACATACACTAAGGGATCATCATTGTCTGAGTCACTATCATCATGTCTTCCTTTGTTCTTGCCAGGATCAATGTAATCCGGACGAGCCAAAGCGCCAAACAATCTCCTGTTAGGTGGCTTCTCATTATCTGCCACTCCTTTATAACCTTTCATCCTCATCAAGGTTCTAATATTCATGTGATCTTGACCTAGGATCATAGTTGGATCCTTTTTCAACATTGGATACTTGTAATCAAAGATCATCATTAGAAACCTTGGATACAACATGAACTTCTTAAACTTTATACCCTTCAGCATCTCCAGCATGTGGTCAAGAATCATCCCAGAAACATTAAATGGTTTGTTTAGTGTTAACGCAACCATTAAAGAACTCAAACTCTTTCTCATCACGTCATAACCACCACTAACACATCCAAAGACATGAATCAGAACATGTGCAAAGTACTTGTACTGCACTCCCAACTTCCCTTTATACATAGATCCGTCAGTGATTGGACCTTTGTATTTCATTCTTAAGAAGCACGCCTTCTGTTCAGTCCACGACAATTCCCTGGGATCTTCTCTATCTTCGAACTTAATCTGTAAAGCTTCCCGAATGTCGGCTTCAGTCAAGAACATATCTATCTCCTGAATCTTGCTCTTGATGATCGTCTGATTCTCCCAGTAATCATACTTTGCATTCTGGTAAAAGTCTTCAATTATGTCTTTGTAAATGATGGTTGGTGTGGCTAGAGCATGTACAATCCTGCTCCTCTTCAGAAATTCAATAATCCCTGTAAACTCCGTGTTCTTCTCAACGTCTCCTAGATACGCGCAACAGTTGTGCGATCGTTCGAAAGGCCAACTGCTCGGAGTAGATGTTTCAGCTACGGGACTGGATCTTGAACTGTGATCTCTGCTGGAGTCTCAACATTCACTGCTGGTGATTCAATATTCTCGGGTTGTTCAGCCATCTGCACATGAAAATCAATAAAACGCGTCAAAATACAAAAACGACAAAAATATAAAAATTTTGGTCAAAGACATCTGCACATTCGCCCATTTTGAAACTGGCCTAATGTGGGAATAACTGGTCGAATGTGAACATATATGGACGAATATGAAAAAGTTTCTGATTAAAATCCCATTCGTCCGATTTGAAAGTACATTCGCCCATCCAACTTCACTTTCGCCCGTTTTTAAAACACCCGAATGTGAAAAATTTATCCCCAAAATTTAAAATTTTGCCATTTTTAGATTTAACCTGCAATTTTGATCCTAAAACGTACTAACATGTCCGACCAACATTCGTCTATTACCAATTTTATCAATTAATCATTTTACATAGGTTTTCAAGTGGAATTAGGGTTCTATGTGTTCAATCGATCAAAACTATCATCTAAACATGTTTTAATCCTAATTCCTTCAATAATCTCCCCCTAAAACCTATGTTAAATGATCGGCTAACAATAACAATCATCAACAATCATTAAAAGCCCCTAGAACAGAAACCCTAGGTCCCGTTCGTTAATCAAGCCATTCTGATCTGTTTTCATGTCCAATACCTGTAAAATTAGGGTTAAAATGATGAGCAATGATCAGGGAACAAATCAAGGGAACTTAAAATGCACGAGCAACAAGGTCTGGTATGACAGAGATTTTGAAAAAGTTTTTGAATGAGAGGTTCGAAGGTGAAAGGTTTATTTATAGATGTCCACGTTCGCCCGTATGAAGTGGACGAATGTGGGTTAAATCCACATTCGCCCCAATTTAATGACACGAATGTAGAAGCAGGCCACCTTCGCCCCTTTTTAAGACCCGAAGGTGAAACCTTACACCCGAAAGTGGAATTTTCACCCGGAAGTGTAAATATCCACCTTCGCCCAAAACAAACACGGCCGAAAGAGATGATTTTTCCACATTCGACCCAATTAAGGGGCGAATGTGAAATGGAAAAATCTGAAAATTTCGCCAAATCACGAATTCGAATCCCGTTCAACATTTTTCAATCCGTTAAACTTTCAAAACTCAAATTTTCACATTTTGAATGTCACAAAGTCCAGATGGTGTTATCAAATCTCAGAAATTGACCATCAAGCATCCCCGGATATCAAAAATAAAACAGAAATGCAAATCTTTTGGATTTTCTGAAATTTTGATTAAAACACACCTAAAATCTTTTTGGATTTTGTAAATTTTTGACAATAAAAGTAAAATGCGATAAAGTAAAATGCATCAAAGTAAATGAAAACAGTAAACATTTTGTGATTTCCGGTAAGAGGATCATATCAGTTTTCTGAGAAATCTGAACACAGCGTTGATCTATTTTATTTTTATCATTAGAAACAATATGTGACACGGCAATTGCTGATATTGTTGTCCACATAAGCTCACATGCAGAAAATTACGCAATGCTTTAAAATGATACGAATTAGATGTATTAGACTAACACATTGTGGTTCCCACACACACGACATACTCCCGTATCAAGAAGTAATTTGCACAAAGACTCATTGTAAAGCGTGATTATGCTTTCGTCGTCTGTAATTGTACAAGATATAATGCATAGAGGTATACAGGTCAGCAAATTAATGCAGCAAAGTAACATATGCACCATACCAGGTTGAGGACTGATATTAATCATGATTTGCATCAATGATCAATACGATATTATAGATAATCTTTGATCATCATATAACATGGAAAGTTCCTCAATTCGGTAACTTTAGGTTTTGGCATAAAGCTCTTTTATAAAGACACCCTGTCTGATCTAGGTCCGTAATGACTTACAGCAGAAGATCAGAAAGGCTATCCCCAGACAACTAATAACATAACGACCCT
Source organism: Ambrosia x helenae (assembly GCA_030844895.1). Lineage (NCBI taxonomy): Eukaryota > Viridiplantae > Streptophyta > Magnoliopsida > Asterales > Asteraceae > Ambrosia > Ambrosia x helenae. The sequence goes on from CM061231.1 coordinate 126,983,094, forward strand.
AAACCTCCGAGTTTTGTACAAACACCCTATCAAACGAAATTACGGTACTAAGACCATATGCCCATGAGGTGTTCATCCACAAACGCGTAGTTTGTTATGTTTGTATCACTAATGCACGCAATATATAGTCTACGAAGCCTATCAGCATATCACACGTAATCAACATACGTCGCATTAAACTATTCAATTCTTTAGCCTGTGTCAGATCCCCACTGATGTATTATCATTTCCTCTTTTTATCCAGGAAATCATTTTGGGTTTTTCTAATTTTTAGGTATTTTGAAAATTTTTCAATGTTTTTGGTTTTTCTGATAAAATGACTCCCCCTAAAATAAAGAACATATTTTTGGGTTTTTAATTTTTCTGAAAAACAAAACAAAAATTTGAAAGAAACAATCCACTTGAAAGCATCAACTTCTTTGAGGATTAAACAACCCCCTCGAAAGCATCAACTTCTTTGAGGATTATGATAGTAAAGAGAAATTCCCAATTAGCAAAGAGAAATTTAAAAGCTAAAAACTAAAAAACTAAAAATGATAAACCGAGGAGCCGATTAGTCCTGTTTTTCCTTTATATTGTTTACTTTCAAAAGATATTCAAAGCGGGATCTGTCAAAAGCTTTTGTAAACAAATCTGCACGTTGGTAGTCAGTATGGATTTTGACCATGTCAATCAACTCCTTAGCATAACAATCACGGATAAAATGATATTTAATCCGGATATGTTTAGCTTTAGAATGATTTTCAGTATTTTTAGTTAATGCAATTGCGGATTCGTTGTCACAGTGTATAGGGGTTTTAAGAAACTGCAAACCGTAATCGACCATCTGTTGTTGGATCCAGAGCACTTGCGAACAGCAACTCGAGGCTGAAATGTACTCGGCTTCACATGTAGACAGTGCGACGGAAGTCTGTTTCTTGCATTGCCAGGTAATTAACCTGCTCCCTAAAAACTGGCAACCGGCTGTTGTTGATTTGCTGTCTTTGTCACAGCCGCCCCAATCTGCATCACTAAAAGCAATAAAATCAAAATCATCATCATTAGGGTACCAAAGTCCTTTTGATGGACAACCCTTCAGATATCGAAGGATACGCTTGACCGCCGTCAGATGACTTTGTTTCGGCTTCGATTGATAGCGAGCACAGAGACACGTTGCATACATAATATCTGGTCGAGACGCTGTCAAATACATCAGAGATCCGATGATTGCTCTGTATGTAAATGGGTCTGTCAGCTCCCCTTTAGCGTCGACTCCAATCCCGTGATTGGGTTGAATCGGGGTATCCATCGGCTTAGAGTCCTCCATCTGGAATCGGCTCAAGATGTCGGCTACATATTTCGTCTGGTGAATGAAGATCCCGTCGGGTCTTTGATCCACCTGTAAGCCGAGGAAAAACTGCATTTCTCCCATAGCGCTCATTTCGAACTTCTCCTGCATAACAGTTTCAAATTCCCTGCACAAGAGTTCGTTAGTTGAACCAAATATAATATCATCAACGTAAATCTGTACTAGAAGCAAGTCATCTCCCGTCTTCTTTGTAAAGAGGGTGCAATCGACGAGGCCACGCTTGAATCCTTTGGAGATGAGGTATGTACTTAGCTCCTCGTACCACTGTCTTGGAGCCTGGTGCAAACCATATAAAGCTTTGTTCAGCACGTAGACCTTGTCCCGGTGGATTGGGTCCTCAAAGCCTGGTGGCTGCCCGACATAAACCTCCTCCTTGACTTTACCGTACAAAAATGCGCTCTTGACGTCCATTTGATAGACTTTGAATTTCTTATACGAAGCAAACGCTAGGAACATCCGAATAGCTTCCATTGGTGCTACTGGTGCATAGATTTCGTTGTAATCAATTCCTTCAATCTGATGGAAACCCTGCACAACCAATCTGGCTTTGTTCCTTACAATAACTCCACGATCATCCTTTTTGCACTTAAACACCCACTTAGTGCCAATCTTCTTTCTTCCTGGCGGCAAATCTGTGAGCGTCCAGACTCCCAATTTCTGGAATTGCAATAACTCCTCCTGCATTGCCTCAACCCAGGCATCTTCTTGCAAAGCGTCTTTGTATGTCCTTGGCTCTACCTGCGACACATAACATGCAAACGACCAATCATTTTGGCTACCAGATTTCTGAATTTTGGCATACAATGCTAAAGCACCAAAACTCTCTGGCGAATTCACGCTTTTAAGCTGCCCTCTGGTCATCACTCCACTACCAGGATCACCGATTACTTGCTCCAGCGGATGAATACGATGAATCCGAGATTCCGGATTAACAGGTACAATCACTCCCGTCTGAGCAGTCAAATTCTCTACAGCATCCTGATCATTACCCGTGTTAGATGATGAAGCAACATCTGGATTTGGAGTTGGGTTCACAGTTTGCTCTTCTAAGTCTTCTGCATTTTCAAGAACAGCTTCTTCAAATTGTTCATCTTCAGATTCTGAAGTGTCTAATGAAGTTGAAGCTTCTTGAAATAACTCTTCTTCTTGTGTAGGAACACTGGTATCACTAGAAGCTGGTGGGGGGTTTACGGTGATTGGACGCATCAATGGTGAAGTTGCCGCGTTTTCACACTCGTAAAGTAATCTAATCACAGCTTCTTCAACCAGGCTATCTAGGTTGAATGATTCAAAGAAATCTTTGTAATCAAACATCCAATCAGGGCCCGTGCCTTGCAAATTTTGTGTGTATCGTTGAACTTCCACGTTTGCCCAATCCTCCACTTGACGAGTTCGCTTGTTGAATACCCGTTTGAGCGGGGTTGCATATCCAACAAAATATCCCTCTTCAGCTTTAGGACTAAACTTCTCGCTTGGATTCAACATCGTACATGGCGCCCCAAATGGTTCTAGATACTCTAAATTGGGCTTTCGTCGGTGTAACAGCTCATAAGATGTTTTTCCAAACTTCTTCACTGTCAAAACCCGATTTAATGTATAGTTTGCTGCATAAATCGCCTCATTCCAGAACATTACTGGAAGATTTGAGTCAGCGAGCATTGTTCTTGCAGCCTCAATCAGAGTCCTATTCTTTCTTTCAGCAACACCGTTCTGTTGCGGGGTATACGGAGCTGAATATTCATGATGTATCCCTTTGCTTTCACAAAGTTCATCCATCTTTGCATTTTTAAACTCCGTCCCGTTGTCACTCCTGATCCTTTTGATCTTCAAATTGTAGATATTCTCCAGTCGAGTGAACAGAACTTGTAAGTTGGTAAAAGTGTCGCTTTTGTTCTTCAAACACATCACCCATGAAAATCGTGAATAGTCATCAGTGACGACTAAACAATAAAGCTCTCCAAGATGACTTTTGCGCTTGACCGGTCCAAAAAGGTCCATGTGCAATCGCTCAAGCGGCATCTCAACAGAGTTAACTTTCTTCACTTTATGGGATTGTCTGTGTTGTTTTCCTTTCATGCAGCTCACACACTTGTCGTTTAGATGGAAATGTTTCACGTTAACTCCATCGACAAGTCCATTTCTCACTAACTGATTCATTTTCCTCAGATGAATGTGCCCCATCCTGCGGTGCCACATTATTGATTCTTTTTCGGTCGCCTTGGAAAGAAAGCATGTTATCTGTCCCTGTGGTGTCATTGCCTTGGACATATCAAGAATGTAAAGATTGTTGACTCGAGGTGCCATCAACATAACCCACTCCTTTGGAATCTTGAAGCCCGGTTTAAGTATATAGCAGGATTTGTCATCAAAATGCACAGAAAATTGTTTGTCGCATATTTGACTGACGCTCAACAGATTATAGTCTATCTGCTTGACATAAGAAATCCGCTCGAAAGTCACAATCCCGTTACTCACGCTTCCTTCCATCGTGATATAACCTCCTTTATTTCCCGCGAACGCAACATATCCTCCATTTATATTCTTCACATCAAACAACAATGCCAAATCCCCCGTCATGTGGCCTGAAGCTCCACTATCAACAATCCAGAGACTGCTAATAGGGCCAACTGAAGCTCCCTGCACACAAAAAGTAAACATTTAGTTCTTTCGGGGGACCCAAGCCTGAGTCTTGGGCCTTTGAACTTTGGCTTTCAAAGAAACATCCTCAACAACTTTTTCAACAACTTTTTGTTTTGAATCAATCGTTTTCTGATTTTTCAAAACAGATTCATTTTTATCACTCACCTTTGAAGTAGAAGCTCCTGGAGAACCATTAGGTGTCCAAGATTGTTCAGACCTTTTGAGAATACGAATTTGAGATTTTGGTTTCTCAATAGGTTTCTGAACATTGTTACTAAAAGTAACTTTCTTAGCAACCTTATCTGAATTAACAGACTTAGGTCCAACATTTGACTTGACAATTGGTTTTTGTGGAACCTTTTGTCTAGCAGCTGTTGTGTTCACCACTGGTTTTCTCCAAGATTGTTCCATTGCAATCCGATTCCTTTGATCATAATGAAATGGACGGTTGTTCCTCATTTGAAAATTGTTTTGATTATGAAAATGTTGTTGTTGAGGAACAGTCCGTCTATGCGGTGGGACATAATGATCAATCGGCTTTTTCATGGAGTTCTTAACCTCAACTTCATGTCTCTTGTGCCTTACATATGGACACTGAGCAAGTAAATGCCCGCGTTCTCCACATTTAAAGCATTTTCTATATTCCTCAAACACATAATGAGCATTTGGTGAAGCAAATGATTTAACAGGAAATTGATCATTATATTGTTGATTTCTTAAACTCTCAGGAAGTGGTCCTTTCGAGTAAGAAGGTTCATGAAAACCATTTGCTTTATCATCTGGTCGAATGAACTCAGTGACATGAATTTTTGGCTCTTGAGGAACTTCTGAAAACAGTTTCTTTAAGATTTCTGGTGGAATTTCATTGGTTCTTTCATGTTTTGGAAACCATATTGTGCTTTCTTGCCAGATTTTATCAAGTTTAGAATAGTTAACATTTTTAATCAGAAATTCCTCATCAGCAATGATTTTATCGGATCCTTCCATCCGATAAAACACCTTTACAGGTTTGTCACTTGGTTCATTCAGCTCATTCTTTTTGACCTCATTCTTAACAACATTAGTTTTCTTAACATCAACCTTTTCAGACTTTTTATCATGAATAGCCTTTGCCATTGGATGAACATGATCAGATGGTGACACTGGTTCAGTAGTAATAATGTGATTTTCTTTTGGAATCTCACATTCATTAACAGATTTATCACTACCAGTATCATCATTTTCTGAGTCTGAACTATCACTCTCAGCATAAACACCCTCATTGTTCAAGCCCAAAATCGGTCTCACATCGGAATATGGATCACCAATACTCGAGGTATTAGATTCCATATCTGATGATGAGTCTGATTTCACCGAACTCTCCGGTATAACTTGATGATAGTTATGGTTCTCAAAAAGAACCGGAGATGGTACAGACTTGTAGTTGGTGGTGTTATCATCAATGATATGATCCACAACATAAGCAACATTCTTATAACTTTCCAGTTTCTTGTTAACCTTTTCAGCAAAGCATTTAATGGTGGCCATTTCCAACTTGGTGTTTTCAATTTCATTGATATAGTTATTTATGGCCAATTGTTTCAATGACAAAGTATTTTTCAAGTCAGAAATGTCCTTTTTATAGCCATCCAATACTTTGTTAAAAGCATTTAACTCTTTGCGAGTAGATTGACAGTTTTGAATAGCACTATCACGTGAAATTCGGAGTTGTTTATTCTCCTCTGTCAATCTATCACAAGTTCCACAGTATTTATCACTCATAACATCAGTGCTAGATTCAGAACTTACAGGTTTTGGCGGTTCGGTCATGGCCATCAAAGCAAAATGAGCTTCCTTTCCAGTGAAAAACTTGGAATAGTCGATCTTGGTGAAAGCATCATCAGCTATGCACGACTTCCTCGTCATCAAAAAGTCAGCTTCTGCCAGCAACTGGTCAATATCATCATCCAAAGAATCAACACTTCCCTCTGTGTCTGATTCGCTCTCAGAGTCTGAATAAACTGATTTACACTCTTCGGGAACATCAGAAACTGAATCAATCACCATCCCAGAACTCTTCTCCTCAGCCTTAACCTCAACAGGTTCATTCTCCACTTCCATCTCTGTCTCAGAATCATCACTTTCACTCTCCTCAGTTTCTTTCTTCTCATCAACTGCCACCGATTCTTCCATATCAACCTGATAGGCAACACATGCCACATTCCCACCAGTAGTCACTTCTTCAACTCCTATTTGCATGCCCGACCAGTCAAACCTCTCATCCTGCTGAGTTACCAAAGCTTGGTTCTGACTCGCATTCTGTTGAGTCTCAGTAGGTGTAGTGATAGGTACAACTGTTCGGTTTGGGTGATTAGGAGATTGGTTTTGAATCTGGTTTTGAGTGTTTGGTTGTCTGTTTTGGTTGTTAAAGTTTCGGTTTTGGTAGTTGTTGTTATTTTGGTAAGAAACTTGGTTTTGTTGACGGTTCTGGTAATTTGCATTGAAAGGATTTCGGTTACCTTGTTTAGGTGGCTGGGTGCATTCCCTTTTGAAGTGTCCTTTTTCTCCACAGTTGAAACACGTAACCTTCTCCTTATTGAAACCATAGGTTGTGTTGGGAGAAGTTGCCAAATCAGTCCTTCCAGTTTTCTCTATGAACTCTGTTGCTCTTCTCATTATACTCGCAAAAGCCCATTGAATGTCAATGAGTTCCATCTCTTCTTTATCAATCTGTGCGTAGTCTTCGTTGGTCAAGTTGTTGTTCCCAATCTGACTAGCAACCAATCCATTATAGGATGAAACCATTGCTGAGACTAATGCAATGTGTTGCTGAGCAACCTCCACAGTCACATTTCCCAAGTTGGATGTATCCAAAACCACTGGTTGTTTATGTTGAGTAACTTGGTTTGCTGGTTGTTGTGTTTGGTTAGCGGTGTAAAAACTAGCTTGTTGCATTGGAGAGATTGGAGAAATATAGGAACTATATTGTGGTGGTGTGTATGATGGTTGTGAGTAGGAATTGTATTGTGGTGGTGTATAGTTGGTGGTTGGTTTTGATGAATCCATGACATTGGAAATACATGCTACATGTGGTGCAACGCTTCCAGAGCTCGAGTTTCCAGCTGAAACTGAAGTGCCTCCAAAATACAGACTTGGATTCTGAGGAATCTGTGACCTCCTAGCTTTCCTCCTGTCCTCCAACTCTTTGTTCTCTAGCTTTTCAATAAACTCTGAAATGGTCCAAAATTGATAAGCATCCTTCTCTCTAAGTACCTCCACATGCTGATCCCACTGTGGTGGTAAAGCATCTGCAAACTTATCCACCTGCTTAGTCATTGGAATCTGTACACCATAGCTAGACAATTCAGACAATAAATGCATATATCTCGGGGTTAGTTCTTTCAAAGTTTCATTATTAATAAAAGAAAAATTATCAAACTCTTTACTAATTCCTCCATTCTCAGACTCCTGGTCTTCTCGTTACCATCATGCTTCCTCTTCAGCTTATCCCAAAGCTGCTTTGACGTAGTACATGTTCCAAACTGATGCAACAGGTCACTTGTGATCGCCTGTGTCAGTTGAGAAAACGCCTTCTTCTCCACCACGTATTTCTTCTTTTCATCCTCAGTCAAACTCTCCAGAGGAATCAACTCACCGGTATTCTCCAGAATCGGTGCTGTGTATCCTTTCACAATCATGCTCCATGCCTCAGCTCCTTCAACTCCCATGCCTTCCAGATGGATCTTGAACATGGTGTGCCACTGGTTATACTCTTGCATATCCATGAGCTTCGGTGGCCGAGTTCCACTACCTGTAGACAAATCCTTAATCAAGGTAGAGATAGCATTAGTGGTTTAAGTATTTACCGCCGCTGCAGCTACTCCCCAGTAATCTGATTGTAGTGCCGGATGTGCTACATTCTGAGGCATCGTGCTCGTTGTTGTCATGTAGTTAAGTGGTTGTGAGGACTGCGTGTTCGTCTTTTGCGCTGCCACTGTCCATGGGTCCATTGTCTGCTGTTGTTGTTGTGTTGTCGCCGATCCCTGAGTAGTCTGAAAACGCCACATGATCACAATCTGAAAATCTCAACACTTAGAAAAATTTTCAGCAAAAATCCTTAGGTTCGCCCTAAATTCAGTAGGTTCGCCCAAATATTTTCACTTTCGTCCAAACTGTCACACTCTCGTCCCTTCTTGTTTCACTTTCGTCCAAATAGTAACACCCGAATGTGAAAATGACCAGAATGTAAATCACACAAACACACTTTCCACTTTCGCCCGAAATGAAACGGTCGAATGTGGAATTTTCACCCGAATGTGAAAAATTTTAACAAGATTTTCAGGTTCGTCCACTCAAAAACTCAGGTTCGCCCACTTTTATGCACGTTCGACCACAACTCTCAGTCCAGGTTCCAGGTTCGCCCAAAATCAGCAGATCTCATTTTTGAAAAACGGTTATTGTTTGAAAAACGGTTATTTTGATCTCAGATTTTCAAAAGTTCATGGATTTGAATGATCTCAATCAGGTTATGTTTCGGAATTGATTTGGAACAACTTTAAGTCTTGGAAAACTTGAATTCGACCACAAATTCACCTTTAAATCGATCAAAAACTACGTTTTTAAGAGTTTTTGAAAAAACAGATGATTTTATGTCAAAAACATGTCCAAATCAGTTCTGATCTTATCAAATTTGTTGTTGTATGATCCTCTATGCTCTGATACCACTTTGTGAGCGTTGGATTTTATCTAAAACAGGATTATACGATCATACAAGTCACAAATCTAGGTGCGGAAACCCTAGATCTGAACAAATTGATAAAACACAAATCACGACACAATCAAGATCATTTTCAATATCATTTTCATAGATTAACTTTCAATCAATAAGCATTTACAACTGTTTATGTTAATCTAGAATCACACAGATAATCTCTCAAAAACACTCCTAAACCTGATCTGAACCTGGACACAAATGACAACTCTCTTACATAATCAAAAACTCAAAATCTATATATAGGCACTGCACATTCGCCCCTTACAGATGGTCGAATGTGAGTATTTTCCACATTCGCCCACTGCAAGTGGTCGAATGTGTTCTTCAGAGCTAGTCCATTCTTCCTTCGTCCAGTTCATTTCTACCTTCGCCCCTTTCTGATTACCTTCGCCCATCCATATCTACATTCGCCCATATTGAAACACCTTCGGCCATCTACTAACATATGTTAATTATAGTATATCCAATCCTTAGTCGCAAAATGCATCAACAGAATTTAAGAATGTAATTAAATAAAAAGAATTTTTGTGAGATCATGTTCAAGGGTGGTTGTACTAAAATATCATAGCGTGAAAATAATTTTTATAAAATTATTTTCTTAATTAAAGGATGTATAATACATTATAATTTATTAATTCAAAACATGTTAATAATATCTAAAAATATTAAAATTCATAAATTTCAGATTACAAAAGCATATTTTTTTGATCTAGTTTGTTAAAAATAATTTATGTAAAATTTTGGTACAAAAATGATGAAAATTGGATTTATTATGAATTTATTATGGTTTAAAACAAAATAAATTGATTAAAAATAATTAATAAATCTTTTTCTGAAAAAAAAATTAGTTTTATAAAATTTATAAGTTTATAAGTCCAAAATAATTTTTGTGGAATTTTTATAAGTCGTTTTGTTAAATAAAGGATTTTTCTTTATAAGAGAATTATAAAAAAATTGCATTATTCAATATTAGTTAGTGTTTAAGTATAATATAAACTGGGTTCTAAATGTTCTCAAGGTCCAGACCAATTGGTCCGGGCTTGTGATTATAAGGCTAAAGAAACGAGAGGTCATGAGTTAGAATCCGGGTTACAACCGGTTTTCTTATAAATATATAAAACTTGTTTTTTTTTTATTCTAAAAAGACTTGGTGGCTGTGGACTCGAACTAGGGTCCCCAGCGGCTCTGAATTTTAACACATCCAAGGGAACCATTTGGGCTACGAGGCTCAATGGTGTTTGTTTGTATTTCAAAAACCTTTTAAACAATTAACACCTATGTCATCTTCCCCAAATAAATAAAGAACAATACCCTAGAATTGTAATCTGGTTATAAACGTTATTAATTGACCAATTAATCATAGGGTTATTGGTTAACTATAGCCGATTTATATAATGAAACAAAGAATTTGAAACATACCAGACGCCAAACTTCTAAAACTCGGTGTAACACCCCAACCGATGGCGGAAACATCGAGGTGTCACGTAAGAATGAGTATACAGTAGCACATGGTAATCCAAATTTTAATTGAAATAAATATTAAATTGCAAATATCCAAAAATAGAAATACATAAGAGTTTTAAATGTAGAAATCTAATACATCACACAAGAATCAAGCATGCATAGACTCCTTATTGTCTTCATAAATACTCTAATCTTCATGCATCATTATTACCTGTTGAGTTGTAAAAATGCGGGGGGGGGGGGGGGGGGGTCAACTAGAAGTTGGTGAGAATACATAATCCATGTTAAGCATATAGTTTAAGTATAAAAGTCTAGCAATTCGTATGTCTATCGTAAATTTAAGTCTACATGAATAGTATAATATGTTGACATAATCAAACCTCCGACTAGTTTAGGTCCATCCCGTCATCTACGGTTCACCTTAGTAATATGTTGGAACGATAACAATCACCCACGTTACCTATGTAGGAGGTACACGTATCCGGGTGGGGTTGTCAATCCAATAGATCTATTATTGAGTATCGCCGGCTTGGCCATAGCTAATGATTATGTAATGTTGAAACTCGTTGAAACTCGTTGAAACTGTTGTTGTTGTCTAATTCATGAGGCATTAAAGTTTACAACTAGACATGCATGTAGAATTGCTTAAGTATAATGTTGCAAGTATAAAGAATTGCATAAACATGGTTACGTAAACTCACCTTGGTTTAGTATTAGGTATTGAGAAATAGTATAAGTGTAGCCCAATATGTGACACCCCGCATTTTCAGGTTAAATACTTTTACTGAACTCTAGTTAACTTACATGTTCATACATGGCTAGATACTTAACTAGGGTTAGTTAAGTAGGTTTAACATATGTTGGAAGATACTAACATATGTTATACGTAGGAAAATCCTTGTTAAACACACACACGAGTCCTGTATCCCAAACGTTGGTGAATTATGTGACATACATAGCAATAATATATACAATGTGAATTTTGGTGAACATGAAGTACGTGCTTATGTGAATTACATGTTTTTGTGAATGATCGCCTAACTGAAAGGTAATGCGTAGATTATGCAAATTACGTGCACAAAATGAATGATATGCTATGTAATAATAAAAACAATAGTTTTTATATAATTTAGCATGGTTAATAATATTGGGTTCAGTATTGGGCTAGAACATGGTTAACGGGTCAAGTTAATGGACTAGAAGGGCCCTAATACCAATTGCTTGGGGAACAAGCAAAGCCCTTTTACAATTAGGAGGCAAGGAAAAAGATAAAAACCCTATCCCTTGCCCCCCTTGGCGCCGTGCGAAACCCCCACCCCCCCTCTCTCTTTGTTTTCAAGCAATCAAGCAATCTTTCACTAATCAAGCTAGTTCGGGTTTGATTTCAAGGCTCTAGGAGTTTAATCTTTCACAAGGTATACGTTCTTACGATTTTTGATGAATTATAATGATTGAAAAACTTTAAAAAACCTAAAAATAATTATACAAAATCGCATACATGCATGTATAGGAGTTCTTGAATGTTCTTGATGATTTGATGATGATTGATTGTTATTAGCACCATGATTAGGGTTTTTTCATATGATAATATATGTGTTTTCCTATGATTAATATGGTTTTTAATCAGTACTATAGGTGTTATACATGTATATTAGGGATGTTTATGAAGGAATTAGGGTTTGTAGATTACTTGGGATGCAAGTTTAAGATTCTGACAGATGTGTTTGAACGTGTTGAAGGGCTGTAACGGGTTGGTAAATTGATTGTTTTGATGATTTCTTTGCATGATTGTAATGTACAAGGTCTTAGCTTTTCATAATGGGCAAAACCATCGAATTTGGACACCGTTTGAGTCGTTTTTTGGAATTTTAATTGATTAGGGGTCATATCAGATTTTCGGATTTGTAAATTGGGCTAACTTTAAATGGTCATAACTTGAGATTTACAAGGAGTTAGGTTATGAAATTTTTACAGTAGGTCAATACTGGAAAAATAGAGCTTTTACAAGTGGATTCATCTCGTTTGGATGAATACACAATTTTTAAGAATTTTCCTACTAAAACTGACCTGTTGAGGAAATTTTCTGGACACTGCTGTGTTGTACGAATTTTTATAATTTTTGTGTTTGGAATTAAGACAAAACAAAAATAGGTATTGTCGAGTGAATCCCAAATAAAATTCAGTAAAAATTTGGGACTCTAATTCATTCGTTAAGTATTTTAAATAAATTGTTTTTCACAGCGCACAATCTGTCCTAAAAACACAGATTGTGTACGGGGTCTTTAAGTGACTATTTGGAGTTCTATGTGGTGTGTAATTGACATGTACTTTTGTGGAAACTTGTATGAGATGTATTTGATGCATTAAACTGATAATAATTGCTATGATCACCAACGGGATACGTAGGACATACTTGAGCATGTAGAGTCATTAGGTGTCACTACACGGTATCGAACTTTTAAAAGTTTTGGATAAACGAGTTACATGGTGTGTTGGTTACGCACGTATACTCACCTAGTGACATTTGTAATAGGAGTCGTAGCTAGCACGTTACTATTCGTGGAATTTGGATTTTCACTTGCGACCTAAGGTGAGTTTCACTACTCTTTTTCTCAAAAGCATGCGTCTCAGGTATGAGACACTTTACTTAACATTTTCTAGTCCGGTTTGGGACTACTTACACATCCCGGTTGGGATGCCATGGATCCTTATGAGGGTCGGTCCACTTTGCTAATTCGCAATTGTGTCCTTGATAAACTAAACCATTTCTATCATTTGTAAGTCCTCACGTACCGAATGAGTTGCCAGGGTTGGCAAGCGGGTTTACTAGTTGATAGCGCTATTAGGTTTTACAAACCTCACACCGGCTTGGGGAGCGCGGGCGTGAACTATAACTTAACGAAACATTATCATTGTGGATAGACAATGATGTCAGGCATACGGCACACTTATGTGGCTACACGTACATAGCAGTTCGGTATAATCGGTTAGTTATCATGAATGGGTTAGCTACCCTTGGCATGCGATGAATTAGTGGTTACACGGTGCGGGGCACCAACATAACTTACTTACTTACGTGGTTTTGAAAACCAGCGCTTTTACATATCAAATTACTTTACCTTGTGAACTCACCAACCTTATGTTGACACACGATAGCATGCTTTTGCAGGTCCCTAGGTACGGAGCACGATAGGACATGCATCACTGTGTCATGGGCTGTGAACATTATTAAACTTATACTTTACTTTGCATTTAACGGTTTTTATTTTGGGCGCGTTGTTTTGCGCATAAACTTAAATGGTTATGTTTGAATTACGCTTCCGCAACTTAACTTAACTTTTGGTAAACACTAAACGTGAATTTTCATTAACGAACTAAATGGTTTGGGCATTTAGAGTCGTTTCTTATGACTTATGGCTATGGGATCCTGGTATGTCACGCGCCTCGCGGTATAAACCCCGCAGTGGAAATTTGAGGGTGTGACACAATAGATTGCCAAGTATCACCCTATGTATAAGGCAACATAATAAGTCTAAGTCTATCTAGTCTACAAGTATATTCTAGGGTTTCGATTTGGAGATATTCAATTGTTGAATTTATGATAAAATGTTTAAATAAAAGGGAAATTTGATGATTAAATAAATGAAAGTATTTTTATAAAGTTTGGATTTAGGATGTTCACAATAATGTTTTTGAAGTATGAAAATAATTTTTATAAAATTATTTTCTTAAAAATAGATTATTAAATCTATTTAATAGAAATTGCCAATATTTAACTTTAATATTTAAAAATATTAAAATTAAAGAATTATTATTTTAAAAATCATATTTCTGTTCTAAATATTTAGAAATAAATTGTATAAAATTTTGGTGCAAAAATATCAAAAATTGAATTTATTATGATTTAATTATGATTAAAACTAACAAAAATTGATTAAAAACATAAAATAAATGATTTTTCTGAATTAAAAATCATTTTAGTAAAGTTTATCATTGTAAGAACTCGGGATAATTTTTGTGGGAATTTATAAAACTGTTTTGATATTTTAATGGATTTTTATAAATATAATAGTATAAAATTGATTTAATTATTATAAATATTAAATAAATGAATTTCAGAAAAATAAAAATTGTAGATAAAACTTTTATATCAGATTTGTTAAAAATAATTTTTTTAGAATTTATAAAAAGGTTTAATAATTAAAAATGAATTTACAAAATTAAATGTAATATATATGTATATATGTGATTTGTTTTAAAAAGAAAATAAGTGGAAAAAGAAGTGCCATGGCCGGGACTCGAACCCGGGTGGCAGTGGTCATAAGCCTCAGTCACAACCACTTGGCCTAGGCCTGTGGTTGTGATTTAACTCTGTTTTAAAAAAATATATATGCGATACAAAAATCAGTTTTTATCCCCAAATCAATATTGCGAAACCCTAGCTTCTGCAATAACACGATTCACACATCAATGGCTCAATTGATCTTAGGGCTTTTGATGTGTGAACGCCGGTGATCAAAACCCACTAAAAACATTATACTCACCGTGCTTAATCGACCTCGATAGCTCAGTCAACCAAAAAGTCAAGACTCGATCGTATGAACAAGAACAGTGTTTAAGTGAAGAATTGAGGGGTTAAGAGATGAAGATTGGCGAGTTGTGAGTGCTTGTAAATGTCCAATTTATAGTGCTATGCACTGGATCGAAGAATGGCAAGTGTTGACCAAGCTTTGAAGTTTATACGCGTAATATGGTTAATTGATGGACAATTGATCAATAATCGTCGTGTAACTAGGTCAGATGAGGCCGGTAATCACGTATCGTTGCCAAATTTGGATCAATCACGAGTTAATTTGATTGTTTATAGCAAGTCGCGTCCACAGTTGACTTTTCAGTCAACTGTGAGAGTTTTCAAATGATGGTATATAATTAATTGGGTCTGGTTTTGAGCAAACAAGGGTTCCAGCCCAGCTGGTTAGTTCGTTGGTGTGGTCTGGGCTTGGGCGCGGGTTCGAATCCCGGCTCAAGCAGTTTATATTTTTTTTATTAACAGCTTAGAGAGGGGAGGAGGACAGTGGGCCGGATCAAAGAGGAGATGGGCTGTTGGCTTGGGCCGGACATTAGTCTGGGCTGGGCTTCAGAAAATGTAAAAGGAAAAGGGGTGTTGGGTTGGGTTAAGGTTTAACAACTAGTTTTATTATTATTATATATATATATGTATATATATATATATAAGTTGTGTGGTCGGAAATAAAACTTAAGCACATTACGAAATAAATATAATATACGTATTAAAATTTGAAAAATTTTGCGGATGTTACAGTCTCCCCTACTTTTAGGAACTTCGTCCCGAAGTTAAGAGAAACACTTGGTTACAATTGGTCAACTACCGAAAGACTTGATAAAGTTTCACACTACCTTAACGTACCTGTAAATTCATGATTACGTTCCGGACCGTAATTACCAATTTACCTTACATTAGGGTTTTGCGTCCTTTTATGACTCTACCGATTGTTGAGCAGGTCTGATAGTCTCCGCCAGTCATTGAGTAGGTTGTAGGGCCTCTCCCGACTGTTGGAAAGACATGATGACCTCTACCAATCGTTGAGTTGATTGTTTGGTAGTCAACTAATTGTCGTACAAGTAAGCAAGTATGATTATAGATATAGCAATCAGTTCACATTCAAACAAGCATGCATACAGATGTTATAATAATATTTGAGTTTATAATTTGAATCAAAAGTGGCAATACATGGAATTAAAGAGAAAGTAGACATTATTCAATTTGTAGAGTTTACTGTTAAGTAGCTGGAGGGTCTCAAGCGGGGTTATTTGGAGCATCAAGAGCGTTTGTAGCACGGATTCGACAAGCATTTGCAAGATTCCCATACCTTTGACAATTGGTGCACTGTCGACAGGGTACTTGAGTTGGATGGTGATACTGGCAGGTGTCACACTTAGGTAGGTTCACATTGTATTGTTTCTTGGTGGATGGGGCAGTGGTGTCTATTGCAAAATTCCTGACCTTGTTCTTCCCGTTGGTTGAGGCCTCAGTTTTGATATCAACGGCAGGTTGGGGGGAATCCTTTTTCTTTTCCCCTTTACGAGTCAGGGTTCCTGCCTTCACATGGTTATCTGTTAGGGTGGCAGCCAAATGCTTTGCTTCCTCCAAAGTAGCAGGGTTCCTTCCCCACACTGTGTCTTGAATCTGCATCGGTAAGCCACCAATGTATTTCTCGATTGCAATAGGCAAAGGGGTGACCTTGTGTGGTAGCAGTAGACTAAGTTCGTGAAAACGAGTGTTGTAAGCAAGGTTTTCTCCACTATCTTGAGCAAGATCATGAAAATTCATCTTCCAATTTCTTAATTTCATTACGAGGACAGAACTCTGCCTTCATAATTTCTTTAGCTTGATCCCAAGTTAAGGCTAGTGCAGCTTCAGCTCCGCGAGTGCGTTTTTCTTCATTCCACCAAGTGAGTGCTCGTTTGTGAAGAACACTCATGGCATAACGGACCTTAAAGTTGTCGGGGCACTCACTGTTGATGAAGGTATTCTCAATACCCTCAAACCATTGGAGGAGTCCTGTAGCTCCTTCTTCACCACTAAACTTTGGAGGGTTACAAGAATTGAAATGCTTAAGGGTGCAGGCTGGGAGACCATTTCCATTCCCGTTGTGGTTTCCATTTCCATTACCATTGCCGTTCCCGTTCCCGTTGCCGTTACCGTTCCCGTTGCCGTTCACTTGGATGACTTGTGCTAGCAAATTGGGAACCAGAGTTGCGATTTGCTGCGCCATTTGTTGAGAAATGATCGCAGCCAATTGGGCATCGACACCATTGTTGTTGTGGTTAGGACCTTGGTTATGGTTGTCACCACCTTCTTCGTGGGTTCTCACCATTGCTGTTGCGAGTGCTGCGACGTGGAGGCATGATCTGTAATAGACACAATGAAATGAATGAGAGTATATAAGGAATGTAATCATTTATTCATTAATTAAAACGAATAAACGAAAACGTTGACTTATCAAAGATTCTAAATTCTAATAACATATGAAGACATGCTTTAGCCTATATGTGAACACTCATCCCGAGAATTCCCAGGTAGGCATCCGGGTCCCTCGTCTGATTGGGATATATGCGCAATGCCAGCCTAGACAGAAGACTCAGAATACAGGCGTTCACCCTTCCAGATTGCACGTGTTCGTTATTAAAATCTAGAACTTCGACGAGATCTCAAGAGGGGTTCAGGTTAAACCTGAGGATTTTGCCTTATTAGTCTAAGAGTGAATCCAGTGATGGAGAGCAACCTTCTTGTAAGGATGAAAGTAGGGATAAGAAGTAGGAGGGAGATAGAGTGTAGCAAGTAAAAGAAGCAAGTACTAATTAAATCCTATGGTTATAGACTAGATTATTTCTCTAATAACCTAATTCCCTATAACCATGTCTCTGATACCAATCTGTAACACCCCAACCGATGGCGGAAACATCGAGGTGTCACGTAAGAATGAGTATACAGTAGCACATGGTAATCCAAATTTTAATTGAAATAAATATTAAATTGCAAATATCCAAAAATAGAAATACATAAGAGTTTTAAATGTGGAAATCTAATACATCACACAAGAATCAAGCATGCATAGACTCCTTATTGTCTTCATAAATACTCTAATCTTCATGCATCATTATTACCTGTTGAGTTGTAAAAATGGGGGGGGGGGTCAACTAGAAGTTGGTGAGAATACATCATCCATGTTAAGCATATAGTTTAAGTATAAAAGTCTAGCAATTCGTATGTCTATCGTAAATTTAAGTCTACATGAATAGTATAATATGCTGACATAATCAAACCTCCGACTAGTTTAGGTCCATCCCGTCATCTACGGTTCACCTTAGTAATATGTTGGAACGATAACAATCACCCACGTTACCTATGTAGGAGGTACACGTATTCGGGTGGGGTTGTCAATCCAATAGATCTATTATTGAGTATCGCCGGCTTGGCCATAGCTAATGATTATGTAATGTTGAAACTCGTTGAAACTCGTTGAAACTGTTGTTGTTGTCTAATTCATGAGGCATTAAAGTTTACAACTAGACATGCATGTAAAATTGCTTAAGTATAATGTTGCAAGTATAAAGAATTGCATAAACATGGTTACGTAAACTCACCTTGGTTTAGTATTAGGTATTGAGAAATAGTATAAGTGTAGCCCAATAGATTGCCAAGTATCACCCTATGTATAAGGCAACATAATAAGTCTAAGTCTATCTAGTCTACAAGTATATTCTAGGGTTTCGATTTGGGGATATTCAATTGTTGAATTTATGATAAAATGTTTAAATAAAAGGGAAATTTGATGATTAAATAAATGAAAGTCTTTTTATAAAGTTTGGATTTAGGATGTTCACATTAATGTTTTTGAAGTATGAAAATAATTTTTATAAAATTATTTTCTTAAAAATAGATTATTAAATCTATTTATTAGAAATTGCCAATATTTAACTTTAATATTTAAAAATATTAAAATTAAAGAATTATTATTTTAAAAATCATATTTCTGTTCTAAATATTTAGAAATAAATTGTATAAAATTTTGGTGCAAAAATATCAAAAATTGAATTTATTATGATTTAATTATGATTAAAACTAACAAAAATTGATTAAAAACATAAAATAAATGATTTTTCTGAATTAAAAATCATTTTAGTAAAGTTTATCATTGTACGAACTCGGGATAATTTTTGTGGGAATTTATAAAACTGTTTTGATATTTTAATGGATTTTTATAAATATAATAGTATAAAATTGATTTAATTATTATAAATATTAAATAAATGAATTTCAGAAAAATAAAAATTGTAGATAAAACTTTTATATCAGATTTGTTAAAAATAATTTTTTTAGAATTTATAAAAAGGTTTTAATAATTAAAAATGAATTTACAAAATTAAATGTAATATATATGTATATATGTGATTTGTTTTTAAAAGAAAATAAGTGGAAAAAGAAGTGCCATGGCCGGGACTCGAACCCGGTGGCAGTGGTCATAAGCCTCAGTCACAACCACTTGGCCTAGGCCTGTGGTTGTGATTTAACTCTGTTTTAAAAAAATATATATGCGATACAAAAATCAGTTTTTATCCCCAAATCAATATTGCGAAACCCTAGCTTCTGCAATAACACGATTCACACATCAATGGCTCAATTGATCTTAGGGCTTTTGATGTGTGTGAACACCGGTGATCAAAACCCACTAAAAACATTATACTCACCGTGCTTAATCGACCTCGATAGCTCAGTCAACCAAAAAGTCAAGACTCGATCGTATGAACAAGAACAATGTTTAAGTGAAGAATTGAGGGGTTAAGAGATGAAGATTGGCGAGTTGTGAGTGCTTGTAAATGTCCAATTTATAGTGCTATGCACTGGATCGAAGAATGGCAAGTGTTGACCAAGCTTTAAAGTTTATACGCGTAATATGTTAATTGATGGACAATTGATCAATAATCGTCGTGTAACTAGGTCAGATGAGGCCGGTAATCACGTATCGTTGCCAAATTTGGATCAATCACGAGTTAATTTGATTGTTTATAGCAAGTCGCGTCCACAGTTGACTTTTCAGTCAACTGTGAGAGTTTTCAAATGATGGTATATAATTAATTGGGTCTGGTTTTGAGCAAACAAGGGTTCCAGCCCAGCTGGTTAGTTCGTTGGTGTGGTCTGGGCTTGGGCGCGGGTTCGAATCCCGGCTCAAGCAGTTTATATTTTTTTTTATTAACAGCTTAGAGAGGGGAGGAGGACAGTGGGCCGGATCAAAGAGGAGATGGGCTGTTGGCTTGGGCCGGACATTAGTCTGGGCTGGGCTTCAGAAAATGTAAAGGAAAAGGGGTGTTGGGTTGGGTTAAGGTTTAACAACTAGTTTTATTATTATTATATATATATGTATATATATATATATAAGTTGTGTGGTCGGAAATAAAACTTAAGCACATTACGAAATAAATATAATATACGTATTAAAATTTGAAAAATTTTGCGATGTTTACACTCGGGTCAAACAAAAAGTCAACTGACATCGATTGGTTGCGTAAGAATGCGAGAAACAGAAATTGAGACTAAGGTATTGGTTTTCGGACAGTTCTAATCACGAATTGAAGTTTAATTTATAATGATATCGCTAAAATGGAAAGCCTTGATGATGGAATCGAGTTCAGTAAAAAACGAGTAATTAGGCTCTAAAATCTCGCGATTACTGAGCTGTAGACGCGTCCTCATTGTCGTTAATGCATAGAAACGAATTAATTTATAAAAAGGTTGCCAAGTATAGGTCAATCAAGTTGTCAAAGTCAATGGTTTTGGTGGGTTTGTATTCCTGTGTCACGATTTGAGCAGGGAAAGAGGAAAAGAAAAATTGGGCCTGGTTTGGTGGGTTTTGGGCTGGAACAATGGGCTCCGAAAATTAAAAAGGTTTTAGGGTGGGTTTGGGTTGGTTTGGTTTAATAAAGGGGTTAGTGTATGAGTTTTGTTAATGTTTTATTTTGTTTCTTTTAAGTAAAAGTTTTTTTTATATGTATTTACATATACATACCTATTATTATCAATATTATTATTTTGAAATAAATAAAAATTTAAACAAGGTTATTATATTTGTTCGAAATGTAGATAAAGTGGTGATTTTGCTAATTCAAAAATTGGGAAAAATTTGCGATGTTACACCAGCGGGACAGTTACACATGACAAACATAGATTCAACCTTCTCCAGCCATCGGAGCAGTCCCACCGCTCCCTCAGTTCCAGCGAAGTTATGGGGCTGACAGTCCCGAAACTTCTTATAAGAGCACTGAGATGGAGGTGGATTGACAGCCATACCTGAGACACGATACACGAATAAAATACAAAAGAAAGAACATGACACCCAAGAATGAAACAGAGTCGACAGAAATCAACTCACCACCCATGGCATTAATCCCAGCCTGGAAAGTAGCCATGGCCATATTCACTTGTTGTTGCAACAAGTCGTTCAGTTCAGCTTGTGTCATGTTGATGTTACCACGACCACCACCGCTAGCACGGCCACCGCCGCCACCACCACGACGTCCACCACCACGAGCACCAGACATGATCTGACAATCAAGAAATCGAGGGATTCAGATTCACCTCTAGTGTTAACCACCATAAATTACAAGAGCTAACCTAGGGACAAATCCAGGACTGTACATCCAAACTCAAAGTCCACCGGGATTTTCATGCATTCCAGTTTATGATTTTGTGTGCACCCGAAATGATAAACTGCTCTACATGGTCCTCTAAATGTACTCCTAGTTCAGACTACGGTCACCGATTTTCGTCACCTAGTAACGTGTTACGATAGGTGCAAGTGTAAGAAAGCATGTGTGTGTGAGAGTCAACAAGTCTGTTCCTTCCTCTTCAATCCCGAAGAAGAAAACAAGAGTAGGTAAGAACCCGAGCAAAAGTGGATGATGTAACATAGAAGTATGATGATGATGTAAGGACACCCGACAAAGTTAGGACGTATACCACTAAGCGACTCAAAGTATGTGACCGTCTAGTGTGTGCGACTCGGCTATAGACCAGAATCTACATGCAGTCCTAGTTCACTATAACCATTGGCTCTGATACCAATCTGTCACACCCTCAAATTTCCACTGCGGGGTTTTACCGCGAGGCGCATGACAAACCAGAATTCAAGTCAACAATCACAATAAACGACACTATATGAAGTACGTAAACCCAAAAAACATAGATTTCATAAGCGGAAGAAGCATTTAGAGAATTTAATTGCTACAAAACAGTGTTCCAAAGTATTCAAGACACTTATTTCAAAACGTGCTACTATTCCTAGACGCCAATGCAGACCCGTGCGCCTAGTCCAACCGGTGCTACCTTAGCGACCTGAGAGAACATGCCAAAAGAGACGTCAACATATATAATGCTGGTGAGTTCACAGGTTTGTTCAATATGTTACCCAAGGTTACCAAAATGTTACCATGTCCATACTATATCAATGTAACCAAGTACGCTAGCTAGGCGTATGTTTTATTACTACTACGATTGGAAAACCATTACTAGACTGTTACCAATGTTCGGCCCGCGTGTGTTCAGCAATGTTACCAATGTTACCAGTTCGAGACAACATGCAACTGCCCGGCCCTCCAAGCCGTCGAGTGGGGTCTGTCAAACCCAATAGATCTATCCACATTTCCCCGTTGTGCATCCCCGCACATTCATGGTTTTCCCCGGGACTTTCAAAGATCGTATAACAATGCAAAGTTAAAACCATAGTATGACATATGTTACCAAAATAGTTTAGCACATGTTTGCTCCCCCAAAAGTTAAAGCAGTAAAAGTTGGGCCGTGAACTCACCTTAAGTTGCGTTCTTCGGTAATATGAGAAAGCCAAGCCCTTGATAATCCCACTACTAGAGATCTATCAAAATGTTCACATAAGTGTTCCGACTTATAACCAAAAGGTTAT
The DNA here is from genome assembly GCA_030844895.1 of Ambrosia x helenae. Taxonomy (NCBI): domain Eukaryota; kingdom Viridiplantae; phylum Streptophyta; class Magnoliopsida; order Asterales; family Asteraceae; genus Ambrosia; species Ambrosia x helenae. The sequence continues at coordinate 127,005,796 of CM061231.1, forward strand.
CTAGTCCCGATTGTCCAGATCGTGACCAAGTGTGACAACGACAAATTTTGGTCAACCTTTAATTGCATCTTAATCACGTTTCCTGTATAATTAACATGTTTAAAGTTGATTTTGATCAACTTAAGTTGTTACGAGTCCTACGATGTCCTTCTTGGAGTTTGTGGACGCATGGATGCTTTAAAGAAAGACTTGTGTGTTTTTAACGTTAACGAACTAACATCTGCAAAAAAAAAAAAATCCATCAAACGTGACTAACATAGAGTTATTACATGTAAATACGGCACGCGTTTGCTGCCGAAGTGATCGGATGTGGAATCGGCTTGAAAACGGTCTAAAACGCATCGTTTTGGAAAACGCGGGAAGTAACCGACATGGGAATCGGACATCGAAATGCGGGGTTTTAACCGCATTTGTACTTCTAGAATAATTATTTATTAGAAATAATGTTATTTATTAAGTTTAGGAAGTTATCGAACTGTCTAAACAAAGTAAACCGCACCCGAATTAATTAACGCAATTTAAACCCGTGGTGTGAATACACGCTTCGGGTGACAAAAACAATATTTATTTTGCTTGGTTTTATTTGGTTTTTTAATTGCGAACATAACCGACTAGTTTTTGTGATAAGTTATCAAGCATAAAATAAAACCGAGACGTTTTACGTTTAAACGGGTTCGATACGCGGTATACCCCACCTAACTAAAACCCTAACTATAAATAGAACATAACCTTGTCTCCCTCATTCTTGTAGCCGCTATCCTCCCACTCTCTCTCTAAACAACATTGCAGCTCTCTCTCTCTCTCTCTCTCTCTCTCTCTCTCTCTCTCTAACCCCTCTCTATCATCTCGAGCTCTCTCTCTCTCTCTCCGGGATCTAATTCCCTCTACACTCCTCTCGCGTCTCTCCCTCTGCTCCTTCCATACGACTGGCAGAAACCACCAGAATGGTGGCCATGGGTCCTGCAAGCCCCGGTGATGGGGCTCGATGCTGAAAACGCAGAGGTGGTGGAGGCGGTGCCGGGTAACAAGGATGGGGTCACGATGATGGGTTCCGGGGAGTTGTGGCTCGGAGGTTTGTTGGTTCACATTTGGATCAGGGTAGGCGGACGACGACAGCTCAAGTGTAGATCCATCATGTTTATTGGGGTTGGGTGTAGATGATGACCGGTAGTGGTTTTGGTGGCTCACCGTCGGGTTGGATCAGTTGGGGGGGGGGGGTAAGGTTGTGGTTCGTGGTCCGTTGGTGGTTATGAAGTTGACGTGGTGGTAGTTTTTGGCGGAACTAGGGTCGAGTTAGAAGAGGTCATCTCGGGATTTGGTCTCGGGTCCAGAAATGGGTGTTAGTCACCGGGTCAGATGGTTTGGGGTCGTTTTAGTGGCTCGGTTCGAGTTCGGGTCAGGTTTTGTGTCATGGGACTCGGTTTGTTGGTTTTGTTTTGAGGTTTCGTTCAGGCGTCAGCTCGCGGCTCGGGTCTGGATAACCGTGATCAAACAGTCAAGTTTCGGTCAACGCGCAGACCAGATCTGGTCAGATCCCTGCGGTTCGGGTTAGATCTGTGTTGTTCGGGTCGGATCTGGATGCTTCGGGACCGGTCAATGTGCAATCAAACTCGGTCAACTTAGTCAACGCTCCTGCTTTCGGTATAATTAACTTTGTGGTTATTTTTGTGTTGTATTTATAAATACGAACGCAATATAAAATAATAACGGTCATAGCTCGCGAAACGAACCGACTTTAATAATAAACGATAAGTATGAATCGGATGAATAGTTAATGGTTGGACTAACTAATATTGTATATTGGACTAAATGGTTGGACTATATGTTGTATTTATATCGTTATATGTATTTATATAAATAAGTATAGTTTATATAAAGTGTCGAAACGTGGAAGTCTCGTTGATTTGGAATTTCGGATAAATGAAAGGTATTGTCTTGTGCTTGGAATTGATTTTTGGAAAATTGTAGACAACTTGAGTTGTCTGGTTTGTACAAAAACAGAGGAAACTCTGCCGAAATTTTTTAAAATCCGAAACGCCACATAATTAATATGGTCGTTTATGTTTTTATAAATAATTCTCAAGTGTTTTTATACAAAATCGCGACGTTTTGACAAAGATATTTGTAGCAATAATAAGTTAATCTCGGACACTATTTTCAAATAAAGATACATGGTTTTGCCAAACGTCAAGTACGACGAGTTTTCGAAATGTTTCGTTAACTAAATAATGTTTATTGTTCGGATTCAAAAACATATGAACGTTCGATTTTTATTTGGGAATCGTTTTATAAAAAGCGAAGTCTTGAAAACCTTGAAATGTTCGGATTTTGGAAATGATGTAACATTTGTTATTAATTGGATATTAATAACAATAATTGTATTTTGCAAAGTATACTTTTCTAAAAATAAACTTACAAGACGAATGCATTTATTCGACTCACGAGACGAGCTACGGCTCATGAAAAGTTATACGTTTCGAGGTATTAGTCCAACGTGGGTTACACGCGAATGGAACAAGTGCGCAACTTGGGTACCATGTCGTGTGTTAACGCATAAGTAAGATAAGTCATGATCGGTTCGTCGAGTTAAAGCATATTAGGACTCGAGTTAGTACACACGAGTCTAGATAGTTGGATAAACTATCTTTTAGCCGGATAATAGGCTAGGTTTATATGTTATAGACTTTTAAGGTGTCCTTTGTTGGTAATAGGGCACGAGGAAGTCGGTCAAAGCTTCGGGCTTTGTTTGCTAGCTAAGCAAGGAAATTAAGGTGAGTTCATGACCCCACTTTTTACTGTTTTGTAAATGTTTTTGGGGGGAAGACATGCTTCTTTTACGAAAACCTGTTTATTTTAAAGCATAACAAAGTTTATGAAAAACTTGTGAAGTTACAATGCTTTTATAAAATCGTATGTGAGTAAAAAGGGAAATGAAAGTTATGAGTATTAAAATGTGCGTAACTGTGGAAACTTGAAATGGTACATAAGATGGGCACATGGGTAACGGAAAAGTCTAGTGGGACGTGCAGTCTCCGCAGTTAATTGTAACCATTAATACAAAGTGATGTAGCCGTAGAATATGGGGATAGTACTATCGGTCCTTGACGGGGACCCACCCCCGGTTGATTAGCGTCAACTCGGATGGACCAAGGGGTGTTACGATATTCTAAAATTGTTGTTACCACTATAACAACGTGCGGAGCAAAAGTAAGTAGTCTGGTTTTGGTTACGGGCTCATGGGGACGTCATCGGTATTAGGATTTGCAACCCTAAGTTTATGTAGCACATTTCTTATGTTAGTTACGCGCACTAACTTTTCAAATAATGGTTATTTTATTTGGTCATTTCCGTTTTCGGCGTACGTGATTGCCCGGTGGGTAACTCGGGGAAAAATGGTCTTCGTAGTAATATGAGAAAGTTTTTTCTTAAGTTATTATGGAAGTCTCCTTTTGGGTTAAAGGTTCGATCGACAAAACTTGGGTATATTTATCTTTATGGGGAGTTAAATATATGGCAAAGTGAGCCGAGTCGAAGGTTAAGGAATACCCTGTAAGAATTTAAAAGAGACTTTTTATATGTATGTTCGATCGACGAAACTTAGGTATATTTATCTTTATGCGGAGGTAAATATATGGCAAAGTGAGTCGAGTCGAAGGTTAAGAAAGGAATAACCGGTAAGGTTTGAAATGGGATTTTTATACGTATTTTCCCAAATAATGTTTTGCGTAAAGAAAATAAACTTTCTCATTAATGTTTGCAAATATTTTCTCAAGTGTTTTGAAAGAAAAATGGGTTATGAATGATAAACCTAAAACCATGAACTCACCGGCTTTATGCTGACTTTTTAAGCATGTCTTTCAGGTCTAAATATTGGTAACGACACGGCTAGAAATAAGCGATGTCTTAGGATTGGAAACCCTTGAAGGATAGTAAAAGGCGTTCGGAACGTGTAGAAGTCTTAGTTAAAATATTCCGCTGCGTAGTAAAGGTGCCAAACGTTCACGACCGACGGGAAAATCGGGGTGTGACAGTTTGGTATCAGAGCTATAGGTTTCAGCGAATTAGGTGTCGGTATAGATATCTAGCTTTAACCTGAGTTTTAATAAGGGACCGAAAGTGCTAAGATTGAAAATTTAGTACGAACGCCTAGGTAGTAAAAATTCCAACCGTTGCCAAATAAGTTGAAAGAATATTAGTGTATGGAATTACACTATCTCAACTTAGGTTTCTTCGACGCAAGAACGTTTACTTATGTGAATAGTAAGTGAGTATTTTCTATATGTATTTATGGAAAGGTAAGAATGCACGAAGTGGCTAAGTATATCTCACTAGTGACTGTCGAGTCATCGCTATGGATAGCAAAGTGTTATTCACATAGAGTTTAGCTGATTCATTGTTTCTCGGTTGCGGGGAACAATTTATCTAATTATATATTGTGTGTAAGTATATGTTAGAGTATATAAGTATGTTTCGAAAAATAATACGAATCGCCAATGGATGTCGACACTAGTTTGGACGTGGCGAGGACGAGCACTCGTGTCAAGCAGTTGGACAGGTTGGAGCGACGACATGCAAATCGGAATGTTTGAAGTATTTGCGGTCTTGCATCCCCACGAAACAGGGTATGCTTACGTCGTCTATGTTAACTTCGCTTCGAAACATCGTGTAGAGGCACCTCGTCTTGAAGACGATACCGCGCAAGCTGGAATGTGGTCGGGGACGGCACCGGGAAAGGTGGCACGCATGACTAACATTCTATGTGTATTATATACGTGTGATTATTTAAGTGTAATTGGTGCTTATGATATTAACTCATGATGGAGGATTAATGGGATGATCTCGTGAGGTAAATTTTAGATAACGCAGACGTCACGGTATTGCAAATTTACAGGCACATGAAAGTCCTAAGAAAATCTATCGTGAGAGGTATATGTATAAGACATGTAGGTTATTTATTTTTGTTGTTGCGAACATGATTGCCGATTCTCCCCTGTTTGTATCATCGTGACTCCGGTTTTCTTAGACAATTCTAAGATCTTGATGATCTTGTTTCTTGAGCTTCTGAGGTTCATGTTGAAGAACCTGGTTTTATCTTTTGAGTATGGTTTACATTTCTCTTCGTTAGTGTTTGTGGCCTTCGACATACTATCGTATATGAATCTAATTTTTGTTGATTCCTTATCTTAACCCAGAACTGGACGCGTATTTTGTACACGTGTCAACTGTCGTATGTTGGAATTCTTTAAATTGTGAAGGTCTATTGTAGGGCTTCACATCGAACGATGGTTTCATTGATAATTTAGTTATCATTACGTTGCTCGTAATGCTTGTGTTCTAATCTTGATACATTAGGCCATTGTGGGCAATGAATCTTTTGATAATTCGTCGATGAGTTTCATTGAAATCGACACTTCGGTTGAATCAAATTATTGGAAATTGATACAACACCTCGTGGTGAATATTCATTCGGCTGCTAATAGTGGATGATTCTTTTTATTGGCGTGTTTCTTTTCATCAACTTGTTTGCTATTTTCTTAAATCCAAACACACCTTGCGGCGTGTAGCGGAAAGGTTGGTGCACTCGTTGTTTCGCTTGAGGTGCGCCAACAGAAGTTGATGATAAAGTCATTAATAGCACGTTTGGGCGCTTGAATGCCACTTTCGCGTGTTAATTCATTTTGGATTTCATTGATCATAATCGCGTTGATGTTTTGCAAACTAGACAAACTATCGTAACTTGTCTATCCACCATTTGCCAAGAGTATTTTTTCGGTTATATCGCCCATTTGAAACTAATTGAGTATATGAACACTCTTCTTTCTTTTCGGGTGTTGGAATACCAAGTCGTTCGATCTCATAGCATGACTCCTTGAGGAGTCATGCCATTGCTTATGTAAAGAGGTTATTATATGTATGTATATTGTAGAGGACTATTGGTAGTCCCTCACTTGCCCCAAAAACCTGCTCATTTTAGCCCTTTCCCAAAATGGCAAAAATTATGAAAGTGTCACCACATGCATGAAATCTTTACCCAATTTGGAAACTTTTTGAAATCAATCCATAATCATCTTAAAAGTGCTCAGTTTGTCGTGTCTTTGAAAACCTCAAAAAGTTCTATTGATCATACTAGCATGCACCGAGCCCTAGCTTTATTAAAACCCCTAATTTAGATATGATTTTATTAATCATCTAATTGTGACCATAAACAATCCTAAATTGACATCAATATCAGCCCTAGATCATGTTTCTAGCATTAGTGCAGTAGTAAATCATTAAACAACACATAATATCACATAACACATAATTAACATATGTTTATTGATATGAAAACCTATGTTTAATGATAGGGTTTAGGTTTAGAAAGATGTTTAAAAGGTTTTTATTGATAAAAACATCCTTAGAACAGATCTGGACAATTAGGGTTAGATGAGAATGAATTAAAATGCTTTGAAAAGGTTTAGGATTAAGAACACACCTTGGATTCTTGATTAGATGTTGTTTGTAGGTTAGATTATGGAAAACAAGAGCAAAAACTCCTTCCTTAGTGATTAAAATCGTTTGAGAGTGTTTAGAGACGGTTAGGGTTTGTGAAATGGTGAAAAATGACAAGTTTGGTATTTATACTTGTCCACATTCGCCCATTTCACATGGTCGAATGTACCCACATTCGCCCCTTTCTCAGGGTCGAATGTACCTTAACTGGTCGAATGAAATTCTATTGTTTTCACATCTCAGGTTCGCCCCTTCACTAAGGGTCGAACCAAGATCATTTCCCAGGTTCGCCCCCACGCTATGGGTCGAACCTAGATCTATGTTTTCTAGTCTTTCCAGTTTGTCGTGTTTAACGCATTTTAACGCATCCTAACACGTGATCATGCAATTCTAACACATGTTATGCACATATAGGCACGTATAATCATGTTCACACCTTGTAGCACATATTATCATGTTATGTTACACGTGTGTTAATAATCTACTTGTCCTACTTGATTCAGTTCATGTAATTTCACCAACAACGGGACCCAGTACTAGTGTATTCCCAAAATGACTCCCAATGATCCTCCAGATCATTGAACCCTGAACAATCCTATCCTAACCCGACTCAACTAACCTAGTTAAGTCCGTTTATAAATGTTTCTCGCTAAAGTAGACTTAGGTGTTACTAAAATGTTTAAGCCAAACATGCCGGGTGTCACACTGTCTGTTGATTCCGACCATCACATACCAAATGTGCTTTATACCACTCCAAACTGCCATCAGGCCTATAGTTATGTTTGAGAAGCCACATGCTATGAATTATATTCATATTAGGTTATCTAGGTACAAGTTCCCAAGTCTTGTGTTTAATAAGTGCACTAAATTCTTTAGTCATGGCATTATACCACTTTGGAGTGGCTAAGGCAACCTGAGGGTTTTTGGGAACGGGGACAACAGTGGTGGTATGGAGGTTAAAGAGTGGTTTAGGTTTGACGATGCCACTCATGGATCTCTTGTGAATGGTACAAGTCATGAGCGGGGGAGGTGGGGAAGGGATAGAAGTAGGCTGATATGGGCCGTATGTGGACTGAGGTGGAGATGATGGGGTGGATTGGTTATTGGGTGTAGCATTTAGGTTGGTATGAGTGGAAGTTTTGGCTGTAGGATTATGTGGGCCGAATGGTGGATGTGTGGTTGTGGGAGTAAAAGTAGTTTGTGGCTGGTGGGTATAGGTTGAGAGATGGTCAGTGGTAGATACCTAGTCCTAGATAGTTGGGGTTGTAACTGAACATCAGTCCTCATTTCATGGCACCAACATAAACTATCATTCAGTCTCTAATGCATATAAATTCAGTCCTAAATGTGCTTTCAGCACCACTTCATTTTAGTCCTGATACAACTTTTTTGTGACTAAAAATCAATCTTTGATACTACGATATTTCAGTCTTTAACGCATTTCTTAGGTACTGAAAATTAGTTCTTTAGAGATTGAAAAACAATCTTAGATACTATGTCATATTTCTCTTTAGAGTCTGAAAATCAGTATCCAAAACTAGTTCCTAATATACTCCATTAGTAACTTAAAAAACAGTATTCGGCATTACAAAGCACAATTATTTGCAAAAATCAAATTTATCGCAAATGCCATTTTACAATCGGTTTCAGTGGAGACTTAAATTCAGAGTTCAAAATATATATTCAATACAAATATAAATCCAAACATAGTATGCTACAATATATGAACAATAAACAAGTCAACAAAACAAATGAAAATCCCTAAAACAAGGCAACATAACAATGTATTCGTTTGGTGTACTAATATTTGAGCCTCATCCACAACTTTGCATAGGTACTCACAATAGGATTCAACATGTTCCCGGTTTCATATCTGAAATAAATAAATAAATAATTTAGTTGTTGTGACCAAGGTATGCCATTGTCCGCTCATTTTAATTAAAAAAAATAACTTACAATAATCTAGAATTAGAGATGACAAATTCCAGATGAGAAAACTGCTTAGGAGTACGCAGTTTGTTATTGACAAGCACAATGGATCTTTGAGTAGAAAGAAATATGTTAGGTTTTAGAAAATATAACAAGATAAGTAAATGAACTAAAACTTGAAAACAATATGCTACCTGAATGGTATTGAGCATCATGAACAACAGGGTACCATGTGTAAGACTCGAAACTTTTCCAAGCATGTTTGGTTTGTCATGAAACACAACATAATATTCTGAAACCGCAACGGTGTATGGAGAGAAACAAATTGTGTCATCCTTATCGTCACAAAGAAGTTGGCACAACATGTCATTCTAACTCTTTCCTGAACACGTAAAAGATACTAAAAAATGATTCTTTACCACTCGATGACTTTTAGTTTTACTTGTTAATACAAAATATGTATTCTGTTTATACCATTACAAAAAAAAAAAAAAAAAAAAAAAAAACAAAACAAAAAATTAGATGGATAACTTCAAAGGAAATAGAAATCCAATAATTTATAAGAGAATTCAAGATCCAAAATATTTATCACCATAGTAATCTTATCATGATCTCCAAAAGCTGTTGATTGCTTTACCATTCCTTCAACCCTAACAACAAGAACAAATTAAGGAAGTGTGGTCAAATGCTTATTTTTTGATCATGTACGCTAAATAAAATACTAAAATAATTATTAAGATAAATCTCTCACCACCTATAACTTAAACGAATTTTGACCTTTAATATTTGATTGTTAAGAGTGAACCATGAAGTTGAAACGACATGCAGGTAATGTGAGATAAACATTTTCATGAGATATTAATAAAAATGTAGATAAATAAAAGATAAGCAGACTCCTTTGTGGGGCATAGGAGTCTGCCGAACCCAATCCATGTCTAAACCCCTTTGGGTCCTGTAACATATGCTTTCAATAACCTTGTGTTGAACGTCTATAGGGCCTCCAATAAACACAATACTACAATGTTTGGATTTAAAATATGTTCATACATAGGAGCTTGCAGAAATAAAGAAAATGATTGAGAATAAATTAGATAAAGATCTCCAGTTCTTCTACAATAGGCAATGAAAATTGTAGGATGCAATCCTAATGTGCTCAAAGTCAAGATGCTTGACAAATTTGATTAGCCCATCCATCGCCTTATCCAATCTTAATGACCATAAAACTTTTATGTTCATTTATCTATGCTCATTTTAAAGCTAAACAAACATTTATAAAACTAATTACCAAACTCCATAAGAGAAGCAAAAACCTACAAATTTAAAAGGAATAAACATAAAAAGGGTGCTTTTGTATTATATATATATATATATATATATATATGTGTGTGTGTGTGTGTGTGTGTGTGTGTGTATTAAGGCTAGTTATAATATATGTCTGAAGAAACAATAAGTATACGGAGATTAGAACTAATCACCGGGGGGTTGATACTTACGTAACTATCAGATTAATCCTTTACCCAAACCGTGATGGTAACCGTGTGAGTATTAGTGCAGGTGAGTGTGTGTGTGTGAAGTGTGTGAGAACACAAAAGTTAAGTGGTTCGGTCGTTAATGACCTACGTCCACTGTAAGTACACCGGAATCCCAAATTTCTTAAGGTTAAATTTAGACATTGTATTAGCATTAGAGAGTGCAATTTCTACATATTCAAGAAATTGATAAATTAATTGAATTTTTGGTGAAAATATATATTTATTTTTTAATGTCAACCATCGATCCGGCACCTCCGCAGCGCAACAGCCCTCTTCTCCTCCGGTCATCCTAGACATCCCTCACCACGACATCCCTCACCACTGGCTACCATCCCTCACCCTGAAACCCCACCACAACCGCCCTTCCCTCACCACCGCCTCCCTCTTCCATCATCTACGCTCCCTCCCTCACCTTGAAACCCGACCCTTACACCCCATCCTCATCCTTCCTGCGCCCAACCTCCTTCCTCCCTCACCCTTAAACCCCACCCTCAGCCTTCAGAAATCTGGAACCCTCATCCCCTTTAACGGCTACCTTTCGTTTCCTTCGACCCCTCATTCGTCCTCTTTCACTCGACCCCTCTGTCTCCTTCGACCCCTGCTCCCTCACCCTCGACCGGTTTCTTCATTCGACCACCGTACCTTCGACGGTTTCTTCATTCGAACCCGTGCCTTCTTCACTCGACCCCCCTCTGTCCCTTCGACCGGAACCCCGCTCCCTTTGACCGTTTCCTCCTTCGACCCACCGTACCTTCACCCCCGTGTTTCTGTTGTCTGGTGGGTGGCTATTGATAAAGTTCAAAGTTTTTTTTTTATATATATATAAGGAAAAAGGTAGATGGAGACTATTGGTTAATAATAATAATAATAATTATGTTTAATTTTGTTGGGTATTGCTAAAGTTTTCATCTTGGGTTACTTTATTTGGGTATTGATAAAGGTGGGGACCTTTGGGCCATGGTTTAGGTGTGTCGTGATTATCCGGGGAGTAGGCAACGGCAACTTTTAGTTGCCCTGGTGTGATATTGGAAGATAGCGTATGCCCACTCACCTCGAGTCGGGTTTTGGGAGTTATGTCGCCATCTGTTAGAAGGCGGCGGTGTTCTGTTGAAACCGGTGGACCCTGCGTTCCTGATGCAGGACAAGCCTGCCCTTTTAAATTTTTTCATTCTTGTAAATTTGGTATATCAAGTAGCTCCCGGCTGCTTGCTCACCTTAAACGGGACCATTTTGGGTGGGATGATGGTAAAAACACCTTGCGGGATGCCATTTCCGGGGATTTGGGCCTATTTGGGGAAGTTGTGGACGCCTTGCAGAACCTTAATCAGTGGCTATGTGGCCAATGCATGGTCTTGCATGCTCTCAATAGGGGGTGTCATCATGAAGATGGTGTCGCCAAATTCTTGCGAAATGCTGATGGTAAGGGTGAATTTATCATAGGGATCCCTAAGCCCAGCCAGCCAACAGTCGAACCCGCTACCGAACCGGATATTGGTAGGACGGTGGTTGTAGATATCAGTCTTCTGGAAAGACTTTTTGCTTTGCGGATTACTACAGTTAAAAATATCCCCTCGTCTTGTCGATTAGCATTTGCGCATGCCTTATCCAATACATTGGGTAAGGTGGCGGCTTCCCCTGGGTCGGTTGAGGCCTGGATCAGGTTGTTGTTACTGCCCCGTTGTACGTTACGCACTATCCGACCGTCTTCCAGGCAGGAGCGGAGATCTGGAAATCGTAAATCCTTGCAATACAGTAGCATCATGCGCTCCTTAGCAATTTGGAAAGATGGCGAGGGCATGGAGGAGCTTATTCTTCCCCTTCTTTCCCAATCGAATGAAGAGCCGGCTAGAGGACCAGTCAGCCAAAATGAATCGGAGAATGGGGCTAATATCAGACAATGTCTGAGGAAGGTTGCTGATGGTCACTTCACAGCCACGGTGAAGGTTTTGTGCTCTTCTGGAGTCGCACCAGTTGGGGAGTCCACCTTAAAAGCCTTGGTTGATAAGCATCCGGTTAGGGATCCCCCCAACTTGCCTCATGTCTTGCCCAATAAAGATGCTCTTCAGGTTACCGCTGAATGTGTGTTGGAGAATATCCGCTCCTTCCCCAAAGGAACTTCTTGTGGAAGGGATGGCTTGAGAGCGCGGCATATTTTGGACGCATTGTGCGGATAGGGGTCCTCTCCGCCATCTGCTCTTCTTGTGGCCATCACTGAGGTGGTTAACATCTGGCTGCGGGGGCTGTGCCCGAAGATTCTGGCGGAATTCATTGCCTCTGCCCCCTAACCCCCTTATTAAAGCCCGATAACGGAATCCGGCCCATTGCTGTCGGGGGTATCTGGCGAAGGTTGGTCTCTAAAGTTGCAATGCGTAAAATTGGGAAGGAGATGTCGGCTTACTTAGGGGACTTTCAATATGGGGTCGGAGTCCCCAATGGGGCAGAGGCTATACTCCACAGTGCGAATAGATTCTTGAATGCGTTCCGTGACGACGGATCACTAGCCATGCTCACTGTGGATTTTTCGAACGCTTTCAACATGGTTGACCGGACAATCCTTCTGCGCGAAGTCAGTATCCGTTGCCCGTCTATCTACCAATGGGTTCAGTTTTTATACGCCCAGCCTGCCAGGCTATATGTAGGAGATACCTGCATCGGGGCCTACACAGGGGTCCAGCAAGGGGATCCTTTAGGACCTCTTCTTTTTGCCCTTGTCTTGCATCCGCTGGTGCTACAGGTGGAAGAACACTGTTCCTTACCCTTCCATGCGTGGTATTTGGATGACGGCACGATTATAGGCAGGGCCGAAGAAGTAGCTAAAGCCCTAGACATCATCCGAGCAGAAGGTCCCCAGTTTGGGCTTATGCTTAATATTAAGAAGTCAGGGATCTTTTGGCCAACATGCAATGGTATTAAAGCGAAGTCCGGTATTTTTCCTAAGGAGATCGGAAGACCACAGACAGGGGTAAAGCTTCTAGGGGGGGCTGTTAGTCGTGATGGGGATTACATTAGCTCAATGGCAGTCAAGAGGGCTCAGCGCGCGGTTGGACTGATGGGTGTTTTGCAGAAATTACGGGACCCCAAAGTGAGCTCTTATTGCTACGCTCATGTATGGGTGTGGCTAAACTGTTGTTTGGGCTTCGAACGTGCCAACCGACCTTTGTTGGGGAGGCAGTATCCATTTTTGACAAAGGTCTCCGAGGTGCTGTTGAGGATATCGTTGTTTGTGGGGGAGTTTTTTTTGGGGATCTTCAATGGCGGTTGGCGTCCTTACCGATCAGCTCGGGGGGCTTGGGCCTGTGCTCGGCGGAAGATGTGTCCGCATATGCGTATGTGGCTTCTAGGGCGCAGTCTTGGAAACTACAGGAACATATACTAAGGAACAGCGGGGTGGTTGGGATGGACGATGACTATAAGCTCGCACTGGACAACATTCGCAGCTCTCTCCCCAATGTAGATGTGGGCGGCTTTACAGATAAAGACACCGCCCAAAAAAGCCTCAGAAAATCTTGGCGAGTGCGTTTAACTGTAAAGCCATGCAGTCTATGGAGGAGGAGTTTAACATGTCTTCGCGCCAGAAAGCGGTGTTTGAATGTCTTAAAGAGGCCCATGCTCAAGATTTCCTCACTACGCTCCCAATTGACGGACTAGGGCAACATATGTCGGCTATCGAATATCGGGCGGTCCTCAAATACCGACCGATGATTCCCATGTTTCCCGTCGACGAACCGTGTCCGATCTGTAAAAAAAACACGCTTGGACAAGTTTGGAGAACACGCCCTACATTGTAAGGAGTTGCCAGGCTTTAAATACAGACATGACCTGGTTAGAGACGTTCTATGGGATGTTTTACGAAGGGCAGGGATTTCAGCCAAAAAAGAGGCCCCCGTGAATTTCTTGACGGACCCACGTGACGGGCGGTCCACATTGAGGCCAGCGGATGTTCTTGTGTTCGGATGGGCGCAAGGCAAGCATGCATGTGTTGACCTGACTGGGGTATCACCATTGGTGGGACTTCGGGATTCGGGTTTTGTGGCTGGGCAGGCAGTTTTGAAAGCTGAGGAAAAAAAAGTGGATAAACATGAAGCGGCTTGTCTAGAGAACCAGCATGGGTTTGTGCCCTTCGCTTTTGATACTTTTGGAGCGCTGGCCCCGCAAGCAATCAAGCTCCTCGATCGCGTGAAGAAAGTTATGCAAAGTAATTCCCCAGCTGCTAAGGGCCAATGTTTTATTTTCAATAGAGTAGGTTTTGCAATACAAAAAGGGGTAGCGGCGCAACTTGTGGCCCGTTTACCTACGTATCACTTGTAATTGGTTGTCTTTGGTTTAATGAAATACAAGATTTATTTAATGAGTGAGTATAGTGATTATGGTTGTTTGTGAATGAATCTACAAGGATTGCATCTGATCCTATTTATAGGCACCGAAGTGGGCTGCATGGAGAGGAATATAAATTGAATAATAGTAGTTACTAGTGGATTTGTTTCAAAAAGCTTAAGCCATTGGTGAAATATTGGAATTGTTAGGATTTGCATTAGTAGAAAAAAGGTGAAACTTCGGTCAACTATACTAAGTCAAGATCAAGACAACCCGCAAATAAGAATAACATTGTTGAAAAATCCAAATAAAAAGAAAATCACACAAAATTAGGCAACTTACAGAGAAACTTTTAGAAGCAAATCAGAAATAAATAAAAACTAAAATCGGCTAAAATATTGAACGGACCTGTACTTTTGAGGATGATTAAAGTGATAAGAGGAAGATTTCCACCGGAACTACTAATCGATAGATTGATTTAGCGAGGATTAATTTAGGGGAGAGCAAACGCTGGTGGTTAATTGGATTGGGAAAAGTGAGCGGTGTAGGGTTAGAGGAGGGAAGTAATTTTGTGTTGGGATTCAAAATTTTGGGAGGAGCACCAGAGCGCGAAGTAAAGTGCTGAATTGAGAGGGACTTTTTAGTTTTTAAAAAAGTCAAATGATAAAAAATATTGGGAGTGACTTTACATATTCTTGTTGTACATTTTTTTTTTAAATTATGATACTTTGATTTGTATATTAGGGGAGGGATGCTCCACTGAAAAAGTTTTCACCTCACTGATTTACACCAATCCTTTACTGCCACACAACTTCAATAATTCACTTCACTGAAACACAGTTTTGAAGGAAGCCCCGCTCCCCCTTAATTCTGGTGGCGGCGGGACCACTACCAGAATGGGTAGCGGCGGTGTTACTGTGCTGGTAGCTGGGTTTTAAAAAGCAAGCCTGAGGCGCGCCTAAGCGCAAGGCGCGCGCCTCAGACGCTTTTTTGGCAAAATTTCAGTCTCTTTTAACCCTGAGGCGCGCGCCACACGTACACCATGTTTTTTTTTTGCATAAAAATGTTGTACCTTAGTGTTTTTGGCTTGTACATATAGGTAAAATCACATAAAAACCTTATTTATAGTTATATTTTAGGTAAATGAAGCTAAAAACTCATGGGATATATAAAAAAAAATTATATAATTAGTGTGCCCTTCGGGTACGAAAATCTCACGCTTTTTGCGCTTCGCGTGACGCGCTTAGCCCTCGTCGCTTTTGTGCGAGGCGCATGTAACACCCCAACCGATGGCGGAAACATCGAGGTGTCACGTAGTGATGATTGTTCAATAGCTCATGGTACTAAATGAAAGTTGAATAATATTAAACAATTTACAATTTGTCTTACGAGTAATGATTACAAAAGTTGATTTATATAAACTAGGTCCAAAGCTCCTACGTGTTCCAAGACTTGTACAACTTCCATTAGCAAACAAAACCTGAAACATGTTAAGTTGGAAAGATAGGGGGGTCAACTATAAATAGTTGGTGAGAATACATAGGTTTTGAATATAGTTGAAAGCAATATGTTGTATAGTAATCATAGTTGAAGAATAAAAATGAGTAATGATAGAATATGAGTCCGACATGTAACAATGCGTCTTTTGTACAATCAAACCTTGTGTCGACTGAGACCTAACTCGCAAGTTAGTAAAAGTGTAACTGTTATCGATCATCCCTGAATTTATGTGGGGGGATGGGTTTGTCAGACCTATAGCGTTATCATCTAAACAGGCGGCTTGATCAATGTTAATGATTGTACTGTGTCTTTTTGTTACAGTCAAATGATAGAATGACTAAATGATAGTGTAATTGAATCACAAGTAAGAATGAGTAAATGAAAGTGCATAAAATGTTTAAACATGTTTCACCCCAAAATGTAAAACAGAAAAGGAGGCTATATAAACTCACCTTAATGACAATATTGAATCCCTTAATATAGAATAAATGTGGCACAACGATTCCAAGTATACCGTAAGTTCAAGACAATAAAATAAGTCTAATTTTTCTAGTCTAATGGTATTCTAGGGTTCATAATTTGGGGATTGATAATTGATAAATCGTTGATTTTAAATAAATAAATAAATAAATAAATAAATAAATTTAGGAAAATAAATAACTTAAAATAACTTTTTGTAAAATCTTGGTTAAGATTGTTGTATTATAAGATATTAAATATGAAAATAATTTTTATAAAATTATTTTCTCAAAAATTGAATATTTAGTATATTTATTTCTATTTGTCAAAATATAGTTTTAATATCTAAAAATATTAAAATTAATGAAATTTCAATTTAAAATTTATATTTCTGTTCTAAATGAACAAAAATAATTTATGTAAAATTTTGGTATGAAAATGTTGAAAAATGAATTTATTATGATTTATTTATGATTTAAAATAACAAAAATGAATTAAAAATATTAAATAAACGTTTTTCTGAAATTAAAAATCATTTCAGAAATATTTATTGTTTTATAAGTTTAGGATAATTTTTGTGGAATTTTATATAATTG
Organism: Ambrosia x helenae; assembly: GCA_030844895.1. NCBI lineage: Eukaryota > Viridiplantae > Streptophyta > Magnoliopsida > Asterales > Asteraceae > Ambrosia > Ambrosia x helenae. The sequence continues at coordinate 127,022,618 of CM061231.1, forward strand.
TTTAGATATTTTTATAGAATTTTAAAATTTTAATTGAATAAACTTGTAATATATTTTATATATATTAAATAAATGATTTTTGAAAAACTAAAAATTTTAAAACAAAGTTTATTGTTTATACAACATAGGATAACCTTTGTAGAATTTATAATGTAGATTTGGTATTTTAAAATTAATTTAAAAGATAAAACAATAAATATAAAAAGAAAGAAAAGTCTAAAAAAAAAAGAATTGGGTTTTGTGGGGATCGAACCCGGGTCAGATGTGAGCGTTGGATTTTATCTAAAACAGGATTAATTGATCATACAAGTCACAAATCTAGGTGCGGAAACCCTAGATCTGAACAAATTGATAAGATGCAAATCACGACACAATCAAGATCATTTTCAATATCATTTTCATAGATTAACTTTCAATCAATAAGCATTTACAACGTTTATGTTAATCTAGAATCACAAAGACACTTTCTCAAAAACACTCCTAAACCTGAACTGAACCTGGACACAAATGATAACTCCCTTACATAATCAAAAACTCAAAATCTATATATAGCCTCTGCACATTCGCCCCTTTCTACAGGTCGAATGTGAGATAATTCCACATTCGCCCACTAAGAGTGGTCGAATGTGGTCTTCAGTCCATGATCAATCTTCCTTCGTCCACTTCAGTTCTTCCTTCGCCCAGTCTTGATTCACCTTCGCCCAGATTATCTTCATTCGCCCATATTGAACTACCTTCGGTTATCTACTAACATGTGTTAATTATAGTATATCCAATCCTTAGTCGCAAAATGCATCAACAAACTCCCCCTCGACTATTGATTGGATAGTTTTCTTTGATAATCCATCGTCCTGTTCATCAGCTTGATTCTGAGCTGCTTTTTCTGCTCAGAAGTCATTGGTGGCTCGAATGTTTTCTTCACAGGCTTCGATACATTGGCGATCTTCACAGTCTTGCCAAGTTTACCCTCCAAGTTGCTTCCTGCATTTATGTCATATGCAAAACAAACTCCCACAACTTGAGTGTACTTCCTCGCCTGAGCAAAGTCATTCGGTTCATAATAGATCGGATTAAAGAACAACATGATGATGTCTTCAAAAGTGCAGTTTATCAGCCACATAGGATCAAATACATGAACATGCTTGTATTTATCCTTTCCATCCCTCAACACAATCACTGCTTCTGCCTTCCTCCAATCGTAATACCAGAATATGAAATTAGCACTGAAATGTTGTGGCATTGGCATCAATGGTATCTTTCTCATCACATTTGGTGCTTTATATATCAAAGTCACACGCTTCATGTTGGTTTGAGGATCAATATCCCTATGCTGTTTTCTTCTGGGATATTGAGGCTTGAACCTGTTCCATCTTGTGCGACTCTCCCAAACCAATTTGTCTGCGCACCAACCGACATGCGATCCATTTACCTCGGCACCTGACATTGGGAATCTGCATAAATCTCTCACCGCCCAATACGGTAGAGTAAGCAAATCACAGAATCTGTTGAAATACAGAATTCCGGTTTCCCATTTCGCTGCAATACACTTCAGTCTGCCAAGATAAGTCCACCCGAGAGCTCTGCCTTTGAACTTGGCATTATGAAATCGATAAAACTTACCTTGAGCTTCAGGTTTAGGTCGGTTCTCATCCATCTCCTTTAACTTCTTCAGATAATTCTTCAACTCATCAGACTGGTTAGAAGAATCTTTCTTTTCATCTCCAAACACCTTCTCAACAAACTCTTCGCTTCTTCTCTTCGCTTTTTGTTTCGCTGACTTGTTTGGTATCTCTGTGAAGTCAGGAAATACTTCATTCTCATCTTCTTTTCTGAAATACTGGGGAAATTCCTCATGAGTGATATCTTCAATCTCAACTTCATTGTTTTCTGGAGTCTGTACATCATCTGAATGACTTCCCATATCCTTTTCAGGAATATCAGGAATCGATTCATCCATCATGAACTCTTCAAACGTCTTACCTACCCTCTGTGCGAGACCATCTAGTATTTCTTTCGCCACAGATGCAGGTAGTTCCCCTTCCTCAAGATCTGGATCTTCATATTCCAGCTCATATCTCAGATCATCAGTCTGGAATATTTCAGCAAAGCATCCAGTGAACTCAATGGTCCACTCCCTCTTCTCCAACATGTTCTTGTATATTAGTTTAGCATCATCAGAAAGAGATCTCACCTTTTCGTTCCAAAAGATACTTTCATCCGAATCTACATTTCCTCCTTTCTTTTTGGAACTCGATTCTCCAGTATCTTTCTTCTTCTGTGATGTTCTCTTCTCATAACTATACTTAGAAGTATCATCTCCTCCTTCATGATCACTTCCACTGCTAAGCTCATCACCCTTCTTCTTCCCTGTACCCTCAGCATCATCATCATCATCATTGTTGTCATCATCATCATCATTGTTGTCATCATCATCATTGTCCGATCCATCATCATCATTATCATCATCATCTTCTTCTTTCTCAGAATCAGATTCATCATAATCTACTTTCTGTTCATCATCTTCTTCATCATCATCTTCACCCTCTTTCAACTGGGGTGCTCTGCTATACAGCTCATCAATCAAACCACAAAGACGTTTATTTTCTTTCTTTAACTCTTTGTTATCAGCCTTGATCAGTTTGATCTTGTTCTTGTTTCTATCACATCTCCTCTCAAGCTTTTCATTCTTAGCTTCTAACATCTGAATCTTTTCATTTATCTCATCCTGATTCGATTTCGAAGCAACTACAATCTGGAGCATCTTCTCCTCATTCTGCTTGAACTTAGTGATTTCAGCTTGTTGAGCAAACAACATTTTCATCATGTCCTCCATCTTCTTATTAACTTGTTTCATAACATCATCATCAACAGTCACTTTCTTTGACTTTGATCTGGAGGGCTCAACTTCAACAGCTTTCTCCTTTTGAGGCTTTCTAAACATATCGAGCACTTTATCCATATCGATATTAAACTGATCGACTGGTAAAGTCTCTGCCTCCTTTCCTTTCTTCTGCTTCTTAGCAACTGGTGAAGATAACTTGGAAGGTGTTCCAGCATCAGGCAATCTCTTACCCTTCAACAACTGAGCTAATTCCTTCTCTCTCAATTCTTTCACACTAGACTTCTTTGCCATAGTCTTTTGTTTCTTTGTCTTCTTTGGCAAATTTACAACTACTGTGTCTCCAACACTCAATTCAGCTAAATCAACTCCCAAACCTTCATCTTCAACTGATTTTCTTCTTCTCTCAGACTCTTCAATCGACTGGTTCAATAATTCAGACTCACCAACCATAGTGGCCTTACGTTTGGTAGTCCTCACGTTCTCGTCATCAGAATCCCACTGTTCATCAACCTCAGTTTCTTCCGAATCAACAGACTCTTCATCCACCAAACCCGAACCTTTCTTTGCAGTCGATTTCTTTCTAGCATCCTGTTGCTTTGTGCTCCCCTGATCAATAGCCTTTCCTTTGCCCTTCCCTTTGGCTCCAGGATTGACTACTTGACGCTTCCGCTTAGTACTTGAATCAACATACACTAAGGGATCGTCGTTGTCTGAGTCACTATCATCATGTCTAGCTTTGTTCTTGCCTGGATCAGTGTAATCCGGACGAGCCAAAGCTCCAAACAATCTCCTGTTGGGTGGTTTCTCATTGTCAGCTACACCCTTATATCCTTTCATCCTCATCAAAGTTCTAATATTCATGTGATCTTGCCCTAGAATCATTGTCGGATCCTTCTTCAGCATTGGATACTTGTAATCAAAGATCATCATTAGAAACCTTGGATACAACATGAACTTCTTAAACTTTATACCTTTCAGCATCTCTAACATGTGGTCAAGTATCATCCCAGACACATTAAATAGTTTATTAAGTGTCAAAGCAACCATTAATGAACTCAAACTCTTCCTCATCACGTCATAGCCACCACTAACACATCCAAAGACATGGATCAGAACATGTGCAAAGTACTTGTACTGCACTCCCAGCTTCCCTTTATACATCGATCCGTCAGTGATAGGACCTTTGTATTTCATCCTTAAGAAGCACGCCTTCTGTTCTGTCCAAGACAATTCCCTGGGATCTTCTCTATCTTCGAACTTAATCTGTAAAGCTTCCCGGATGTCGGCTTCAGTCAAGAACATATCTATCTCCTGAATCTTGCTCTTGATGATGGTTTGATTATCCCAGTAGTCATACTTAGCGTTCTGGTAAAAATCTTCTATTATGTCTTTGTAGATGATGGTTGGTGTGGCTAGAGCATGTACAATCCTGCTCCTCTTCAGAAATTCAATAATGCCAGTGAACTCTGTGTTCTTCTCCACGTCTCCTAGATACGCGCAACAGTTGTGCGATCTTTCGAAAGACCAACTGCTCGGTGTAGATGTTTCAGCTACGGGGACTGGATCTTGAACAGTAATCTCTGCTGGAGTCTCAACAGTCACTGTTGGAGTGTCAATATTCTCTGGTTGTTCAGCCATCTGTACACAAAAATCAATAAAACGTGTCAAAACACAAAAACGACAAAAATATAAAAATTTTGGTCAAAACTGTTCTGTACATTCGCCCCTTTTGGATTGGCCGAATGTGGGAATTATTGGTCGAAGGTGAACATAAATGGACGAATATGAAAAAGTTTCTGTTTAAAGACACATTCGTCCGGTTTGAAAGTACGTTCGCCCAAGTATTTTCACCATCGCCCGGTTTAACCAACCGAAGGTGGAAAAATTTCCCCCAAAAATTTAAAATTTTGCCATGTTTAGTTTTAATCCGTAATTTTGATTCTAAACCATACTAACAAGGCCGACTAACACTTGTTTATAACCAATTTTATCAAAACATCATTTTACATAGGTTTTCAATTAGAATTAGGGTTCATCGTGTTCAATCGATCAAATCTGTTATCTAAACACGTTATAATCCTAATTCCTTCCATACTCTCCCCCTAAAACCTATGTGAATTGATCGACAATCAAAATCATTCATCAATAAACATCAAAAATCCCCAGTTATGAAACCCTAGGACGTGTTCTTGAATCGATGATTCAGAACTGTTACGAAGTCCATTACCTGCAAGAGTATGCTTAAAATGATCAGCAACAACAAGGGAATGATATGCACAATCACAGAAAAACACAGCAACAAGGTCTTGTTATGAGAGAATTTTTGAAAAATTTTCGAATGAGAGGTTCGAAGGTAACTGATGTATTTATAGTGGTGCACGTTCGCCCGAATGAAATGGACGAATGTGGGTAAATTCCACATTCGCCCTAGTTAAAGACACGAATGTGAATATTGTCCACCTTCGCCCCTAATTAAAGACCCGAAGGTGGAATGTGATACCCGGAAGTAAAAATGTCACCCGAAAGTGAAAATAACCACCTTCGCCCAGATCAAAAACGGTCGAACTTGATAGTTTTTCCACATTCGACCCAATTAAGGGGCGAATGTGAAATGGAAAAACTGAAAATTTCGCCAAATCACGAATTCGAATCCCGTTCAACATTTTTCAATCCGTTAAGCTTCCAAAACTCAAATTTTCACATTTTGAATGTTACAAAAACCAGATGGTGTTATCAAATCTCAGAAATTGACTATCAAGCATCCCCGGATATCAAAAATAAAGTAGAAATGCAAATCTTTTGGGTTTTCTGAAATTTATACCAAAACACACCTAAAATCTTTTTGGATTTTGTAACTTTTTGACAATAAAAGTAAAATGTGACAAAGTAAAATGCATCAAAGTAAAATGCATCAAAGTAAATAAAAGCAGTACACATTTTGTGATTTCCGGTAAGAAGATCATATCAGTTTTCTGAGAAATCTGAACACAGCGTTGATCTATTATTATTATTACCATTAGAAACAATATGTGACACGGCAATTGCTGATATTGTTGTCCACATAAGCTCACATGCAGACAATTACGCAATGCTTTATAATGATACGAATTAGATGTATTAGACTAACACATTGTGGTTCCCACACACACGACATACTCCCGTATCAAGAAGTAATCTGCACAAAGACTCATTGTAAAGCGTGATTATGCTTTCGTCGTCTGTAATTGTACAAGATATAATGCATAGAGGTATACAGGTCAGCAAATTAATGCAGCAAAGTAACTATGCACCATACCAGGTTGAGGACTGATATTAATCATGATTTGCATCAAAGATCAATACGATATTATAGATAATCTTTGATCATCATATAACATGGAAAGTTCCTCAATTCGGTAACTTTAGGTTTTGGCATAAAGCTCTTTTATAAAGACACCCTGTCTGATCTAGGTCCGTAATGACTTACAGCAGAAGATCAGATAGGCTATCCCCAGACAACTAATAACATAACGACCCTAAACCTCCGAGTTTTGTACAAACACCCTATCAAACGAAATTACGGTACTAAGACCATATGCCCATGAGGTGTTCATCCACAAACGCGTAGTTTGTTATGTTTGTATCACTAATGCACGCAATATAAAGTCTACGAAGCCTATCAGCATATCACACGTAATCAACATACGTCGCATTAAACTATACAATTCTTTAGCCTGTGTCAGATCCCCACTGATGTACTATCATTTCCTCTTTTTATCCAGGAAATCATTTTGGGTTTTTCTAATTTTTAGGTATTTTGAAAATTTTTCAATGTTTTTGGCTTTTCTGATAAAATGACTCCCCCTAAAATAAAGAACATATTTTTGGGTTTTTAATTTTTCTGAAAAAACGAAAAACAAAAATTTGAAAGAAACAATCCACTTGAAAGCATCAACTTCTTTGAGAATTTAAACAACCCCCTCGAAAGCATCAACTTCTTTGAGGATTATGATAGTAAAGAGAAATTCCCAATTAGCAAAAATTTAAAACTAAAACTAAAAACGAAAAATGATATACCGAGGAGCCGATTAGTCCTGTTTTTCCTTTATATTGTTTACTTTCAAAAGATATTCAAAGCGGGATCTGTCAAAAGCTTTTGTAAACAAATCTGCACGTTGGTAGTCAGTATGGATTTTGACCATGTCAATCAATTCCTTAGCATAACAGTCACGGATAAAATGATATTTAATCCGGATATGTTTAGCTTTAGAATGATTTTCAGTATTTTTAGTTAATGCAATTGCGGCTTCGTTGTCACAGTGTATAGGGGTTTTAAGAAACTGCAAACCATAATCGACCATCTGTTGTTGGATCCAGAGCACTTGCGAACAGCAACTCGAGGCTGAAATGTACTCGGCTTCACATGTAGACAGTGCGACGGAAGTCTGTTTCTTGCATTGCCAGGTAATTAACCTGCTCCCTAAAAACTGGCAACCGGCTGTTGTTGATTTGCTGTCTTTGTCACAGCCGCCCCAATCTGCATCACTAAAAGCAATAAAATCAAAATCATCATCATTAGGGTACCAAAGTCCTTTTGATGGACAACCCTTCAGATATCGAAGGATACGCTTGACCGCCGTCAGATGACTTTGTTTCGGCTTCGATTGATATCGCGCACAGAGACACGTTGCATACATAATATCTGGTCGAGACGCTGTCAAATACATCAGAGATCCGATGATTGCTCTGTATGTAAATGGATCTGTCAGCTCCCCCTTAGCGTCCACTCCAATCCCGTGATTGGGTTGTATCGGGGTATCCATCGGCTTAGAATCCTCCATCTGGAATCGGCTCAAGATGTCGGCAACATATTTCGTCTGGTGAATGAAGATCCCGTCGGGTCTTTGATCCACCTGTAAGCCGAGGAAAAACTGCATTTCTCCCATAGCGCTCATTTCGAACTTCTCCTGCATAACAGTTTCAAATTCCCTGCACAAGAGTTCGTTAGTTGAACCAAATATAATATCATCAACGTAAATCTGTACTAGAAGCAAGTCATCTCCCGTCTTCTTCGTAAAGAGGGTACAATCGACGAGGCCGCGCTTGAATCCTTTGGAGATGAGGTATGTGCTTAGCTCCTCGTACCACTGTCTTGGAGCCTGGTGCAAACCATATAAAGCTTTGTTCAGCACGTAGACCTTGTCCCGGTGGATTGGGTCCTCAAAGCCCGGTGGTTGCCCGACATAAACCTCCTCCTTGACTTTACCATACAGAAATGCGCTCTTGACGTCCATTTGATAGACTTTAAATTTCTTGTACGAAGCAAACGCAAGGAACATCCGAATAGCTTCCATTCGTGCTACTGGTGCATAGATTTCATTGTAATCAATTCCTTCAATCTGATGAAAACCCTGCACAACCAATCTGGCTTTGTTCCTTACAATAACTCCACGATCATCTTTCTTGCACTTAAACACCCACTTAGTGCCTATTTTCTTTCGTCCCGGCGGCAAATCTGTGAGCGTCCAGACTCCCAATTTCTGGAATTGTAATAACTCTTCCTGCATTGCCTCAACCCAGATATCTTCTTGCAAAGCGTCTTTGTATGTCCTTGGCTCTACCTGGGACACATAACATGCAAACGACCAATCATTTTGGCTACCAGTTTTCTGAATTTTGGCATATAAAGCTAAAGCACCAAAACTCTCTGGCGAATTCACGCTTTTAAGCTGCCCTCTGGTCATCACTCCACTACCAGGATCACCGATTACTTGCTCCAGCGGGTGAATACGATGAATCCGAGATTCCGGATTAACAGGTACAATCACTCCCGTCTGAGCAGTCAAATTCTCTACAGCATCCTGATCATTACCCGTGTTAGACGATGAAGCAACATCTGGATTTGGAATTGGGTTCACAGTTTGCTCTTCTAAGTCTTCTGCATTTTCAAGAACAGCTTCTTCAAATTGTTCATCTTCAGATTCTGAAGTGTCTAACGAAGTTGAAGCTTCTTGAAACAACTCTTCTTCTTGTGTAGGAACACTGGTATCACTAGAAGCTGGTGGGGGGTTTACGGTAATTGGACGCATCAACGGTGAAGTTGCCGCGTTTTCACATTCGTAAAGTAATCTGATCACAGCTTCTTCAACCAGGCTATCTAGATTGAATGATTCAAAGAAATCTTTGTAATCAAACATCCAATCAGGGCCCGTGCCTTGCAAATTTTGAGTGTAACGTTGAACTTCCACGTTAGCCCAATCCTCCACTTGACGAGTTCTCTTGTTGAATACCCGTTTGAGCGGGGTTGCATATCCAACAAAATATCCCTCTTCAGCTTTAGGACTAAACTTCTCGCTTGGATTCAACATCGTACATGGCGCCCCAAATGGTTCTAGATACTCTAAATTGGGCTTTCGTCGGTGTAACAGCTCATAAGATGTTTTTCCAAACTTCTTCACTGTCAAAACCCGATTTAATGTATAGTTTGCTGCATAAATTGCCTCATTCCAGAACATTACTGGAAGATTTGAGTCAGCGAGCATTGTTCTTGCAGCCTCAATCAGAGTCATATTCTTTCTTTCAGCAACACCGTTCTGTTGCGGGGTATACGGAGCTGAATATTCATGATGAATTCCTTTGCTTTCACAAAGTTCATCCATCTTTGCATTTTTAAACTCCGTCCCGTTGTCACTCCTGATCCTTTTTATCTTCAAATTGTAAATATTCTCCAGCCGAGTGAACAGAACTTGTAAGTTGGTAAAAGTGTCGCTTTTGTTCTTCAAACACATCACCCATGAGAATCGTGAATAGTCATCAGTGACGACTAAACAATAAAGCTCTCCAAGATGACTTTTGCGCTTGACTGGTCCAAAAAGGTCCATGTGCAATCGCTCAAGCGGCATCTCAACAGAGTTAACCTTCTTCACTTTATGGGATTGTCTGTGTTGTTTGCCTTTCATGCAACTCACACACTTGTCGTTCAGATGGAAATGTTTCACGTTTACTCCATCGACAAGTCCATTTCTCACTAACTGATTCATTTTCCTTAGATGAATGTGCCCCATCCTTCGGTGCCACATTATCGATTCTTTTTCGGTCGCCTTGGATAGAAAGCATGTTATCTGTCCCTGTGGTGTCATTGCCTTGGACATATCAAGAATGTAAAGATTGTTGACTCGAGGTGCCATCAACATAACCCACTCCTTTGGAATCTTGAAGCCCGGTTTAAGTATATAGCAGGATTTGTCATCAAAATGCACAGAGAATTGTTTGTCGCATATTTGACTGACACTCAACAGATTATAGTCTATCTGCTTGACATAAGATATTCTCTCGAAAGTCACAATCCCGTTACTCACGCTTCCTTCCATCGTGATATAACCTCCTTTATTTCCCGCGAACGCAACATAACCTCCATTGATATTCTTCACATCGAACAGCAACGCCAAATCCCCCGTCATGTGGCCTGAAGCTCCACTATCAACAATCCAGAGACTGCTAATAGGGCCAACTGAAGCTCCCTGCACACAAAAAGTAGACAATTAGTTCTTTCGGGGGACCCAAGCCTGAGTCTTGGGCCTTTGAACTTTGGCTTTCAAAGAATCATTCTCAATGACTTTCTCAACAACTTTCTGTTTTGAATCAATCGTTTTCTGATTTTTCAAAACAGATTCATTCTTATCACTTACCTTTGACGTAGAGGCTCCTGGAGAACCATTAGGTGTCCAAGATTGTTCAGACCTTTTGAGAATACGGATTTGAGGTTTTGGTTTCTCAACAGGTTTCTGAACATTGTTACTAAAAGTAACTTTCTTAGCAACCTTATCTGAATGAACAGACTTAGGTCCAACATTTGACTTGACAATTGGTTTTTGTGGAACCTTTTGTCTATCAGCTGTTGTGTTCACCACTGGTTTTCTCCAAGATTGTTCCATTGCAATCCGATTCCTCCGATCATAATGAAATGGACGGTTGTTCCTCATTTGAAAATTGTTTTGATTATGAAAATGTTGTTGTTGAGGAACAGTCCGTCTATGCGGTGGGATATAATGATCAATCGGCTTTTTGATGGAATTCTTAACCTCAACTTCATGTCTCTTGTGCCTTACATATGGACACTGAGCAAGTAAATGCCCGCGTTCTCCACATTTAAAGCATTTTCTATATTCCTCAAACACATAATGAGCATTTGGTGAAGCAAATGTTTTAACAGGAACTTGATCATTATACTGTTGTTTTCTTAAACTCTCAGGAAGTGGTCCTTTCGAGTAAGAAGGTTCATGAAAACCATTTGCTTTATCATCAGGTCGAATGAACTCAATGACATGTATTTTTGGCTCTTGAGGAGTTTCTGAAAACAGTTTCTTTAAGATTTCTGGTGGAATTTCATTGGTTCTTTCATGTTTTGGAAACCAAATTGTGCTTTCTTGCCAGATTTTATCAAGTTTAGAATAGTTAACGTTTTTAATCGGAAATTCCTCATCAGCAATGATTTTATCGGATCCTTCCATCCGATAAAACACCTTTACAGGTTTTTCACTTGGTTCATTCAGCTCATTCTTTTCAACATTCTTTTTGACCTCATTCTTTTTCTTAAACTCACTCTTTTCAGACTTCTTATCATGAATAGCTTTTGCCATCGGATGAATATGATCAGATGGTGACACTGGTTCGGTAGTAATAATGTGATTTTCTTTTGGAATCTCACATTCATTATCAGATTTATCACTACCAGTATCATCATTATCTGAGTCTGAACTATCACTCTCAGCATAAACACCCTCATTGTTCAAGCCCAAAATCGGTCTCACATCTTCAGGATATGGCTTACCAATACTCGAGGTATTAGATTCCATATCTGATGATGAGTCTGATTTCACCGAACTCTCCGGTATAACTTGATGATAGTTATGGTTCTCAAAAAGAACCGGAGATGGTACAGACTTGTAGTTGGTGGTGTTATCATCAATGATATGATCCACAACATAAGCAACATTCTTATAGCTTTCTAACTTCTTGTTAACCTTTTCAGCAAAGCATTTAATGGCAGCCATTTCTAACTTGGTGTTTTCAATTTCATTGATGTAGTTATTTATGGCCAATTGTTTCAATGACAAAGTGTTTTTCAAGTCAGAAATGTCCTTTTTATAGCCATCTAATACTTTGTTAAAAGCATTTAACTCCTTGCGAGTAGATTGATAGTTTTGAATAGCACTATCACGTGAAATTCGGAGTTGTTTGTTCTCCTCTGTCAATCTATCACAAGTTCCACAGTAATTATCACTCATAACATCAGTGCTAGATTCAGAACTTACAGGTTTTGGCGGTTCGGTCATGGCCATCAAAGCAAAATGAGCTTCCTTTCCAGTGAAAAACTTGGAATAGTCGATCTTGGTGAAAGCATCATCAGCTATGCACGACTTCCTCGTCATCAAGAAATCAGCTTCTGCCAGCAACTGGTCAATATCATCATCCAAAGAATCAACACTTCCCTCTGTGTCTGATTCGCTCTCACAATCTGAATAGACTGATTTACACTCCTCGGGAACATCAGAAACTGAATCAATCACCATCCCAGATCTCTTCTCCTCAGCCTTAACCTCAACAGGTTCACTCTCCACTTCCATCTCAGTCTCAGAATCATCACTCTCACTCTCCTCAGTTTCTTTCTTCTCATCAACTACCACTGATTCTTCCAAATCAACCTGATAGGCAACACAAGCCACATTCCCACCAGTAGTTACTTCTTCAACCCCTATTTGCATACCCGACCAGTCAAACCTCTCATCCTGCTGAGTAACCAAAGCTTGGTTTTGACCCGCATTCTGTTGAGTCTCAGTAGGTGTAGTGATCGGTACAACTGTTCGGTTTGGGTGATTAGGAGATTGGTTTTGAATCTGGTTTTGAGTATTTGGTTGTCTGTTTTGGTTATTAAAGTTTCGGTTTTGGTAGTTGTTGTTGGTTTGGTAAGAAACTTGGTTTTGTTGACGGTTCTGGTAGTTTGCATTGAAAGGGTTTCGGTTACCTTGTTTAGGTGGCTGGGTGCATTCCCGTTTGAAGTGTCCTTTCTCTCCACAATTAAAACATGTAACCTTCTCCTTGTTAAAACCATAGGTTGTGTTGGGAGAAGTTGCCAAGTCAGTCCTTCCAGTTTTCTCTATGAACTCTGTTGCTCTCCTCATTATACTCGCAAAAGCCCATTGAATGTCAATGAGTTCCATCTCTTCTTTATCGATCTGTGCGTAGTCTTCGTTGGTCAAGTTGTTGTTCCCAATCTGACTAGCAACCAATCCATTATAGGATGAAACCATTGCAGAGACTAATGCAATGTGTTGCTGAGCAACCTCCACAGTCACGTTTCCTAAGTTGGATGTATCCAAAACCACCGGTTGTTTATGTTGAGTAACTTGGTTTGATGGTTGTTGTGTTTGGTTAGCGGTGTAAAAACTAGCTTGTTGCATTGGAGAGACTGGTGAAATGTAGGAAGTATATTGTGGTGGTGTGTATGATGGTTGTTGTGTGTAGGAATTGTATTGTGGTGGTGTGTAGTTGGTGGTTGGTTTTGATGAATCCATGACATTAGAAATACATGCAACATGTGGTGCAACGCTTCCAGAGCTCGAGTTTCCAGCTGAAACTGAAGTACCTCCAAAATACAGACTCGGATTCTGAGGAATCTGCGACCTTCTAGCTTTCCTCCTGTCCTCCAGCTCTTTGTTCTCCAGCTTCTCAATAAACTCTGAAATGGTCCAGAATTGATAAGCATCCTTCTCTCTAAGTACCTCCACATGCTGATCCCACTGTGGTGGCAAAGCATCTGCAAACTTATCAACCTGCTTAGTCATGGGAATCTGTACTCCATAGCTAGACAATTCAGACAATAAATGCATATATCTCGGAGTTAGTTCTTTCAAAGTTTCATTATTAATGAAAGAAAAATTATCAAACTCTTTAACCAACTCCTCCATTCTCAAACTCCTGGTCTTTTCGTTACCATCATGCTTCCTCTTCAGCTTATCCCAAAGCTGCTTCGACGTTGTACATGTCCCAAACTGATGCAACAGGTCACTTGTGATCGCCTGTGTCAGTTGAGAGAACGCCTTCTTCTCCAACACATACTTCTTCTTTTCATCCTCAGTCAAACTCTCCAGAGGAATCAACTCACCGGTATTCTCCAGAATCGGTGCTGTATATCCTTTCACGATCATGCTCCATGCCTCAGCTCCTTCAACTCCCATGCCATCCAGATGGATCTTGAACATGGTGTGCCACTGGTTGTACTCTTGCATATCCATGAGCTTAGGTGGCCGAGTTCCACTACCTGTAGACAAATCCTTAATCAAGGTAGAGATAGCGTTAGTGGTTTGAGTATTTACCGCCGCTGCAGCTACTCCCCAGTAATCTGATTGTAATGCCGGATGTGCTACATTCTGAGGCATCGTGCTCGTTGTTGTCATGTAGTTATGTGGTTGTGAGGATTGCGTGTTCGTCTTTTGAGCTGCCACAGTCCATGGGTCCATTGTCTGCTGTTGTGGTTGTGTTGGTGCTGATCCCTGAGTAGTCTGAAAACGCCACATGATCTCAATCTGAAAAACTCAACACTTAGAAAATTTTTCAGCAAAAATACTACGTTCGCCCTAAAAGTACTACTTTCGTCCACAATTTTCTAAGTTCGTCCAAACTGACACACTTTCGTCCCTTATAATTCACTTTCGTCCAAACAGTGATACCCGAAGGTGAATATGACCAGAATGTAAATCACACAAACACAATTTCCACTTTCGTCCGAAGCAAAACGGTCGAATGTAGAATATACCACCCGAATGTGAAAAATGTCAAACAAGTTTTCAGGTTCGTCCACTCAAACTCTCAGGTTCGCCCACTTTTATGTCAGGTTCGCCCACAAACTCAGTCCAGGTTCCAGGTTCGCCCCATATCAGCAGATCTCACTTTTGAAAAACGGTTATTGTTTGAAAAACGGTTATTTTGAGCTCAGATTTTCAAAAGTTCATGGATTTCAATGATCTCAATCAGGTTATGTTTCGGATTTGATTTGGAACAACTTTAAGTCTTGGAAAACTTGAATTTGACCACAAAATCACCTTTAAATCGATCAAAAACTATGTTTTATAAGAGTTTTTGTAAAAACAGATGATAATTTGTCTAAAACATGTCCAAATCAACTCTGATCTTATCAAACTTGTTGTTGTATGATCCTCTATGCTCTGATACCACTTTGTGAGCGTTGGATTTTATCTAAAACAGGATTAATTGATCATACAAGTCACAAATCTAGGTGCGGAAACCCTAGATCTGAACAAATTGATAAGATGCAAATCACGACACAATCAAGATCATTTTCAATATCATTTTCATAGATTAACTTTCAATCAATAAGCATTTACAACGTTTATGTTAATCTAGAATCACAAAGACACTTTCTCAAAAACACTCCTAAACCTGAACTGAACCTGGACACAAATGATAACTCCCTTACATAATCAAAAACTCAAAATCTATATATAGCCTCTGCACATTCGCCCCTTTCTACAGGTCGAATGTGAGCTAATTCCACATTCGCCCACTAAGAGTGGTCGAATGTGGTCTTCAGTCCATGATCAATCTTCCTTCGTCCACTTCAGTTCTTCCTTCGCCCAGTCTTGATTCACCTTCGCCCAGATTATCTTCATTCGCCCATATTGAACTACCTTCGGTTATCTACTAACATGTGTTAATTATAGTATATCCAATCCTTAGTCGCAAAATGCATCAACATCAGACCCGACCCCCATGACTTTATACACGCTTGGAAACCATCTGATCCACATCAGTTTTGTTGATTTCTTTCATTTAGAATTTTATTTAACTCAAATGCCTGAGAGTCATCTTCCCCATTTTATAAACAAGAACCCTAAAATCCTAATCAACCATATCCGATATTATAGCCTAATTAACCATAGGGTTATTACTTAAAAAGGGGCGACTAAAATGAAGGAGTAAGGGATCGAACCATACCAGTGGTGGGGGCTTCCAACTCGTGAGTCAACCCAAAGGTCAAAAAGACTCGATTTACCCGTTTGATAGTAAAACACAGAAGGTTTTAAGAGTGTATGTGTGTAATTCGGCATCTTTAGGATGAAATATGGGGTTCAATTTATACAATAACACACTGATTCATAGATTAGGAAAGTTTTGACCAATTTCTTATTTAAAACGCGTATTGGTCTAATCTTGGTAAGTTTTAACTTAAATTTGCGTGAATGATACGTCAATGGGTCTGTCAATCCATTATCACGAATAAATAGGATGCTTGTTTCCTTATTTTGGTTTAATCAAAAGGTCAACCATTTGAGAAAATATTTGCAAACATTAATTAGATTAAATTGTTGAACCTTATATGTATATATAATGTTATATAAGTTTTATAAATAATTTTCACAAGTGTTTAATAAATGTATTTATATAAAATCGTGACATTTTGACAAAGATATTTGTAACAATAATAAGTGAATCCCGGACAATATTTTGAAAGCAAATACATATAGTTTTGCCAGATGTCAAGTATGACGAGTTTTCGAAAGGTTTTCGGCAACGAAACGATGTTTATTGTTCGGATTCAAAAATATATAAACGTTTGATTTTTATTTAGGAACCTTTTTATAAAAATCAATGTTTTGAAAACCTTGAAATGTTCGGATTTGGAAATAATGTAACATTTGCTATTAATCGGAATTTAATAATAATAACAAGGATAGTAATTTGCGAAGTATATTTTCCTAAAAATAAACGTACAAGACAAATACATTTATCCGACTAACGAGACGAACTACGGCTGATGATAACTTATACGTTTCGAGGTATTAGTCCAACGTGGGTTACACGTGAATAGAACAAGTGCGCAACTTGGGTACTATGTCGCGTGTTAACGCGTAAGTAAGATAAGTCACGATCGGTTCGTCGAGTTAAAACATATTAAGACTCGAGTTAGTACACGCGATAATAGGTTAGGCTTATATGTGATAGACTTTTAAGGTGTCCTTTGTTGGTAATAGGGCACGAGGAAGTCGGTTAGAGCTTCGGGATTTGTTTGCTAGCTAAGCAACGAAATTAAGGTGAGTTCATGACCCCACTTTTTACTGTTTTGTAAATGTTTTCGGGGGGAAGACATGCTTGTTTTATGAAAACCTGTTTATTTTAAAGCATAACAAAGTTTATGAAAAACTTGTGAATTTACAATGCTTTTATAAAATCGTACGTGGGTAAAAAGGGAAATGAAAGTTACTAGTATTAAAATGTGTGGTAACTGTGGAAACTTGAAATGATACATAAGATGGGCACATGGGTAACGGAAAAGTCTAGTGGGACGTGCACTCTCCGCACTTAACTGTAACCATTAATACAAAGTGATGTAGCCGTAGAATATGAGGATAGTACTATCGGTCCTTGACGGGGACCCACCCCCGGTCGATTAGCGTCAACATGGATGGACCAAGGGGTGTTACGATATTCTAAACTTGTTGTTACCACTATAATAACGTGCGGGGTAAAAGTAAGTAGTCTGGTTTTGGTTACGGGCTCATGGGGATGCCATCGGTATTAGGATTTGCAACCCTAAGTTTATGTAGCACATTTCTCATGTTTGTTACGCGCACTAACTTTTCAAATAATGGTTATTTTATTTGATCATTTCCACTTTCGGTGTACGTGATTGCCCAGTGGGTAACTCCGGGGGAAAAATGGTTTTCATAGTAAAATGAGAAAGTTTTTCAAAAGTTATTGTGGAAGTCTCCTTTTGGGTTAAAAGTTCGATCGACAAAGCTTGGGTATATTTATCTTTATGGGGAGGTAAATATATGGCAAAGTGAGTCGAGTCGAAGGTTAAGAAAGGAACGCCCGGTAAGAATTACTTTTTATATGTATGTTCGATCGACAAAGCTTGGATATATTTATCTTTATGGGGAGGTAAATATATGACAAAGTGAGTCGAGTCGAAAGTTAAGAAAGGAATATCCGGTAAGGATTGAAACGGGATTTTTATATGCATTTTCCCAAATACGCCCCGCTCACGGTTGTGCGCATATAATGTATATATGCGTGGCCCTCGGGGGACAAAAGTAATGTTGCGCTAATTTTAACGTTATTTTACTAATTTTGTGAAAATAACATTAAAAATGACGGAAGGTTAATCATGCATCAGGTGGTGACATTGATAGCCAAAAGACAAGGGGGTACATGCACCAATCGGGTTTGTCCCGATTGCTAAGTGTTATGTGCCTTATTGTCTAAGGCTTGATACAAAACCACTATTGAGCGGGGGTCTCACTAGAAGCAGCCCCTCTATTCCGATAGGGTAGAGGTAAGGCTGTCTACATCTTACCCTCCTCAGACCCTACCTTAGCTTTTGCTATTGGTGGGATTAACTGAGTATGATGATGATGATGATGATTTGAAAGAAAAATGGGTTATGAATTATAAAGATAAAACCATGAACTCACCGGCTTTATGCTGACCTTTTTAAGCATGTCTTTCAAGTCTAGATATTGGCAACGACACGGTTGGAAATAAGCGATGTCTTGGGATTGGAGACGCTATAAGGCTTAGAAAAAGGCGTTCGGAACATGTAGAAGTCTTATTAAAATATTCCACTGCGTAGTGAAGGTGCCAAACGTTCACAACCGACGGGAAAATCGGGGTGTGACAAAATCGAACATACGACCAAATATTAGAGTTTTCGGGTCCCCAAAAGGGAACCCTGAGTTCCTCCGGGAGTTGCATCCCGCATTTACGCACGATGCGCTCCAAGTTCCACCTTGAATGCGGCCCTCCCTTGCGGTCGAACCAAACCTCTTCGCCATTGGTACGGTCAATAGCGGTGACTGAAGATGTTAGGAAAATTTTTAGATCGGTTTCGGCTGCCCGAATAGGGTGATGACATATCACCCTCTCCGTCGGAAACCAACCTTCGAGCCTCGCGTCATCCAAAAAGCTGGCCACCTTTAAATCATACATCACCACAACACCTTCACTTTTCAGCAGATTTACATATTCTTTTCTATCTTTTGTAATATCTTCATTAGTTCCTACAAACGATATTCATGTGTTTAGTAAAGAGAAGAAAAGAAGAAGACGACGAAGGCGACGGGAACTTACCATATTGTGGGAGATGGGTTGTTGCAAGGAGTTTCATTTTACAATCCAAGGCCCTTAAAAGCTGTTTCCCAAATAAGAAATTGTTTTCCCCAACAGTTACAACTTTTGGATTTTTTGGGAAATAATTTTTCAGTTCATTAAAGCTTCTTAAGGTTGTGTAGGTATGGATAGTGATATGTCTCGCTACAACTTTTGGATTTTTTGGGAAATAATTTTTCAGTTCATTAAAGCTTCTAAAGGTTGTGTAGGTATGGATAGTGATATGTTTCGCTGAAGATGATGCTATTTGTTTTAGAGTAGTGTTCATCATGTTTGATTATGTGAGCTAACCTGAAAATTTTGAATAAACAAATCATTCTAACCATTAATAAACAAATCATTTTAACAATAAAGAAATTAATAAACAAACTACTTTTACATTTATAACAAATCACGTACACCGCACGTTGTTATAGTGGTAACAACAAGTTTAGAATATCGTAAACCCCTTGGTCCATCCTAGTTGACGCTAATCAACCGGGGTGGGTCCCCGTCAAGGACCGACGATACTATCCTCATATTCTACAGCTACACCACTTTGTATTAATGGTTACAGTTAAGTGCGGAGACTACATGTCCCACTAGACTTTTCCGTTACCCATGTGCCCATCTTATGTACCATTTCAAGTTTTCACAGTTACCACCGCACATTTTAATACTAGTAACTTTCATTTCCCTTTTTACCCACGTAGGATTTTATAAAAGCATTGTAATTTCACAAGTTTTTCATAAACTTTGTTATGCTTTAAAATAAATAGGTTTTCATAAAACAAGCATGTCTTCCCCCCGAAAACATTTACAAAACAGTAAAAAATGGGGTCATGAACTCACCTTAATTTCCTTGCTTAGCTAGCAAACAAAGCCCGAAGCTTTAACTGACTTCCTCGTGCCCTATTACCAACAAAGGACACCTTAAAAGTCTATCACATATAAGCCTAGCCTATTATCCGGCTAAAAGATAGTTTGTCCAGCTATCTAGACTCGCATGTACTAACTCGAGTCTTAATATGTTTTAACTCGACGAACCGATCGTGACTTATCTTACTTACGCGTTAACACGCGACATAGTACCCAAGTTGCGCACTTGTTCTATTCGCGTGTAACCCACGTTGGACTAATACCTCGAAACGTATAAGTTATCATCAGCCGTAGCTCGTCTCGTTAGTCGGATAAATGTATTTGTCTTGTACGTTTATTTTTAGGAAAATATACTTCGCAAATTACTATCCTTGTTATTAGACTATATTAATATACGAAGGTATTTTATAGGCACTTCCTCATTGGACCGCTACATTATTTGCACTTTCCCTATTGAACCAAATTCTTACACCTTTACCTGCTGCCACGTTTTTATTTTACCTTTCTTTCTTTGACAACTCATACCCCTCCTTCATCATCATCCATCTGCTTATCAACACTTCTTTCTCTTTGACAACTCTTTCATCTTTTCACCTTCTTGCTTCGGTAACCAACTCGCCGAAGGCATACATGGCCAACGGAAAGTCGTTTCTCTCGCCGTAATCATGCTAACGACGGTTGTAGCTAAAAGTATAATAGGTAAATTGAGACAGAGACGATGACGATGATCTGAACGACTTTCATATCTGACCTTCTGAAAACCAGATGTTTTGCGGTATTTCTTGGTTTTTTTATTTGGGTGTTAAGGCCTTAGTTTATTTAAGTGGATTATAATATCCGGTCATTTTTTGAAGTAGTAATCTATTTTTTTTACCATATCAATATAGTAGTAATTTATGCATCGTTCTTTATTTACAGGTAAAGCATAAGCCATTCTTTATCTATCTTGCGTTCGTTATATGTTTTAGTTGGTTTTACAGGTGATATAATTTATATAAGAATGGGCAATAGGCTGTAACATAAAGTATACTCTCATTGTTGACATTGGTCAAGTAGTGAAAGAAGGAGGCGAATTGGACAATGAAGATACAAACAAACTAGGTGAAAGGGGCAATTAGGAGTGAAATTTGCAAAAAAAAAAAAAAAGGTACTTCAGTTAAATTGTAGATACTAAAGAGTGACTATTTAATTGTTGCTTACATACTTCGTTTACAACCTTAAGTTGCAGTTTTGACTTAATAGGTCTGCCATTAATGTTTCATGTTTGGCTTTTTTCAGTTCGTTTGTTGTCTGGAAATTTTAAGCCCTGCTAAAAAAGGTCGAGGTTAGAGCCACTAAGCATAACAAAATAATCAGAGGTAAATGGTGGCCCTTAAGGTTTGAAAAACAAAAAATGTTTTTATGTCTGATTTCAAGCTTATGTTTTGACTGGTGTTTACTAGCTACCATTTTGTTTCTTGGATTCTATTTTGGTTGCCTTTTAGATGTTCGACAAAATGCTTTATCCTTCTTTTTTTTTTTAATTCCTGGATTTTATGTTGATTATTTATGTGTTTGGAAGGTTTACAACTTTTATCTTATGAACTGTTTTTATCTTGATGTCTCATATTGGGTTTTAATATTTATTTTGATTTGAGAATATAATTGACCATCAGTTTCCATGTTATGTGGCATAACAGAGTACAATTGATCATGGTCATTGAGTTGGCTGATTAAGAACCGGGAGTCAGCGAGTTGAATATGCGCTCAAGAACAGGTTGGTATGGCTAACATTGTTGCATTTAGATATATTGTTATCTATATATGTGTATGTTTGTGTAAGCGCGTTTCTGGGTTGGTTTTTAAAATGGAATATATTGCATACACAACAAGGCCACTAGAGTTGGATACAATTAGTCCAATGCTGAAATGAAACATGCTATAATGCACTCCCTGTTTGCTGTTACACATAATGCTAACCATTTTATTTTTGTTTAGGGAATATCTAAGTATCTAACGAGGTTTAAAGGCTTGGGTTTGAAACGTGTAGCCGACTTCTAACACTTCGTTATCTTGCTTTTCCGGTAAGCATTATACTTGAGTAATAATTAATCATTCTAATAAGACACATTGTGGTGTGCATAACTATAACACTTGGATGAGTACCCCTACAACCACTTTTGGAGTCCCTTCGGTTGCATCTTTTAGAACCACAGGCACTAAAGCTTATGCAAAGTTTATGATGCAAAAAAGAAAAAAGAAACGCGTAACACTTTAATGTGAATGCAGGTGTCCAAGTCGAGATACTGCCAAATCAAGAATTCGTCAATTTTTGAAAAGGCGTGATTAGTAAAAGCTTTAATAACAATGTAAAACACGATACGGATAATGGTAATGAAGTGAAGCAAAATGTAGATGGCAAGAACGGTGAGATAACTTTCGAGGTAACTTTAAATGCGGCGAGAAAACTTTCGAGTTCTAAAAGCCGATGACGTCATCTACACAAAGGTAAATTCTGAAGTTAACTAATGTTTTCCCCGGCGATTTTGGGTTTTGTTGGTCTTAAATATTAATGATATATTTCATGATTCATCCACATAACTCAAGATTTTGCATTACTGTCTATCCATTATGTAGGAACTAATTAGACACCTCCTGGAAATGTCGAAGCTGATATCAAAAAGGAGGTATTTTACTGCCATAGCTATTATTAAAATTCCAGTCCACCTAACATACCTATTTTATCATAGCAAATAATATGCTTCTTATGTGAACTTATTTTTGCCGACTATTTAACTTTATGAATAGTTTAACATTTGTCTTAAGATGCTTCGTTAGCGTGCCGCAACATGTCTGGCCGCCTTTGGTAGCTTCTATTGTATGTTGATTCTTGGTTTACTTATTCTTTGTGATGTGCTACTCAAGGAGGTTCCAATTTGTATGTTGCAGGCCACGTCTTATTTCATTTGCAACGGCAATGCTACAATTTCATTTGTTCGCAGCGTATGTTACTGACAGCAGAGTGTGGACTGCCCCCTAGGTTGCTGGATGCTGGAGCCAATCATGTAATTAATTAGGTATTTTGTTCGTTATATTTCTATAACAAATTGCTTAAAAATGAACCAACTCAGTAATTTGTTATGACATAATTTATGTCCCCAAGACATGATATGAAATTGCTTAAAATGAGTTTGTGACACCCGGCATGTTTGGGTCAACATTTTATAAACACATAAGTCTACCTTAGCGAAAAACGTTTATTAAACATACTTGACGGGGTCAGTAGAGTCGGAACACAGTCCGTATTGTCCAGTCCAGGGTCCAATGATTCGGGAGATCATTGGGATTAGTCACACACACACACACACACGATACGAGTCCCGTTGTTGGTGAATTACATAAACTAATTAAGTGTATGTGTAGACTAATTGTTGTGTGGTGGATTATATGCTTAGATGTGTTTAAATGATATATAGACAATCATCCATGCTTAAATATGTTAAACATAGACTAAGGTTGCATGCTCATGTGTTAAGATGTGTTAGAATGCGTTAAACACGACAAACTGGAAAACTAGTTAAAAAGGGACTCTGGTTCGACCACTTCGAATGGTCGAAGGTGATAAATTGCTTTGGTTCGACCCTTGTAAAGGGGCGAACCTGGGAACTGGATGGAAAGGATTTCCTTCGACCACAGAAGGACTCATTCGACCCTGAGAAGGGTCGAAGGAGGGCTCATTCGCCCATTGAAAAGGGGCGAATGTGGACATAGTATAAATACCACACTTTGTCATTTTTCACCATTTCACAAACCCTAACCGTCTCAAAACACTCTCTAGCAACCTTAAACATTGGGGAAGGAGTTTTTGCCCTTGTTTTCTATAATCCAACCTACAAACATCTTCTACACAAAGATCTAAGGTGTGTTCTTCATTCTAAATCATTTTTAAAGCATTTCAATTCGTTTTCACTAAACCCCAAGAGTCCAGATCTGATTCAAACATGTTTTCATGAATAAAAACCTTCCTAATATCTTTCCAAACAAAACCTATTCATAAATAATGAGTTTTCATACAAAATAACATGTGTTAATGGTGTTTTATGTGATGTTATGCATTGTTTGACGATTGATTGCTGTATAGATGTTATAACAATGATCTAGGACTGTTATTGATGATGTTTTATGATTGAGATAGGTTACAATTGATTATTGATGATGTTTTATCCATTTTGGGGGTTTTGGGTTAGATCTAGGGCTTGTTCATGATGATAGTGATAAGGATATGATTGGGGGGTTTATTGTTCATGGTAATCTGAGTATATTAAGTTGATTATTGATTGATTTCATAAAGTTTCCTAATTGGGTAAAGATTGCATGCATGATGATGTGACATCTCCATAATTTACTATTTTGGGAAACTTGTAAAACGACTAGATTTTGGTGTAAAATCGGTAGGGTTTTGTAGGGATAAGTTATCCATGCTTGACTGCTGTGTTTGATGATGTTTTGAGTCGTTTTGAATGTGTTTGAAGCGTTTTTAAGGAAAATTGCACAACAGGGGCGAACCTGGCCTCCTTCGACCGGTCGATGGTGCGAAGGAGGGACTCCAGGGTCGAACCTGGTTACTAAATGGTCGAACGTATTACAAATGGGCGAAGGAGGGAGAAAAGGGGCGAAGGTAGCCACATTCGACCGTTTAAAGCCTCATTCGACCACTCGAAGCTACATTCGACCCTACGATTTCTAAAATGGGATTTTTGATGCAAACTAAGTGTTTTATGCTTGAAACTTATGTGTTAAACTTATGTGCATGACTAATTGATGCAATGGGTCACCAACGGGATGTCGGGTCGGTCCGGGATGTCCGGTTAACGTTTAAACACACTTTTTAACATACGTAGTCAAGATCTGGACAATCGGGGACTAGTTAGCCTTCGGGTTAATAGTCATCACACTTATGTAAACTCATTGATAGGTTGTCATTAGTTGGGATTATCATACACGTGTTGGAATTCTAGTTATCGGAAGACGCACTATAAGGTGAGTTTCACGGCCCCACTCTTTTACTGGTTTTACATTTTCGGGGGAGAAAACATGCTGTGTCCTTTAAACGTGTGTCAACTATGTTTTCATAAAAAGGTGTTTCAACTATGTTTTGGTATTCATGAATTCATTGGGTTTGGAGTATTCATTATGTTTTCACGTATTCATTATGTTTTGGAGTATTCATTATATTACTATGCGATCTTTGGAAGTCCCGGGGGAAACCATGAATGTGCGGGGATGCACAACGGGGGAAATGTGGATAGCGCTATTTGGGCTTGACCCACCCCACTCGACGGCTTGGAGGGCCGGGCGGGTGCATATTGTCTCTTAGGTATTCAGTATTCAGTATGCAGTATTCAGTATTCATTCGGGCACGTATTCAGTATTCACAATATTCGAGTTCAGTAATGGTTTTCCAATCGCAGTAGTAAGGTATTCATATGTTTTGTATGCATGTGGGCTGGATTGACCATGGGTATTCAGTTGGAGTCGATTTTCACTTGGAGTTGGTATACATTTGGAGTCGGTATTCATTAAAAACCTGTGAACTCACCGACATTATTTGCTGACGTATTTAGCATGTTTGTCTCAGGTCGCTAAGGTAGCAGCTGTCGATAGGCGCACGGAGTCTCACGGCGTCTAGGATTCATGTGCATCTCATTTAGTGTTTTCAGACTTTCGTACTTTTGAATTCACGTTGTAATAAAGTTTTACGCTTCCGCAGCGTTGGATCATTTATGAAAGCTTAATGGTTTGATTATGTCATTTTTACGTATCATAAAGTGTTGTTTATTGTGACCGTTGACTTGGATCCTGGTGTGTCACGCGTCTCGCGGTAAAACCCCGCACGTGGAAATTTGAGGGTGTGACAGAGTTAGTCTAAATTTGTTACGGGTAACATACTTTAATGAAATTTTTATTTAGGGTATTTATCTATGTAATTGTGGGATTTGGTGGTCAAAGGGTCACTGTTTCCAAGATTTTGGTTTATAGTATTTGCAATTCCTCCCTTCCTCCATACCATTAGTTTGAAGTCAAAGTTGCCCGTTCTTGGAAATTTTAGGGCAAATGCGCGGGTTTGATGGGTTGAGTAACAAGTGAAACAGGTTCGGGTCAAAACAACTAATCTACTTATGAGTCAAAGCATGCCTGTTATAGGTTACCTGTAAACTTTTTTCCATATTTTTTTATTTGTAAGCATTTAATGTTTCAAAGATGATCATGAAAGTTGTATTTTTTCCAGTTTTCCTAAATTTATTATGCATATATTAATATAAGAGGTTTGGTGAATTGAAAGTATACTTAGGAGTAGGCGACTTTCTATGTTTGACCCATTAGGCATATTTTCTCTTTAATTAGCCTTTGTATTGATATTGTCTTTTTGACCCGTTTGTCGACCCATTAAGAAGTAAAGAGTCATAATAATACAAAATATAGTGCATCCTTTACAAAATGTGGTGCATCCTTTTTGCAAATCCGAAATCATTTTTCCTGGCATGAATATAGCTTCCATAAATACTAAACACACATACAAACTCCTTTTCATGTGTTTTCGTGCAATGCAGTTATGCAGGATATGGAACCCATGCGTCAAAGAAGCAAAAGCATGCAGCAAGTAAACCAGGAGGCTAAGAATCATCCGAACTTTTGTGTAACGACAAACAACTTAATAGACTTTTGATGTTAATGTTGAACAATGTAAACTCTTTGGCCTGTTAGGAACCACTTTATGTAATGCATGTGAAGTTACCTAACTTACCAGAGATTACACATTGCATAGAAAGATTCAGTCTTATCGCGTAACGCGCGATGCCGAAATTTGAATCATGTCACTCACAAATATGTAATTTCAAGATTATGGATCTTCAAAGTTGAAACAGATTTGAAACCACTATATCCTGAAGTTCAATAATCATGTAATTTCAAGATTATGAAGACTTCGTGTAAGATTTGCTAATTCTGCCCGTTTGTACTTTCGTGATCGGAAGACAAATTTAAAGGTGAGCGTAAAGACAAATTTAGAGGTGCGCAACGCGCACCTCAACACCCACTAGTTTGAATAGTAACACCAAATAAATAGTAAAATATTAATATTTTATTTATATTATTATTTTATTTAAAAACTTTATTATATTATATACTATTAATATATTATATTATATTATATACTATTAATATATTATACCGATCCCGACAATACCGATACCGAACGGTTCGGTATCGGTACGGTACCGGTATGGTAAAATACCGATACCATACCGATCCCGTACCGATACCGATAATACCAAAATCGAAAATCCATAAATATGGGTACAGATACCGATCCCGAAACCACTCAGTTCGGTATCGGTACGGTATCAGGATCGGGACGGGACGGGATCGGTATTCGGCCTTATATGCTCATCCCTAATTAATATATTATATACTATTATTTTATTAAAAACTTATTATATTATACACTATTAATATATTATATACTATTATTTTATTCATATTATTTTATTAGAAAAATTATTATATTATATACTATTAATATAAATAACATAATCTTATGTAATTTTGTTACAAATTTCATGTGTTACCTTATATGTAGATTTCTTTATTTTTTTTAACGTTTACAACCAAAATGGAATCTCGATTGTATAATTCATTGATTGATTAACACCTCATCTAAATCTCGATTGTAAAACGCACAACGCGCGTGATTTTATACAACTAGTTATTATTAATTTCCGATTAATAGCAAATGTTACATTATTTCCAAATCCAAACATTTCAAGGTTTTCAAAACATTGATTTTTATAAAAAGGTTCCTAAATAAAAACCGAACGTTTATATATTTTTGAATCAGAACAATAAACATCGGTTCGTTTCCGAAAACCTTTCGAAAACTCGTCATACTTGACATTTGGCAAAACTATATATATTTGCTTTCAAAATATTGTCCGTGATTCACTTATTATTGTTACAAATATCTTTGTCAAAATGTCACGATTTTATATAAATACATTTATTAAACACTTGTGAAAATTATTTATAAAACTTATACAACGATATTCGTTTCGTTGCGCTACGGATTTTTATACAAGATAGGTTCAACAATTTATAACAAAACTTAGATAGAAATATAACATTTATAGCATTCAAACCCTTTTCAACAATAAATAAACAAACACAAATACACATCTGTAAAACCTCATTATTTCTTCATAAAACCCTAGATTTGACTACAAGTTGACTCTTCATAACACACTATAATATTTAATACTTAAACCTAAAAAACATGATATATTTTATTCGATATAAACATTTGAACACAAAATAATAAAAATAAAATTATATAAAACATGATAATATTATAGAAACTATAACATAAATAGAAATGAGATTTTGAGATTTTGGAGTTCATATTATACCTGACGAATACAGATTTGGTTCAAAATTCCAAATGGTGGGATCAACAACTTCAAATTGTTTTGGTAAAGATATTTCTAGAGAGATAGAGTGTGTGTGTGTTAGAGAGAGAGAATATGTGTGTGTTTTTGAGAGTAGAGTGTGTTTTTGAGAGTAGAGTGTGTTTTAGAGAGTAGAGAGTGTGTGTGTTAGAGAGAGAGAGAGAGAGGGGAGAGAGAGAGAGAGGGGGGGAGTGTTGTTTGGCAGGGAGAATATAGAGATGGAGGTGTGTGTGACTGTGTGTGCAGCTCTCATCATGTGTATGAAATAATTTACGGATTTACCCTTAATCGATCTTTCACAATATATGGTCACTATTGGGCAACTCAAATACAAGTATTTGAAAATATATACTGAATAGCATGGCACTTGCGCAAGGATGACACGCACAAATCGAGAAATGGTCCAAATTTTATTGGGGTTGGTGTCCCAATGGTAGAAGCAATGCTTCTAGGAACACTTAAAGGGGAGGTCATGGGTTCAAGTCCCACAAGGAGAAGAAATTTGCCGTTCAAAAAAAACTATATACTGAATATTATTTTTATACTTTTATTGTCTTTAATACAAACCAACTTCAATCGGACATGTTTCAGTCATCACCTTAATCGGATCTTCAAGTTCAACTTCGAGATCCTTTGTTTTGTTCTATATTAGTTCAAAAAAATTATATTTTTCGGGTTAAATAGGCGAAATTTGGTATTGATTCGGTACGATTCAACTTAATTCGCCGCTATACGGAGTGAAGACGCATTAGTTCGGTGTGATTTGAAGTGGTTTCGGTGTCGTTTCGGCTGATTTCGTAACAACTGTTTTTGTTTGTGACAAGTTTTGGTCACTAAAGCGAAATTATAGATTGTCACTAAAACTTTTTTTAAAAAAAAAAAAAAAACTAACTTGTGACATTTAGGAAAAAAAAAAACAAATGTTGATCATATATGTTGATATTGGTGTCAAGGGGTTTTTATGTAGTCACGTTTGGTTTCATTTATGGTCTCGTGAGTGGGGCAATGTTTAAGGCGGTATTTTGATCATATATGTTTCTTATTTCTTTACTTTTGTTTCTATATAGTTGGATATAATCCGTATGTTTTGAAAAGTTGGAAGGATAAAGTGGTACCAAACAATCCTTTTTAATCACATCTATACTTTCTATAACATGAGAGTCGAGAGTGACATCAGAAAGCTGATGTGTCAAGTGGAGAGACAGGCCACCAATGCATGTGTGATGGGCAGCATCGGCCCGTCCAGCCCGTCTAAGGGCGGCCAACACCGCCCCCGCCGTGTTCGGTCCGGCCTAAACGGCTACTATCGGACGAGTTGGCCGCTTCAATTGATTGGTTGTTTTGAAAATTGTGGGGCCCTCCAATTTAATATTATGACCGTTAGTTTTTTTTTTTATCATTTTTTCCACTATAAAAACCCAAATTACTTCCCAATTTTTACAAACCATCTTCTATTCTTCTAACCTCTACTCTTTTTTTTTTTTATAGAATCCACCAAACACCAAAACCCTCATCTAAATAAATAGCGACTTGGAATAACGATAACCCGATCAAGTTGGTGACGGCGTACATTAATATCAAAGGGGAGACGCACTTGGAAGTAAATCTGTCTTCTTTTTGGAACAACGTTTTGGCGGATTATAATCGTATAAGCAAAACAAATCACCGCACCGCGGATCAACTCGTTAGTAAGTGGCGAGCCATACAAAGAAGGTGTATAAGGTGGAACATCCTATTTGAAGCCACGATGGAGGCGAACCCTCGTCTTACCAAACGAGCGACAATCCAACGCACACAAGAAGACCATCGGGCTGCTCACGGGGTCGAATTTTGCATCACCGATCTTCTCTCATGGCATTTGTTGCACTTTTTTCATGTCGGTTGGTAGATGTTTAGTTGGCCGCTATTGGTTTTTTTTAAAATTTTCTTGGTTTCGGCATTTTTTTTAAATTCTTATGTTTCGTTTTTTTTAGGTTTCGGTAATGTCTACTTCATTGTAACTTTTTTTTTAGTGTTATGTGACTTTTTATGTTATTTATTTTAATTATTTCTATAGTTAAAAATTAGAAAATAAAAAACAAATTGTGACCAATAGGAGTGGAGGACTACCCAAAGAGGACTACCCCCACACCTTTGGGTAGTCCTCAAAATGTCTAAACAAACCATGGCCTACTTTTTGATGACGTGACTGCAAACCTTTCCAAGCCTTGTCTAAACCACACCACTTAGTCTAAAAAAAATAATTTTTGTGCCTTGTACATTTTACCGCTCTAATCCTTAATATGTGTTGTGTGGGTTTTTGTCACATGTAAAACAAAATTATATACATTTCTTTTTGTGTTTATTAAAGAACTACAGCTTTACATGGTACAAATAAAAAACCACCAAAATAAAGGGGACCAACACCTGCAACCATAGAAGGTACACCATCCCAGGAAGATACGATTGAAAATGGAAGGGGTAATGGTTCATGCTAAATGTCTCGGGACCCACCACTAACCAAGATCGGGGGTTGTGGTACCGACTGAGAGGTGTCATGTCCTCACATTTAGCCACCTCATCACCTAATCACTGGAGAAGAAGAAGAGAGAGAGAGAGAGATATAGATAGAGAGAAAGAGGACAGGGAGAACGGTGGAATCCCACCGATGACACCGACGGTGAAGGGGGGCGCGGTGTTCCCCGACGGTGAAGGAGGGCCACCTCAGCCCACCGAAGGCATTCCCGATCCACACCCCATGGCCTAAGAGTGGTTCAATATCAATGCCATTTCTTTTTTTTTTTTGCCAAAAAGTATGAGAATTAGTGTCGGAATGTTGGGCTAAGTCCATGGGGTGTGGAGGACGGCTCTGGGTCGTCGAGGCTCGTCCTATGTCAGTCACACCGCCTCTGAGGGTCCGTCGTGTCCTGGTTAACAACCATAAGACGAAGGCGACGAGGCTGTTGGTGAATTTGAACATTGGGATTTTTAAGGGGGTGTGCAACGGTGACGTGACGACTCATCCTCTACACCGTACAATCTAAGCAACCAACCCAAGGTCAAATTTGTAATATTGTGTTATTCCACTCATTGTTTATCCATTGTAAAGAATAAATTTAACCAACAATCCTATATTTGAGATGTTAGGTTATGAGGTGTGGTGACACCCTCCCCTAACTCCCCTCAACTTTTACATTAGTGTCACGTCGTTTTCTCTTTCCCTTTACCCAAATGAGAGAAATGGTTCCCCATTCCTATATTTTTTTATTTTATTTTATTTAAAAAAAACAAATCAGTTCTCTTATTAATGGTAAGGAGAATGAACTAGCCAATTGCAATGGACATACCAACTCGGGGAAGGAGGGGAATTTTGCCCAGTTGCACCGAAAATACATTTGGGGGGGGGGGGGGGTTCCCCTTCAGTGACCATGCCACCTCACCTCCACCGAAGAACATACCGAGTTCACACCACAGAGTCTTATAGAATTATAAACATTTTATACCAAGCAAAGATATAGTTTGCCGAAGCGTTCATCTAAACACGCATTGTAAAAGAATTTAATCATTTGTCTTAGTATATATAACTGAAGCATTATAACTTCTTGTAAGGTTTAAGAAACCTCAAATATCAAGTTTTACATTTGAGTGAACTAACATGAAAAACTTTTTTTCTTGTTTTTTTTAACCCAAATCAAGAGAATGGTCATAATAATTTGATCAAAAGTTTTTACCAACCACATGGATCTTAGATATATCATGAACTTGTCTTTCAATGCCACATACCACACATCCTCAATAGCGCACCGGGTTGTTGATATTTAATTAGCCATCGTTTAAGACCAGTTGGGAGTAGTGATTTGACACTCCAACTTGTCTGATTGTTCGACATGCTCTCACATAGTGGTTCTTTCGACTCCAACGTCATCCTTTTCAATTCTTGTGCTTGCCACGATGCACACAAACCACGATATAACGAGTGAGGTCTTCTACAATTTGTTTCAAACGATCATGGTCTTGAATTAAAGGACCGATATTGTTTTCAGAAAGTGAGAACCACTTTTTTCACTCGCCTATAGACAAAATTGTTGTCATTCATTTGTAAATACGTAAAGATTTGAACTACATGAACGACAAGCTATAGCTAGAAAAAGAATGAAAGGAACACCCTTTTCAAGAACTAGTAACTATGTTATGAAAGCTACACTTCAATTCCCTTGATTATTAACTTGATTCTTACTATGGCATGGATATTGATTTAACTGAAAATGCAAGTCAAAGATTCTTGGGTTTTAGTATATTAAACTAGTACCAAATGTTTGTCAAGGAACATAACCAGAAATTTTTTACAAACAAAAATCTACTCTCTACTTAGCATTTTTTTTATGCTTTGTATTTGTGTATGTCACAATCTTTATTTAATGTATCAACTAATTATATCTTTGAGTTGTTAACATCACAATTTTTAAACTATTGAACGTCCATAACTTGGAGGGTCAAACTAGTAATACATGACAACACTAAATACTTGTTATTAGAAAACTATGACACTTCATGTATGATGAACCCTCCTTTCATTTTATAGTAGTCATTCTATACATCTTTCCTTCTAAGCACTTTCTTGGTTTAACTTTTCGACTTTGAAGTGTGAATCTCATTTGCGGACCCAAGTGTAGCCAAGGGGGCGGGCACCCCCTATAAAAAACATTAATGTATTTTATAGACACTTGATCGCACCCATCCAAAGTTTGGCTAAACCCTCGCTTGCTCCCCAGAAAATAAATCTTGGGTCCGCCACCGGTAAATCTCGAGGTAAGCAATACGAATTTTATTGATCAAGCGTACCAACCATTACCGTTCATTATTTTTAATATGGTTTTGACTTTTGAGACTCTTAGCACAACTAACCCATTTAGGTGTTTGTTTTTTCATAGGTAAAATGTTTGCAGTCTGCAGACCACATCTGCAGAATAAGACTGTTTGTTTTTTAACTTCTGTGGACAAAAAAGAACCCATGACCCGAGATCAAACCATTTTGACACAAGATTGAATCCGACTCGAACCTTGACCCAAACAACAACCAACTGTGACCCGTTCTATCCCACATCTAAAACCACTCGGAATCTCCCTGCAGCTGTGACCCGACAAAGAAACCACCCCCACCATCGTGACCCCTTGAAAACCGAAACAACAACAGTCGAGACCCACCCATTGAGACCAACCACAACAGTCGGGACCCACTACCGCTGATGCCAACTACCACCTCCATAACCAAAAGCTGCAACTCAACAATCAATAATGAATAATGAATAATAATAATAAAACCAAAAAGAAGAAGATGTAGTGGTGAATTTGTAGGTGTTATTCGATAATGAATGATTAGGGTTATGTGAACGTGAAGGTGAGGACCATTTTGGTGAGATGTTGGTAGTGGTTAATGGGAGCTCCATGGAGGTGAGTGGGAGGTTGGTGGTTCATGTGGAGGTGACGCTGGCCATGGAGACGGAGAAGAAACGGTACAGTTTCTGAATTGGGTGTTATAGCGACGGGGAGGAGCGACGAAGGGAGGATGGAGGAGCGGTGGAGGAATGGAGGATAGGGGAAGATGAAGGGGTTTGAAAATGAAGAAGAAGACACTCTGCAGGGATGTTAGAAGACAGGAGAAAATGTTGGTCCATGTCTGCAACAAGAAGAAGGCGTGCAAAATTTTTTCAGTGAAAGGTCTTTTAAAAAACAAACACTCTGCAGACCAAAACGTCTGCGTGTGGTCTGCACGACGCATACATAAGAGGCCATAAAGAACTGTTGGCAATAAACAAACACCCCCTTAGTGTAACTTTTTTCCCCACCTGCAGATCACATTCTAGGGCTATAAAGACACTAGCAGACTATTCCTTAGAAACCCTTAAAGGCTGTTTAGTAGCCTCTTAATAGGCTACCTTTAAATGAGTCAGTATTAAGCTTGTCTCACTTACAAAGCACCTATGAATTAGACAGTAAATCTCTTACCCATAAGTTTCAAAATTTTACTAAATGAAAATTTTACCCATTTATCCATTCATCTCTGTTAATAATATTTAGCTGACCACTCATGCATCACCTCATTGACTCACCACCTCCTCCTCCACCACCAACTAGTTAAGCTAAGTCAGGCTTCTTATTGCTTCAGATGCTCTTACCCAATAATGAAATTTGGTTGAGCTTATTTTCACGTGGGTTTAAAGATTTAAGAAAAATAAAGTTGACGAAACCTGTTAGATATTTGTTGTCATTAACATGTGCATGTAGGACGTTCAATGACACCAAATAAAGCACATATTATGTGACGATATAAGGTAGAATTGGTGAAGCATTAATTGTTGTTACGAATGAAATTCGAACAAGGTTATAACCTCACAATGGTGTAGTATTCTTTTTTTTTTTGAACGGCCAACAAAAACGATACATTGATCACCAAAATGCTAGCGGGTAACTAGCCAAAACCCCAATACAACAAGATAACACCAAACACGAAAACCACAAACCAGAAACAAATAAACAAGACTAATTCCAACCAATTTTGTACAGTCTTAAACCAGCCCAAACACTCCAATCTAGCTACGCACACTTCGATCTCGCCTTGACCCATAACAACCTCTTGGACTTTATTTCTCTAATAACCCCATTAATGGACCCACGATTCTGTCAAAACACCACCTCATTTCGTTATTTCCAAATGCACCAAATAGTTGTCAATGTAATTGCTTATAAAGCTCTCTTGGTCTTCTCGGAACCTCCCATAAATTTGTGAATATCCAACAAGTTAGAAAATGAAAAGGAATAAAATGGATGACTTCCACACCATTGCGAAACAATTTGCCAAACCGGTTGTGAGAAGGCGCATGACACAAACAGATGCTCCACAGTTTCATCAAGTTGGCCGCATATCGGACAAATACTCGAACCAAAATTAACACCTCTCCTACTTAAAGCAACAAGAGTCGGTAGTCTATCAAGGTTCGCAAGCCAAGCAACAATGGACACTTTTTTCGGTACCCAATTGCACCAAATGAAAGGCTTTTGTACGCTTTCGAACCTCAAATCATTCAATATCGTCTTCAAGCTTTTAACGGAGAAACCACCCAACTTTCCCGGTTGCCAAACCCATTTATCCCCAACCCCATAGTTTCGTCCCTCTTTCAAGTTGTTCTTAAACGCTTGAGTAATTCGAACAAGGTTAGCATCAGTCTTTGCATGAATGGAGCAATTGAAAAGAGAGCAACATGTGGTGTTAGAAGATCAATGCAATGTTTATGAAAATAATCATGAGGTATTCATTTTTTAATAGTACGATTCAAATATTTGTAACTCATAGCAAAATATGCACATACATATGTGTGTGTTTCAAAAAAAATATATTAGTATTTGTTTAGTTTTATCTTAAAAAAGTAATAAAAATTATCATTGTGATCGATCTAAAATTATCATATTTTTTTAAAAGTAGGATCCAATTTTTCTAAGACTCATAGCAAAATACACACATATTACATATGTGTGTTTCAAAACATTATATATGCATTAAAAAACTTACGTATTGTGATACAAACCTAATCCTTAACCAAATGGTCTAAAATTAGAAAGGGGATAGAAATTAAAGAGAAAACAAGAATTTTACTAATTAATTTTGACTAATGTAACCGAAATGCATAAGTGGTTTTTTTTTTCCTTTCAAAAAAGCACACGTAAAAGGTGATTAAACTTGTTATTTTAAAACTTGAAACTAATGTGTTGAGTCTGGTTGTAATTGAGTCAACATACTAAATTCCACTATAAGGTGTTTACTTCTACTTGATAGATTATTTTTATGAGACTTTACTTTTGATTTTAAGATGGTATGTAGTCAATTTTAACTTAGACTTGCAAAATTTTGGCTAAAAACAAAATAACTAATAGATAGAAGTATGATCACTAAAATAAACAAAGGATGTACATAATTGGTTAAGTGGATATTACCTTATGTCTATACATTTTCCTTATCAAGAGTTCTTTTGAGCTGAACTTCAATGTATATGAAGTGCACAAGCTTATAATAATATAGATAGTGATCACCTCTTACGTCTCAATTCTCACTAAGATAGCTTTCTTTCCATAGAGAAGAGATAAAGAAAAAGAAAAGATATAGTAACCGTATCGTAAGACCTTGTTCCTTTCTACTTGATCGACTAAGCCCAAAGCATCATGATGCATATGACTATTGCAGCAAGTGGAAAACTTTTCTTCTGAGTAGAACAACCTTTTAGTCCTTGAAAGTGAGTTCTTTTAGTTGCGCTCTTTACTGCATCTCTGACCCTTCATCGTACTTTTAGTCAAGCTCAACCTATCCTAATTAGGATTGGCCTCTTTCCGCTTAAAATTTTCAACAGGAAAGTCAAAGCCATCAAACCTTGAACACTTACCTTAAGATCTTTAACCAGTAGGATGAGTCGGCACTTGCTCTTTTGAGTTAGGTAGTTGTTGTTAGTCCTTTAAATCCTATGTTCATTTCTATAGTAAGCTGCTACAACCATTGATTAAAGAGAAGGGCCATAAGGAGTGTAGCGAAGTGATTCTCCTAAGAGTGAAAGTGAAACGGGTAGAAGCCTTCTAAAGAAAATGATAGAGATTATAATTCCTTGCCTTTCTCATTATCACAAATCAACTATATAATGTACATAAACAAAACCGCCTAAACTATTGGAAAGATATACATTAACAATTACAATCATTTCCTATTATATACATATTCTATTACACCCCGCAGTCGAAGCGTTGGGTGGCCGAATGCTTAGACTGGATCTGAAGTCATCAAAGAGGACGCGAGGGAGACCTTTGGTGAAGATGTCGACGATCTGGTGGCGAGAGGGAACATGAAGCACACGAATGTTACCTCGTTGAACTTGTTCACGAACAAAGTGTATGTCTAGCTCGATGTGCTTAGTGCGCTGATGTTGAACTGGATTTCCTGAGAGATAGATAGCACTCACGTTGTCACAGTAGATGAAAGTTGCGCAAGTCAATGGATGATGTAGTTCTAGAAGAAGATCTCTAAGTCAGCAAATGTCTGCAACAACATTATGATACGCTTTAAGGCATTCCAATGATCAACCTGGGGAGAGTGCATGTGCATGCATACCTGTTGAACTGCGTATGAAATGTCAGGGCGAGTGAAAGTCAGATACTGCAGAGCCTCGGCTAAACTTCGATAGGTAGTGGGAGCATCGTGTAACGGTCCTGAGTCTGCACAAAGTTTGGTCTGTGTGTCAACAGGGGTGGCAACCTGTTTACATGAATCCATGGAGGCATGATGTATAATATCACGAACATATGCCTGCTGAGAGAGAAACCTAGTGTTGCCATCTTGTGTAACATGTATGCCCAAAAAGTAAGAAAGAGGACCTAAGTCCTTCATGGCAAATTCCCCAGATAGAGCACACATAAGGCGCTGACGAAGAGATTATGAGGAAGTGGTGAGTATAATATCATCAACATAGATAAGAAGATAAGCTACATCATTTCCACGTTTGTAGACAAATAGAGAATTGTCTGATTTGCTTTGGTGAAGGCCCTGTAAAGTTACAAAATCAGTGAATCGCTGGTACTAAGCCTTCGGTGCTTGTTTGAGGCCGTATAAAGATTTCTTTAGGCGATAAACATGATCCGGGTAATCTTTGTGGCAAAATCCCATGGGTTGGTACATGTATACGGTTTCCTCCAAGTTGCCATGTAGAAAGGCGTTGGTGACATCAAGTTGATGAATTTTCCATGATTTGGCTAAGGCAAGAGAAAGCACCATCCTAATAGTAGCCGGTTTGAAAACCGGGCTGAAAGTCTCACCACAATCAATACCTGTCTGTTGATTTCGATCATCACATACCAAATGTGCTTTATACCACTCCAAACTGCCATCAGACTTGTACTTATGTTTGAGAAGCCACATGCTACGAATTATATTCATATTAGGTTGTCTAGATACAAGTTCCCAAGTCTTGTGTTTAATAAGTGCACTAAATTCGTTAGTCATGGCATTATACCACTTTGGAGTGGCTAAGGCAACCTGAGGGTTTTTGGGAACGGGGACAACAGTGGTGGTATGGAGGTTAAAGAGTGGTTTAGGTTTGACGATGCCACTCATGGATCTCGTGTGAATGGTACGAGTCATGAGCGGGGGAGGTGGGGGTGGTGGGGAAGGAATAGAAGTAAGCTGATATGGGCCGTGGGTGGACTGAAGTGGAGAGGATGGGGTGGGTTGGTTATTGGGTGTAGCATTTTGGTTCGTATGAGTGGAAGTTTTAGCTGTAGGATTATGTGAGCCGGATGGTGGATGTGTGGTTGTGGGAGTAAAAGCAGTTTGTGGCTAGTGGGTATAGGTTGAGGGATGGTTAGTGATATATTATGTGGGCCGAATGGTGGGGTGGGAGTTAGGCCGGATGGTGGTGTGTGATCTGGGTCAGATGGGTTGGTAGAATGTGGTGGAGTTGGGCCGGTAGAGAAGTGAGATGGTGGACTAGGAGAAGTGGGAGTGGGCGGTGTTGGGGAGGACGGTGGTGTGGGTCGAACCGAGGGGAGGTGAGCAGGTGGTTGTGTGGTCCCAAAACAGTGGGTTTAGGGACGTGGTTAGGAAGTCGTAAGAAGGTGGTTAAGTGGGGGTTTGGATTTTGTAAGGGAAAATAGATTCTTTAAAGTGAAGATGGCGGGAAATAGTTATTTGGTGTGTGGAAAGATCGAGGCACTTGTAACCGCGATGATTGGGAGGGTAACCAAGAAACACATAAGGTTTGGATCGGAAGGTGAGTCGACTGATGGTGTTTGGTGGTGTGAGAGGGTAACATAAGCAAACGGATACGCGTAAGTGATCATACTCGGGTGTACAATTGCATAGCATGGAGGTTGGGGATTGGAACTTGTGGTTTTTGCTGGGTAAGATATTAAGGAGGTAGGTTACGGTTTCAAGTGCATGGTGCCAGAAATTAGGAGAGGGGGGAGGCGTGGGCCAAAAGGGTTCGAACCATGTTGTTTATAGTGCGGATTTTTCTTTCGGCTTTGCCATTGTGAGACGAGGTGTAGGGGCACGGAAAACGAAATTGCATGCCATTGTGGTTACAAAAATTAAAAAAGTTTTGGTTTTCATACTCTTTACCATTATCACCCTGAAATTGCTTAATTTTACCAATGGCGAAGTAGGACAGAATTGAGCTTAAATTATTGATTTTATCTAATTAATCGTTCCTATTTGTACTTTTTAGAAATTGGAGCTCCAACCCGAAAATGAACAATTTTAGGGCAAAAACAGCTAAAAACTGGAAATTCCTGAAGATACGAGACCCGAAGCATGTTTCAAGAATGTGTAAAGACCTCCTCGAAGCTTAAACGATGATAAAAATCAATCCGGGGTTGACCGAGCACGCCCATACACATTAGTACGAAGGCCCTTGGCACTAGAAGATAAAGCCACAAACTTGGGGGACAAGGAAAAAAAACTTCTCAAAAGGGACAAAACTGTGGCTAGGAGACAAAGGGTACAAGATACAACCACAACCTTGTCTCCCACATGCAAGGTTTTGTACCACATGAAAGGGACATGTTTGCCTCTTTGCCTATAAATAGCAAGCTCAACTCAATCATTTAGTATCCCATTTCATTCAATCTTGTGCCTTCTTGGGTCGACTTCCAAGCTCCTTCCAGAGATCTTGGGGTCTTGTGGGAGGCTTTAGGGCCATCCTAACAGCCCACCAAGGTTAGGCTTCGCTCTACCTTGACTATATTGGCCAAGCATTGGATCACAGAGTAGTTCATGCAATAAACATCGAGGGTCGTGAGGAGTATATTAGATACATAGCACTAGGAGATGGAAGGCTTATCTATAAGCAGCCATGTTTTTGGGTTGATCATTCATTATGGTTGTATCTTTTAATTATCTCCGAACCCACTTCGATTTGAATACTTTTATTATTTTTAGTAGTTTGTTTTTACAAGAGTTCTTCTCCGTCAGAAAAAAAAGCCAGCCCAAAGCTTCCTAGCATTATACCCAAACAGAGGGTCCTCACCCCCCGCAGAAGAAGGTCATTGACCCCACTACTCAGACGGCGTCGGAGATGGAGAAGACGAAGGTTGTCTAGAAGCTTAGAAAGTTTGATATAGTTAAACGTCTTGATGAGCTTACCAAGAAGGGAATATACCATCC
This sequence comes from Ambrosia x helenae, assembly GCA_030844895.1. NCBI lineage: Eukaryota > Viridiplantae > Streptophyta > Magnoliopsida > Asterales > Asteraceae > Ambrosia > Ambrosia x helenae. The sequence goes on from CM061231.1 coordinate 127,063,140, forward strand.
GGACACGAATACACTATTTGTGGGGAACTCTCTTATAAAACCGCTACCCTGCTAGGACGACATGTCATCAGAGGCAACCAAATTGATCGGAAAGTATATATTTCCCATTATCACCCTGAAATTGCTTAATTTTACGTTCAAATTGAGTGTGAATGAGATTATGGAACTTAGAAAATACATCAAAGACTTCAACTCCATCAACTTCTCTTCATCGAAAGGTAGCAGCCTGCTAAGAAAATCAAGGTACGGTCGATCATCAACAGCAAATCGAACATATGACCAAATATTAGAGTTTTTGGGTCCCCAAAAGGGAGCCCTGAGCTCCTCCAGGAGTTGCATCCCGCATTCACGCGTGATGCGCTCCAAGTTCCACCTCGAATGTGGCCCTCCCTTGCGGTCGAACCAAACCGCTTCGCCATTGGTACGGTCAATAGCGGTGGCTGAAGATGTCAGGAAACTTTTTAGATCGGTTTCGGCTGCCCGAACAGGGTGATGATATATCACCCTCTCCGACGGAAACCAACCTTCGAGCCTCGTGTCATCCAAAAAGCTGGCCACCTTTAAATCATACAGCACCACAGCACCTGCACTTTTCAGCAGATTTACATTTTCTTTTCTATCGTTTTTAATATCTTCATTAGTTCCTACAAACGATATTCATCTGTTTAGTAAAGAGAAGAAAAGAAGAAGACGACAAAGGCAACGGGAACTTACCATATTGTGGGAGATGGGTTGTTGCAAGGAGTTTCATTTTACAATCCAAGGCACTTAAAAGTTGTTTCCCAAATAAGAAATTGTTTTCCCCAACAGTTACAACTTTTGGATTTTTTGGGAAATAATTTTTCAGTTCATTAAAGCTTCTTAAGGTGGTGTAGGTATGGATAGTGATATGTTTCACTGAAGATGATGCTATTCGTTTTAGAGTAGTGTTCATCATGTTTGATTATTTGAGCTAACTTGAAAATTTTGAATAAACAATTCATTCTAACCATTAATAAACAAATCATTTTAACAATAAAGAAATTAATAAACAAACTACTTTAACATTTATAACATTCAAACCTTAGTTTATTATAGAAACTATAACATAAATAGAAATGAGATTTTGGATTAAAACAAAACTTAGTTCATATTATACCTGACGAATACAGATTTGAAGAGTCAACTTGTAGTTTCTATAACAAAACTTATAACATTCAAACCTTAAATAAACAAATACAAATACACATTTATAACATTCAAACCTTAGATAGAAATATAGCAGATTTGAAGAGTCAACTTGTAGTTTCTACTTTCTATAACGAAACTTAGATAGAAATATAACATTTATAACATTCAAACCCTTTTCAACAATAAATAAACAAACACAAATACACATATGTAAAACCCCATTATTTCTTCATAAAACCCTAGATTTGACTACAAGTTGACTCTTCATAACACACTATAATATTTAACTAGCATATAACCCGCGCGCGTTGCGGCGCGCTAATGCGTATAAGCCCGCACGTTGTGGTGGGGACGCAATGGGAATGATGCTAGTATCGACTTTGTTGCGTACAGTGTCGGCACATGCTATGCAAGCGAGAGAGAGAACTCGAAAAATTAAGTTGTATTATGACCAAAGCATTATGTAAACGTGTTCGGTCCGTTGAGGTGCTCGATAGCGTGTGTTTGTTTTTCGTATGACATGTTAAAGGTTTAACTAACTTGTTTTTATGTTTTAGTGATAGGTTATTTTATTTATTACTAAAGGTTAAGAAAACAAACCCAACATTTAGAGTATCGGCACCACCACTGTTGATGTGTCGTAAAACACATCTATTTTCCTATGTATTTTGTATATTATTTGGTCAAGTTTGTATTCGTTTCGTGTCATTTTTATTTGGTATTTATTTATTTTATTATTTTATAGGTGTTCGTGAGAAATTGGCTCAAAACGAAAGAATTTTAATCGAGACACGAACACTAGAGAGCATGTGTTCATGGACGTCGGAGCGTAAACGAGAAACTTTGGTCGAGACAAGAACAACCGAGCCAGAAACATGAGATAAGATGGATATATTGATTCGAAGACTTGATTTTTTGGTGGATTGATATACACAACATTCTTTCATTCGCACGGAGACCAAAACGGCTAGCTATGGTGACGAGCGAAAGGGCACGGAAGGAGAAAAGGCCACGGGCACGTTAAAGATCAATATTCAAGGAGCCTTGGGTTAGGTTTAGTTTTTTTTTTATAGACATGATTAAAACTATATTTAATTATTTTATGAAGATGTTTCTAAATATTATAGGCTAAAACTTTTATTGCTGACTTGGGATGATGAACTAGATTATGGTTTTAATTAAAGACTTATGTTTTCCGTTTTGGATGTGTTGGGTTACATGATTTAATTTTTATGTTTGATTTTGAATATTTGTGTGCTGGCGCTTTTTGATTTGATTACTTGTTTGTGGGTTTTGATGTTCTAGGCATATAGGAATATCCCCTAGATCTAGAAATCATTCTAGTTTGATTAACTTTTGTTGCCGAGCTAGTTCTTGCAGTTAGGAATAGCGTGTAACACCCCAACCGATGGCGGAAACATCGGGATGTCACGTATTGATGATTGTTCAGTAGCTCATGGTGAATAATAAGTTTCATAAATGATTTAAATAAATTACATACAATTGTTCTAGAATTTGTACATCAAATTGGATAAAACTATACACAAATCTTCAAGCATCAATTCAAATCTTCAAGCAAATAGAACCTGAAACATGTTAATTTGAAAATATTTTGGGTCAACAAAAGTTGGTGAGAATTACATAGGTTTTTGATAATCGAATAAAAATGTTGTGCAATTCATGTGTCATGGCAAGTCTAGTCCATATGTGAAAACATACTAGAAGTAAATCGAGTGCATAATCAACCCTTGTGACTGTTATAATGTGGTACATCCCATACGCTCATGGTTCACTCGAATATGTTATGCGATAACAAACACCCACGCTACCTTTGTAGGAGGCACGTATCCGGGTGGGATTGTCAGTCCAATAGATCTATCAATGTATACCGTCGGCTGATCAATGTTAATGATTATGCTAGAATTGTGCTTACCCTAGTCATGTTCAAGACATAATGCAACATAGAAAAACACATAGACACATTGATGATTGAATTGCATAAATGATGTTGTAACATGTTTCACCCCAAAAATGGTGATAAATAGAAAAGGGGCTATGTAAAACTCACCTTGGTAAAATGTTATATCTGTTGAAAATAGTGTGTTGCCCAAATGCATCAAGTATCACCCTATAATGAGGTAA